>JFBX01000555.1:178785-337931 GCA_001563135.1 Colletotrichum simmondsii | reverse complement strand
GGGGGGGACTTGCACTGGGTCAAGCATTGATCGAGTCCCGACACCATGGCAAGGCAATGGCTTTGCGAAGCGCGCCAGTACCTTCGTTGTCTTGCATAGAAGTCCGAAGGCCTTTCGAGAGCCATGTCTAGCAGCTGCAGTCCTAGACTGCTAGCGATGCTTGTGCTAAACGTAAACGAACCCCGTGATGATGTTCGAGAGGCAATTCCCGTCCGAACATGCGATTCCAAGTCCCGTTGCGGTCAGATTAGCATTCTGCCGACTGATTCCACGAAGCTAAGTAGACAATACGGAATGCTAGGGAACCACCTAGCTGTGAGAAGCTTGGGATATCCGAGTCTGGGACGCCATTGACAGCATGTCGGGTCTTGGAAGTTGCGTAAGCCTGCGCCCGACTGGCACAGCTTGGGTGAGGGGGAATACAGAAAAAAGTCGATGTCGTCAGGATAGGCCGCTTAGCGCCATTGAAGACGGGAGAGACTCCGATGGCGCCGAACAACGAGCCGTGCAATGCTGGATGGTATTCCTGCTTGGCATGGGTGCCGGCGGGCTGCCAACATGGCAATCCTTGCTCTCAGTCATACGTAGCTACCTTAAACACAGAATATATCCGTCAGAACCGCACGAAACCGAGCCTATAGATGTTCAAGGGTATCGCTCTTTTGCTCGTCTTATGCTCCCTTATTGTTACTGTAATCTGCCATTGAACCTAGACTGGGATCATCAAACGACATGTTTTCATCGACGATACCTAGCAACTCCGAGTGTTGTCAAGACGAGACAAAACTCGAATGAGGAGGGGACGAGATGTTCAGGTTCGCGTAGCATTGCAGCCGCTTTCCCCGCAATAGCCAAAAGGATAATCGACCCCAATGCAGGGCCAGTCGGGCCATTCCCATTTTCCCCTTGGCTTCGCCCTAAGTAGTGTCTCGTCTCCATGGTGTGCCAGGTGTTGGCGAGGTGTTCCGGTTAGACGCCAAATCCACCGAGACACGTATCCGCGATCGGTTTAGTGCCATGGCGAAAGCGTGGCCAAGCAAGTGGACATGGGGGAAGCTCCTTGGAACCCAAGAGCTCTAAAGGCCGGCTGTGCCGACTCCATCACATTGCGTTATAGCCATTGACGATAGTATCATGGAAACGGTGCGTCATCGATTCACTTGACAGATCGCGATTTTGGCGCTTATTCCATAAAGTGCGCCAATGGCGCATTTCTCTCCCTGGGAACCGTTGCTTGGCAGCTGCACTTTCTCCAGCCATGCATGCCCTTACCCAGTCATCCAGAGTGCAACAGAGTTGAACCCGTTGAGGCCTCCGCTGGTGTCTAAATGAACCACTTCTCGGTGATTGTTCCCCGACTGTCCATCAAGTTGCAAGCGAGGGGCGCATGCCGGCGCGTTTCGACTTCGGGAGTTTGTCAAGTCTGGGCATCGCCACGATGTTAACCATCGGAAGAAGCACGAGGGGTCGTGGGGAAAATATTGGGTATCTCTTCGTAAAGCCGAATCGGGACAGTCGGTCTCTCCCGTCATCCTCCGTGAGCTTGGCGAGGCTCCGCGTGCACCGCCGACACCTCTACGCCATGTGCATTCGTAGTTGCGCCCGAATTCTGCTTTGCGAAAGCAAATGATTCCATCCGAGGCAGGAAACCAACAATGAGATGCTATAATCTTAACCCAATGCTGGGCCAAATACGTCGTCGCCTTCCGTAACCTTTCGTCGCTTGGCATCCCGCGCCTCATTTCCGCCGAGTCCTCCGCCATTACCGCCGAACACAGACCCGTCACCTTCACCTTTCGGTATCCGCGTCTCTTTCTGCGAAGCCAATTCTCGTCGAGCCTTTTGCAGGGCCACGAGATCTGCGCGGTCGGGGTCTCTGCACCTTTTCAGCTTTCGAATCAGAGGTTTGATCACCTTCGTCGCCTCGACCTGTATCCTAGTCAGTATTGCCGCGATCTAAGTAAGGCGACTTATGAACTCAACATACAGTTCCCCAATACTCGTCCAATCTCTCGGGCGGCTCAGTCGCTAGCAGTTCCCTACACGCCTCGATGGTTCCCATAACCTTATCCCGTATGTCGTGTCGGGCGAGATCTTTCTCGCCATCATTCGAGGTGCCGTTTTGAGCGGATCCAAAGGCGCTCTGGACGAGTTTCTCGGCCAGACCTCGATCAGCTAGAGAAAGTGCGGCAAGCATGATCTGGCTCGGGGTGTAATGAAAGTACGCGTCTGTGACGAGAGAGCTAAACTTGAGGAAAGCGCGGGCGCGGAAATGAGCGGCATCGATTCGGTTTTTCTGTACGTTTCGTCAGAAGAGTGCGGAAAAGTGCAACGTTGGTACGCGAGATTCACAACGTACCTCGAGGTCAGCATGACGCCGAAGTTCTAGAATTGCTCCTTCCAACGCGCGGAACGGGTGCCTGACGTCGAAGGCAAACCGAACTCCTTGACACAGCAAGAACTCCCCTGCCAGAATCTCCTCCTCAGTCGTGTTAGGGAATTTATCAGCCAGCTTAGCCAGGCGGGTGTACAGTCCCTCAGCCTTGCTTCCGAAGAACAGACAGGTCTTGAGGATATCCTGAGGCGGGTACGTCATGATGGAGTTGGTGACGTAAAATCGACGGAGGAAAACGGTCGCAGTCGCTCTAACCTCTGTCGGGAGCCCACAGAAGTCCGCAGCGCGAATCAACTCCACGGTGAAGAACTTAAGCAGTTGTGTCTCCTCGGGAGGTGTCAAGAACTCTGGCATCGACTCGGCGGCATCGAGGTCCACGCGTTTCGTTTCCACAAGGCGACTCGTAATATTTGTCTTCGCCAGAGAATTAGTCTGTTCCCGCAATTCCGCTAGTTTGGCGGGGGAGAACGACCACAGTCGATACTGTGTCGAAAGTCGGTATCGCGCATCTTCGGTTGCCATCACGGCAAACTGGCAGGTTGTGAGCAACCGATTGAGGGTACTTTTAACTGTGGTCGCGAGATGAACGAGGTGGATGTTGGCGCAGTGTGGACGGAGCGATCGTTACGCAGGAAAGTTGTTGAGGGGAGATGCTGTCGTCTTCTGTCCAACAACAGAGAGGAGAATTGGTTCATTGATCCAACATCACAACTCTTAGGTCAAACCGTGGGAAAGAGAGTCTGTCTGGGATGAAATGGAAGAAAGCCCAGCGACCTTATCGATGCTGGCCGATAAGCTGAGCTGTCCCGGCACCTTACCTACCTTACCTTAAGGTAGGCGGGCACATGGGATCTGCTCACCTCAGGCACACAAGACAGCTCGGGCCACAACCAGCCCACGTGATGTGGCGCAATTTTTCTTTTCTTTTCTTTTCTTTTTCGATGCGGGGCAGAATGTGGCTGGTGAAGTAAGGTAGCCTCGTGAAATAACATACCTGAACTCTAAGGAGGGCAACCATAGGAGGTAGGTGGGTAGGTATCCACTGGGATAATGGCCTCCAACGCGGATATGAAAACCGTGAGCATACGACCATCGCCGATTTAGGAAGCCTTCTTCAATTGCACAAGCCAGTCTTGCCTTTAGCGCCCGATGCCTACTTCGAATATCAGTTCTGATCCTCTGCACCGTAGCATGGTCGCGTTGAGAAGTTGTTCTATGACCGTGGTACTCAAAGTCAGGCTCTAAGATACTGCCTCATATTGCACGTCATTCCGAAAGGCTCGGAGCAAAGGTCACTCATGGCGCAAACTTTGACAATCTTGGTGACTATCAGCCAGGGAAACAGAATCCATGCTTACTCAGTATCTGGAGAGTCGAACCCGGTCATCTCTAATCCATACATTCTTCTTGTCAGAAGCTATGCGATGAGGGAACCAATAGTTGCGGATCCAGCCCACGGATATTAACACGCCCAAACGCCCTGCTCCAGTCGGGAGCCCCTATAACCCGTCACGGAATGAACAGTCTATTGATGCATTGAGACCAGAGACAACAAATATCGCACATCGCTACGCCCGCCCACTGCCGTCTTTGACAGAAGAATCTCAAAAAGCGGTGTATATCTAGTACCCGACCTCCCGCTTAGCGGGGATTGGGGGCGCCGGCTTCTTGGCTCGGCTCGGGGGAGGAGGCGGAGGTGCTTTCTTGGCTTGCAGGTTGCTTGTGCTCCGAGTCAAGCTGCTTCCCATGCTGGTGGCCGGGCTGGCACTGCGATCATTCCATTCCGGGCTGCCGCTACCGCTTACCGTCGTGTGGTCATCGTCGGCAAACACATCGCTCGCCATTGGTCTCCCGGTAGGCCTCAGATTCCCACGCAAAGATCCAATGTGAGAAACGGCAGGCACTGGCGGGGTAGCAGCCATGGATCGTCGGTCGGTCGCAGCTGGCCCCTGGAAAGTCTGAGACCTACTAATAGACGGCCTCGGGGTTGTGTCGGCCGACGCGCCAAACTTGACCTCTGATCGTTGGGAGCGGATGGGCATACGGACGGGCATCGGTTCTGGTTCCTCCTCAACGTGACTGTTGCGCGCCGAATAATCGTTGAACGAGCGGGCCGTGTTGGACCGTCCGCGACCGCCATTCCCATAACGGCGATCGGTTGGCGAGGGAGGCGCATTGCCGCCCGCCCAATTCTGACGCAGACGGCGAAGCTCCTCGGCGCAGCGTTCGTGGTAGTTCAGCTCGGCGTCGAGTAAGCCAGTCAGGTCGCGAACATTGTCAGTCTCTGCATCCTTGATATCGGACATGCGTCGCATGACGTCTTCACCAGCTTCCTCATACTTTGCGCGGGCAGTACGGAGCTCTTCCTCAAGGCGGAAATCTTCGCGCTTCGTCTTTTGCATTTTGCTGATTGCTGCATCGTAGGCCAATCGGCGCGACTCGAGCTTCTTCCGTGCGGCCTGGCGGAGAGTGTGTCAGATGGGATGGGCTGAAACCACGTATGGACGAGCCATGACGTCGGTACGTACCTGATACTCTTTCATCATTGCCAAAGATCTTTCGACCGAGACAAGCCAGTTATCGGTAACTTCTGAGGCATAGCTTTCCTGGATACCAGCAAGTCGTTCGTTGGTTCGACCGAGAGCTGTGGATTGCATGATTAGCAGTGCTTCGCAAAATAGAGCATAGTATGCGAGATTGATCAACTTACAGAGCAGACAGGCTCCAAATTCGGAGTCGGGCTCGAATTCCTCGCCGTGGGATATCATCATGCGCCCAACAAAAGCGATTGGAAGGCCCTTCTCCTTGTCGTCGAAGGCCTCACCACGACGGGCAACCCATTTGACGTATGTGTTTGTGGATTTTTGAAGTCGTTCCATTCCTAGCGCAAAACAATATTAACGCCTGGTTGAGTAAAAGCGGCTGTGATTTTAAAGGCCCGGCATACCGTCGTATCGCAATTGCATCTCCATTTCCAAGTTCTTGAATTCGTCAGTCTGTCCAGTCTTGGACTCGGATCCCATCTTTTCGCCGGCCCATTGGAAGGCGCGGTCGAATTTCTTGGTGAAGTTCATGTTGGCGGTAACGATATGGTGCGCTGGGAAGAACAGTCGGAAAGCTCTGCGAGAGGGGAAGGTGTCGATTGAAGGAGGGAATAGGAAACTCGACGGTCGACGGGGTGATTAGGGTGACAAGTTGAAGGTAGGTTCGGTCGATGCCAGCATTCAACGGGTTGGTGTAGAGAAAGGATGACGAATGGGAGTAGTTGGCAGAAGTCGTTGCGAGAATCGTTCAGGTGGGAAATGTGTTGAGCGAGCGAGCGAGTGAGTGGTGGATGACGAAAGACGGAAGATGGGTTGGTTTGAGAATGTGAGCGCAAGGCGAGGTCTTGGGAGATGTAAAGAGAAAGAGAGAGGTGGAAAGGGAGCAGTGGCAAAAAGATATCACACACGGTTGATAATGCAAGGAGCAGGGATGGAGAGATGTCCCGTCAAGCGGAAGAAGCAGGTGAAGAAGGAGGACCGTGGAAGGGGTGGAAGGGGGTGTGTGTGGAGGGAGCTGTAGCCGTACGGATATTGGTCGAGGGATAAGGTAGGCAAGGAGTATGGTAGGTAGGTAGGTAGGTAGGTAGAAGAGAGATGATTTCACAAAACGGGACAAGGACTTGGAGGAGGAACCTAACGGTGGAATCGATGTATGGATGAATAGTCTCCGTACGGTTTGATGTACGGGGTAATTCACCGTTCCATGGACGTACCTTGGGCACTCGTGGTCACAGTTCAGTTTGGTGCCTCACACACGTAGACCAACTCGACGAACAGCTGAGAGGCAGGTGCGGGCTATGCAGAAGGTTAATTGGCAGTCTCGCAGGAATACTGTGTAGACTTAGAAGCAGGAGCAGGTTGAGGCAAGGTAAGGTATCCGTGGCAGGAAATCCGTAACTGTCCTGATGTGCGTCTCAATGCTCTGGTGGAGTGTCACGGTACCTTCGTGTGTGTGTGTGTGTGGTGGGCGGTTTTACTGTTCTGTTGCGGGAGGTGGGTTTTGGAGGCGAGCTAAGGCGTGGGCTAAGGCATGCAGGTACGTATCGAGTGGGGTGGTCGGGTGTCACTCCCCGGGAGGGAAGGGAAGGTCTGGAAAGCTTGGGGGAAGGCAGGAGGGCACAGGGAAGAAAGGGACCACTGGCATATCGAGGGCAGAGAGCACGAGACAGAACGTCACGGCAAGGTCGGTGTTCAACTTTCAACCACAGGTAAAGGGACACGTCCGTATTCTAATTCAGAGTTTTGACAACGTATCTCAGTTTTGCCCGGTATAGATACCTCTGAAATTCGAGGCTTCCGTGAATAAGCGGTTACTTCAGACCAGAGCATCTACGGAGTACCTACAGTAGGTATGTTGAGGCCCCCTTCTTTCCCGAGCCATGGCGAAGCTAGCACCCGAGTGCACCTTTTTTTTTTTTTTTTTTCTTCTTCATTCGCACAGGAAGACAGCACCTTGCCACAACTAACTACCATGTATCCGTATACTGATTACTCGTTTTCCAGTAGTTCAGTCCCTCTCCCATTCGGCCATGCATGCTCCGTACGTTCCTTGCGACTAGGAATCTGGGACACGAAAAAACATGGTAAACCGCTGGGGATTATTGTTGCAAGGGTGGACCAGAAAATCGAAATGGAAGGGACCACACTCAACCGCCGAGGGGCGAGGGGGTCGGGTGGGAAGTGGCCCCACTATCTCAGGTTCGAGAATGGAAAAAGAGATTTGAGGCGGGGTATCATCCATACGTACTTGGGTAGGTACCTTCAAGAGTGACAAGGCCATGGCCATGCGGAAGGGCCGCTGGAACCACTTCAGGTTGTGAAGGCCACCTTAAGGTAGACACAAGACTTTGGCATCCAAGAAAACGTGCCTTCGAGATGTACTTGCCATTTGACAATGGTTCACCAGCCATGTTAGAAATGAGAATAGCTTGGCCGAAGTAATCTTTACATCAAGCATGGAAAGTGCTTTCTCACTTCTGCAGCAACCTTGCTAGATTGGGACAGATCAAGGTAGCACGAGTAGTCGAGTACCTAGAGCAGGGCCTGGATCGTGGCAGGTGCATTCACTAATGCACCCCCCATCTTCGAACCATAGGATTGCAGGTTTCCACGGCGGTTTGTTGGTTGTTGGAGACTTGGAGATGGCGTTTAGCCACCGCCAGTCTGGTTGGCACCTGCAACCCGCACCGTCGAATCTGCAGTTCAGTAAGGTATCCGTACCAATCTGTCGAAATCCCATTCCTACTGCACCCTACCTACCTTGGTCATGGAGCCTGGCGGGGAGAGCGATTGCAGCCGGCTGCAGTGCTGCACGAGGTAGTGGAGGCAATTCTGATTTATCCGTATGGATATTTACGATGGTTTACCCAACTCGTAGGACGGTGCAATCAAGTATCTTTCTGCTCCGCAATAGTCCTCCTAACCCAAGTCCTACAAGTAAGATCCAAAAGCCATCGAGTTGATATGAAGGGAGTCAAGGGGGGTCCAATGTGGGGAGGTCTCGAATTGCGTGTCACTCTCAGCAACTTGGCCAGTGGAGGCACCAAATCCGAGGGGGGAGGCTAAGGTACATACGTACAGCATAACAGGTACGGACAAGCCCCTTCCTCAACGGAGGGTTATATGGAAGGTACTTACCTCACTGTCAACTCTGGCCAAGCTGAGAAAGAGCATGATCAGCCAGGTAGACAGGCGTGACAGGCTAGAGGCAGTTACGGCCCTTTTACGGTATCATCCTTCCTACCGGTTCGCTGAGCCCAATTGCTTCCTGAGACAATGTCACAGTATCGGGGCAGGCAAGAACGATCCATTTTGACTGCAAGGCAGTTGCAAGGCAGGAGCAAAAGGGTCTGGACCGGGGAAGCCACGTGCCTCAACCCGGCAGCATCTTGCCACTCTCGTCTCTGGAATTGTTTGTCAACGACTCGGACTTGGTGTCAACCAAGATGCAAGATGCAATATTGCCTGCAAAATTCCCTATCTGATGAATTTTTCCGTCCCCTCATCGGCCAAGGAAGCGCCCATATTGCCAGATGAACCGTGTCACACCACCCATTCGACATTTCAGGCGACAATTGCTATTGGCTATCCGTCAACTATTCTCATCGAGCCTGCTGCAATCGACTACAGGGTATCCGTACATACCTACGGATAGCTACCACAGTAAGGTATTCGACATCAGAAGCCTCCCCGGGCCGCCCCAGGTATTATGTCAACGAATTATAACCGTCCAAGCCGCCCTTCTTGATTCCTGCCTCGGGCCTGGGTCGATGCCAGTCGAGACCAAGCCGCTGGGCCAATGATATCTACAAAAAACGCCTCTGCCGTTTCCCGACATGTTTGGTTTCTCCAGACCTTTCTCCAGAGCCCACATGTCCGTCCCTCGTCCCTCGTGGGCCGGCACCACTCCTCACAGTCTCACACACTTGCCGTTACAATTAGGGTCTCTCCCGGTCTTTGATGGGCTGCCGCGTCGACCACATTTTCGGCATCGTGTCGCGGGACACGTCGATTCAACACCACTCATACAAATAGGTAATGCGCTATCTACGTATATCCCGCGCTCTTCCGTCAAAAGTGCTGGCCAGCCCTAGCGCTGGCTTTTCTTTCGCGCCGCTTGTTGAGTCCGTCCAATCATCCGTCCCGCTTGTCGCTCTTCTCCCCTCCCGGTTTGAGACCAGTGACCTGCCAGCCAGTCAGTCTCATGATGTCCCGCAGTCCACACCATCAGTGAGCTGGGATCCAGGAACACGACCAAGATCTCACCCATACACTACACCGTGCCACCACCCACACGGAGTAAAGGCTGTGCTAAATCGAGACGGGCGTGACGGGGTCGTTGGGGACTGGATGGGACCACACCAGTCTCCTGTTCCAACCCTGGAGATCCACTGTTTTCTGCAGCGCTACTATGAGGGTCCAACTGGCAAACAAGCGGGCACATCGGAGGTGTTGTCCGGGCTCAGCTTCCTCTTTTTCCCTGGCTTCCGCTTTCGCCGTGTCCGTATTTTGTCCGACTTGGTCAAAATATTACAAGTGACGGTGGCTTGAGGCAGACTAGATAGAAGTTTAGAGGAGCGGCAGACTAGACAATCCCCGAGTTTCCTAGGTCAAGGTGGAGAGGGCCTGACTCCGGCTCACCGTCGCGACTGAAATTCAGCGTTAGGCAGTACGCATTGCGGGAGGAACTTGAATAACCCAGCTCTCGCCTCCGATACCATTTGCTTCACACTTACTCAACAGTTCCTCAAAGCTCTCTAGGTACCATTTGTAGTGCCTTGTGTCACTCTCGGGAGGTTAATGCTGGTGTCACATTAAACTTACCTTAGTCGATATGACTTCATACACAGGAGGGAGTTGCATCGTTCGACTCATCTATACCAACATTGTATATGGCGAAAAAAGATGGGCATTGATTGCTTGAGGATAACTCATCTTCACGTGATCGACTCGAGTAGGTAACTACGCAAGCAAAACCAGGCTTTAGCAGACGATGAAGTTGTCCCAGCCGCCGCCAGTGGCCCAGACCATTCCACGCCTCCGTAGCCCACGCAGCGAGCAACAAGCGCAAGTATCCCTACCTACTCTCGAGACGTCGCAGTCTGCCCGGCTGATGTGCAGCGTAAAGTTACCATGGCCTTCGAGTGCAAGCCCAACCCCACACTCTGCCCATTGGTCATCCCGCGTGCGGATGCGGCTCTGTGGTCTCACGACCGAGAGGACAACGCTCCCAAGTCAGAATCGATGACAACAAGTGCATGGCCCGGACAAGCTGCCCTTCTCTTTTTCTACTGTTGGCGCTTGTGTCGCCGCATGGGATCATTCGGCCGTGCTCAGCGTTGTTGCCTCGCCTCATGTGAAGGATTGGGCCAACTCCAGCCAAGACGCCGTTTCCATGCTGCTCCAAACCGCCTTCGCCGACCATCCGTCCACGTCTTCCTTTGATTCACACCGGGCCTTGTACAAACTTTGTTTTCGCCCTAGATCACTTGACACAAGCTGGACAGCTGTTCACGAGGGGTGATCCCGGGCTGTCCCGGCCGTCATACCTACTGTGTAGAGGAAATTGCCAACCACCCCAGCCAGGTGCTTTATGCGTTTTGGCGAATCAGTCTCTCACAGTGTTTCTGACCTCGACAACTGAACGTCTTTCAATCTCATTGCCGATGAAGCTCAATACATTGACGGACAGCAGTGGTTGGACAGCATTACTAGCCTACCAACAATCTACAACAACATTCACGAACTACAGATATCACGATCCGATATCAGATGCCTCGGTCACGAAGCATGTATTCGAGATAGCCTACTGCTCAACTGTTGCTTCATTATCTTTCGTTGATTGACTTCGAGACCGCGTCGATTGTATGGGAAATGAGATAGACGCTTTCTCCGTTTTAACTTGGCCGTTCTTATGGCGACCGTTTCAGTCCCGTCACCAATCGTTCCCAGGTGATAGATCCCTGGGCTCGCCGTCGACTGGAACTCTGGGGGGTGCTTTATCTCATGCATTGCCGCTTAGCGGATCGTCTGTCTGGGACATGTCGCTCTCTGAGCTCGTATTAGCGCTGCAGATCCCTCAACTCGCAACTTTCAAGCAGTGCCAACGTAATTACCAGCCTGACCTTACCATCGGCGCCCGGCCTCTGTCACCGACGGGACACCAAACAATGCAGCAACATGGGGCGCCCGTCTGTCTGCCAGCGCCAAAGCCAGTACAGTCTCACCGTCTCAGTCATCACGCACTGGGAGAGTCGCTGCACCGCTGAAGTTTCCCGCGACTGCGCCTCAATCTTTCGCCAAATTTGGTCCACTGCTGCTGGGATCAGGCCGGTGGTCCGGCAGAGACTCCCATGCCTGACCCTTCTTCACGCCATTCCATCTGCCCTGCGCCGATGTTTGGAAACTCACGAGTGGCATAAACGATTCCCAATGACGAGGCCACAGAGGCCCATGCCCTTTTTGACCTCAGGCGTATCGCAGCACTCACATCTTAGCGCGCCTACCATCCCAAACACGCCACTGACAGCCGCGTCTTTCATTACCTTAACTATACGTTTGTTACGAGCCTATGAAGCCTGCGGCAACAAGATACCTACAACAACAAAGGCGGCAGCACTGTAGTAGCTTTTGGTGACGAAGGGACCTCCTCCACTGTAGTGGCATGACGACATTTTGGCCTCCAGCCCGGTTGCCCGTATCATCAGTCATCCACTCAACGTCGTATGGGATTCGAGAGCTCGGAAGTTAGAACCTGCACCCCTGATGCTCACAAACCACAACCTTCAGTCTCACCACCAATCATCGAGTCGGAGATGACATCACACTCTTTCCCTTCGGCCTTTCTCGACCATTGGATTAACTCTCTGAAATCGAGTCGTGGAGAACAGCTCAACGACTTCCCAAACTACCACGTTTCTCATCCCGAGAGCTTGGTGACAACATGTAGCCCCAAGTCTCTCACCGTCGGCAACGGCGCCAGCATCTACAGAAACGCTCTCCTCCCGGCTATACTTAGTGCGAAACACGAGGTGATCTTGGTTACGTGCTTCTGGGCTCCGTCCGATACCTTGAGTGCCATCAAAGAAACCCTGGAACTCCTTGCCGAACGACGCAGAGAAGCCATCGAAACGACTGGCCGAGATGCCGTCACCCCATTACGCGTCCGCATCTGTTTTTCGTCGCGTAGTTTCTTCCAGAAGATATTCCATCCGTGGTCGCGAGACGGATACGCGTACCCAACCTCAGCGTGGCCAAAGCTCGGATTGCCCCCAGACAGCATCCTCAGGGCGGCCCGCATCGATCTCACCGTCAAGAGCCTATTCTTCTTGCCCTTCAGCGTCATGCATCCAAAGTTTGTCATTGTCGACCGCCAGCGCGCTTGGATGCCCAGCTGTAACGTGAGCTGGGAGACGTGGTTCGAGGGCTGTATTGGGTTCGAGGGTGCAGCCGTTGCTCAACTCGTCAAATTCTATACCAATGTCTGGGAGCCCGCCGCCGGCGCGCGAGAGATTCCCGACGACCAAAATGACGGTGGTCGTGAGGCGAACCAGGGGCTAGATCAAGTCGATCAAGACACTGGCCGAACTGTTCCATCTCGCGGTCCACCTTCGGACGACGAGACCGCGTATCGACGGCTTAGCCTCGCAAGTCTCCCGCCCTGTCCGACTCTGATCCTACCCTCATCTCATCACTGGTACCCGGGCTTCCGCTTCGTTCCTGTTTGGCGGCGCACTACCGCTCCTACCACACCTCTCAATGCGGCTCTGCTGTCTTTGTTCGCTTGTGCCCGAACCGACATTGATATTGTGACGCCGAACCTGACTTGCCGAGCAGTCGTCGATGCACTCCTCGATGCACTTCGTCGCGGTGTCAGCGTCCGCATCAGGACAAGCAAGAACATGATGTTAATCGAACAACTCGTCACGGCTTGCACCACGACGGAATGGACCCTCAATTCGCTCGTCAAGCGATACGCCCAAGCCTGCGCAGAGTGGAGCCGGAAACGATCGGTAGACGCCGAATCGCATTTGCAACGGCCAGGCCGCCTCGACATCTACTACTACCGCCCGAACCTGCAGGCGACGGCGGTGCGGGATCCAGAGGAGCCGGTCGTGTCGCACTTGAAGATGACGCTCGTTGACAAGGAGTTCCTCTTGCTGGGCTCAGGCAACCTGGACCGGGCCAGTTGGTACACGAGTCAGGAACTGGGCATCCTGCTTCATATACCAGACTTTCAGTCCGACATCTGGTCTGAATCTCTCGAGTCCCGGATCGAGGTCCGATTTAGCGGCGAGCCCGGCGATGGGATGATGGGCTAGTCAGTCGCGTGTTTGCATACATACAATGTGTGTGCCTCTAATTCTGCCTCGTCTTTAGAATCCTACTTTAGATACCCGCGCCCTGTAATGTTTACTGATTCATGACCAACAGTGCCAAGCGTGTCTGCTCCGTCTCACTTCTAGGGCATCATACGGTGGGGATCATTTCGTCTTCACGACGAGCAGTCCAGAGAATGGCCCTGAGAATCTGTCCAACGAACCATTTGTCCTCGTACGCCTCTTCATAGTGGCCCAGGGCCGTATAGAACGATCTTCCACCGTCGAACTCTTGACACCATACGAGCGGGTGATCATCCCCCATGGAACCGCCATTGAAGCTTGTCGGGTCGCCCCGAGCCAGGATGTGGAGGTTATCGTTGTCCCTAGGATGCGACAGAAAGTTATACCACTCGTCCGTCCACTGTTTCCGAACACCGTCCCACGCCTCCGCCGGATGGTTTCCGCCTCCACGGCGCATTATGAAATGCCCCGGATCTTCAATGACACAGGTGCCCTCCTCGGGCGGCGGATGCTGGTCAAAATGCGCGCCGACCAGCTTGCCATACCACTCATCCTCCCTCAATCCCGAGGCGGCGGCGTGCACCCCCACGAATCCGCCGCCCGAGTTCACGTGTCCTTTCAAAGCTGAGAGTTGTTCAACATTGAGGAATGTTCCCGTGCAGTGAAGGAACACGACGGTCGCGTACGTTGCTAGGGATCGAGGATTGATAGAGGCCTCGGCGTTCTCGCTGCCATCGACGGTGAAGAGTCCCGTGCGCTCGCCCAGGGCCTTCACGGCAGAGACAGCAGCTGAGATGCAATCATGTCGATAGCCAGAGGTCTTGCTGAAAGCCAAAACGCGGAAAGGCTGTCTTGTCGGCTTCGAGTTGGGCGTCATTGCTGATTGAGGTGACTGGTGTCGTCAGAGGAGGATCGTGATGATGGTGGGGTGTGGTTTGGCGGGGTCAGTGGGGTTTTTCTTGGCTGACGCTTCTTAGCCCTCAACATTTTCGACAATTTTCAATCACCGGCTGTGTGTTCTAGTGGTCATGATTTCTCGTTCACATCTATGTGCACAAGATCCCGAGAAGGTCGCAGGTTCGAGCCCTGCCGCGGTCATAGCAACTATTCTTTTGATTTTTGCTCATGATGAAATGCTAAACTCACCTTAAATTGCCTCAAATTGAGTCTTTCTCGTTATCTTAGCCAGGGTCGAAGGTTCGGTGCCTGTATCGTCGATGCAGTCAAGGGCAAGGTAACTGTCCGATATCAGCGGACTAGAATTATGAGGAATGCGAGGTCGAGATGTTCTTCAGCGATTCACAGGAATTTCGACGAGATTTACTTATTATTTTGTAGATGCTCATCTTCACGACGTTTTTGTATCTCTAATCAACAAACTCCTCTTCCTGACAAATGTCTCGGGATGTGCTCCGGGACTCCTTCCGTCTCCGGATGATGACCAAATCTTGTCCACCATAGAGTCAAAGTGGGAGTCCACGCCGCTGATTTCCCTCTCCCTCTTACATTTCCGCAAAGCCGGTTTATCATGCTGCGCAGGAAGCCGGTTCGCCAACGCCAAGATCAGCCGCGGCGAGCAGGTACTCCATGAAGCCAGCATTGGTCTCTAGCAGGTTCAAGTTGTACTGGCTGGGCGTTGGGTAGAAGGGGCAGTCCACTTCATCATTACCGAAGCCGAATTCAACCACGAATCCGTGCATCTTACCGAGCGAGGGGTCCGTCAAGTGACGCGAGTATGCGTAGTCATCACTTGAACCCGAAGTTGGGTACAGGTATGAGCTCTGCTCAACCTGATAGTGGCGGCCGGTGGCGGCGTCCATGGCGTTACCCATTCGCATCGCAGCGAAGACCTTCTCCGACCAGTCGTTGCTGGGGATGTACTCGCCGTATACACCATTGTCGGACGGCGTATCCGGCATCAGACCGCGGACGGCATCGTACGACTCGTTCATGAAGTTCATATACGGCTGGCGCAGCTGGTTCTCGTCGCTACCCCAGTTGTACAGGACAACGCCGATGTAGCTATGGATGTCAAGGAACCACTTGACATTCTTGTGCTGGTCCATCACCCACTTGATGCTCTTCGACTCGGGCTCCGAGAACGCCGCGGCGCCGTGGTACGTCTGTTCAGTAGGGTCTTCCGAAGCAACGTTGGGCCCGACGCTGGGCGCGAAACTCTTGGGGAAGTCAAAGAGAAAGTCGAAATTGCGGTTCAGGTCGATGCCAATGGCCTCCGGATTACCTCCCGAGGCGGCCGGGTTGCGATTCTTACGCCAGCAGCTGTGTGTGGCTTGGTCATATGCCACGCCGTCAGGGTTGCTCAACGGCGTGAAGACAATACCGGTTGACAGGGCGCGCTTCACGTCGTCATTGGTGTACACACGACCGCCATACGTCAACCCTTCGCCGTGCTTGTTCGCGTATAGGAGGTCGGAGATGAAGTAAATGATGTTATCCGATGACCCGCGCTCGCGGGCATGAATGGCGGCGTTGAAGTACACGTGGTGCGCATCGCTGCAGTTGCCGCCTTCGCCACTGATCTTGGCACCGAAGAAAGAGGCATTCTCATACGTCTTGTACGGCGACTCAAAGTACTCAAGGTCATACTCCTGGACGAGGCCCTTGACGGCGCTCTTGATCTCGTTGACGTTGAGGAGGGAGGTGAGATTCGTGCCGGCGGGCTGGGTGCCGAGGCCACGGGGGACTTTCTTGCCGCCGTCAAAGCGGTCGCCTGTGCCGATTGCGATACCCGTGTTGTTGGGGTTCGCGTTTTGACGGCGGGTGATGCGGCCACCGGAGGCTTCTCCGGGGAGAAGACAGGCTTCACCCAGGAGGGCGAGCGAGAGGAGAGCGCAGGCTTGTGTGGTCTTCATGTTGATGTCGTTCAACACGAGCAAGCGGGTTTTGAGTGAAGGATGGCCGTCGATGAGGAGCAGGAGAAGGCCAAGAACGCCGAGTTGCGTCGCCCATGACGGTAATTGGCACTGGCATCATATATGACAGAAGTGCCAAGGGGTCATTCTCATTCTCGTTTACCCTGCTCCGCCCGAACCATGCTGTAAGCATACGGCTGCTGCACAATGATGACCGCGAAGACGTTGGTCACTGGGGTCCTGGGGCTGCACTTTGCATCCCCGCCTCGTGGCCTGCCGCCTGCAGCTTGGTTCATGATGGTCCTCTCCGTCGGCGTCCTGCCTCCGCTTCGTATCCTGGAGCTAGCGCGAGCCTACTGGCTCGACAGGCTGGGAGATAAGCTCACTGGAGCTTGACAAGTTGATGCCAGTCAGTACAAATTGAGGATTCAAGAGTGAGCTGAACGGGGAAGCTGGCAATCAGAGAAGCCACTTACACTTAACTTTCTTGTGATGAAGGCCCCATCGATCCAGCGCTGCAAAAACTAAGTATCTACCTTCCACCCTCGACCATGGGCAGCAACAAATCAAGTCGCACCCTAGGATTGGTTGATTCAAATTGCTCTGCGCAGATATTCTTTCTGTGCCGGTGGACTCATTAAGTGCCTTACAAGTCTTGGCAAGGTCCTTTTGCAGAAGACCAAGACGCGACTCAAGCAGGGAGCTTGTGCTTGGAGCCTTCGGCTCTTTGGAGATGGTTGATTCGCTTGGTTCCCACTCGTCTGTACGGATCAATCACACCGGTACAACCTTGAAATGCGGGTTGTGGATCCGGGATCCGGCCACATAATATTTTTCGCTGATTCTTTGTATCCGTTGAAACGTTGGAGATCCTGGGTTAGGACAGTAGCAGGGTCTTGACCTTTGAGTCCCGGGAGCGGAAGGGCCATCACTCGCGGGGGATTTTGGCCCGATCCAGCAGGTCAATGTAACCCCCGGAGATTAGCGGCTCAAGGCGGTCCGCCCTGATGGTTAACTCTGCCCAATCATATTTTGGCGTCGTTCTCCAAGTTCCAGAGGATGGGTTGCTTGGTCTGCCCATGCTCGTGTCGGCCGCAGCAGCGATACGGGCACTGCCGTTTTCCCTCCGTACAAGTTATCTACCGCCCAATGGGAACGCGGCTATTGAACCTAGACAATGGAAAACATACACGCAGTTAGGTTGAGATGCCCTGCCAGGATTGTAAGGATATTGACCTGCCGCCTAAAAGCCTTGATATGCGTCTGAGCATAATTGCACGAAAGTCTAAGAGCTAGTTCTACACCTGGACTCATGATCAAGATCAATGGCAGCTTTTACTCGTCTAGCCGAATTATAAGCTCATCTTGCTGTGATGCTGTGAGTAAGCGATATATGAGATGAGCCCTTTTGCTTTGCATTCTAGGGTATTATACTTGACATAAACTGGTGGTAGGCAACACCCCTGCAGCTTGTTGAACTTCGTGAGGCTGTTTTATCAACCATCAATGCTTTCCCGCCCATCCCATAGTACGTGCCCCATCGGCATGAAGCCTTGTTCTTCGCACTTAATTGAGACGCAGATTTTCCATACCGTCAAGGCAATCGGGTGATTCTACTTTTCTCACAGCTCTGCACTGGGTCACCTATGTCTCTGATTTTTCAACATCTCTTTCTTAGGTAGTGTCAAACCTTTACTTCAGCAGAATGAGTCATGAGGAGAACAGTCACTCAGGCCACCGAGATGGCTTACTGGGGTTTTTGGTGGTCCTAGCATGTGCAATGCTATGGCCACAACACCCTCGCATCATCTGATGCCAGCCTGCTCGGAATCATCACCATCAGTAGCGGAAGTTGTGAGGTGGTAAAATTAGCGCATGACCGGCAACTTTGACGAGCTCACGCACTACAATTCACGCTACCTTACTTTGTATAGAGACATGGTCGGGTTCAAGCGGTAGCGGGTTTCTGGGATGACAGTGTGAAGATCCAAGGAGTCACGGCCGCAGACGAGCTCTATTTTGTTATCAGATGTTGAAGTCGCAGTCTGGGTGTTATTACTGTGAAAATCTGTGCATTAAAATTGGCCGGAATGTGTCGTTATGATTGCTCGTTACCTATGCTGTGTAGATTTGGAGTTGGAGCTGATGGTGATGCCAAACACGAACGTGTCTCTCGGTGCTTCCTGTACCTATGTCCCTTCAGTTACGGACGGCTAAGAAGACTATTGTCTTGCTCGACAACTCCGTTCCTATGTTTTGGCTGAAAGTTTGGTCCAACTCGCTCCTGAAAGTCTGGCGGCGGCCTAGTTATCCACCTGCTTCAGTCTCAACTTGGAACCTCGATGATCAGCATCTTCATCCTTGCTGATATGTTAAAGGCCGCGGTGCGGGTTTTCAACAACGACTAAGGTTTTTCAGTGGCTTGCCTTTGTAGCAGCACCACATGGATGGAACAGTATATCAATTATGATTTAGAACCTCGGTGGGATCCAGCAGCGTGCTGACAACTTGAAACTTTGAACGGCCTCGGCTATAAAGGGCTGAGGTCATGGGTAGGTCGTGAATCTCATCCATCGCGAAATCGGGCATCCTTAGGGTTACAGCCTCATTTACAACTTACTGAAGAATCTTAGTGGAATGATGCGTTATCGAAAATACAAAAGTCAGCTTGTTACCCGTCGAATGCTGGCCCAGGATATGACAAAATCCAGTCCTGGATATATTATCTTGGCACACCCCGCTGGCATTAGAAGGGTAAACTGCCGTGTCATGTTCACGAGAAATTTTCATAATATCGCAACTGGCATAAAGGCAGTCAGGGTCATCGGCGAGGATGTCGAGAAATCTTACCCTCTGTATCATTTGCGTTTGAGTATTGTCAGTGGGACTTTGTATTCCTTCCTCTTCGTAGAGTTTTAGAGGCGAGAGCTTTACATGGCATTTGAACAGAGGTTGACGTCTCGCGTTGTGGCACGACCGAATCCACAAGTTCTTGACGCCTGGAATATCTGGCCAGGTTCACACGACGAGCCTAATTGAGAAGGCCTATCGGAGTAGAGCGGTGGACTTTTGGTTTTGAAGTTAGACCTGCGGCACAGCACCCCGTCCCGGCCGCGATATCCGACTCTACCGAGACGAAAATTGTGTTGGGCAAGCCCTGTCGCGTGTTCTTTTCTACCCAACGTACGAGAAAACGCGACAGGAGGGCTAAGATCCGCCTCCTCCCTTCGCCGATATTCAAAAATCACGAAGCCGAACAAAAATTCAGTCCTCGCGACTACCCAAGGATGGTTTCCCTCTCAATGCAGGCACTTCTCTACGCTCAACCGCGACTAGCGAGACCCGTCATGGCACCTCTGCTGCTGCGTCGATCATGGCTCAGGTCTTCTCGAGCCTTGACATCGAGATGTCTCCGAAGGCGCTCGGGTCCTGATTTTAGCAAGATACATCAAGATAAACGTCTTTATAACGGAGTCATAGGTCCTGGCGAGACACTGCGAGGTTGGGACTGGGGCGACAGCAATGATTTCCTCATTCACGGCATCCGACACCACGAAAGTTTCGCCAAATCGTCAGAAGTGAGCGATATCTGCAAGATTCATGATAGGTACGCCAGGGCCCGCAACGCACGTCTCATCATGAGCAACATGATTCCAGACATGGCGTCCCAGGCAGTGGTACCTTATTGCATTTGGTATCCTGATGTAGCTACCGAGGATACCTATCGAAAGCTTTATTACCGCTACCCAGAAATGCGTTATCACATTGGACGAGCTTGCGCCGTCGCAGGATATGGGGACCTATACAATCAATTGGACCTGCTCCCGGATGTCTCCATTGCCGAGGAAGCTCGCGATAATGGCAAGCTCGATATTTTCGAGCACATCATGAGACATTCTGTGAGATATGCTGTCATGAACGATTACGAACGATCTGTAGATCTGCAAAATCCACGATCGGGAGCTTATCTCAATGGTGATACCGCTGTGCGATCCTCCTTGGAACTTCATCGACCATTGACAGTCATTGGAGGCCCCCCCGAGAGGAACCCCAACTTGAAAAAATGGCCCTCTCACTACTTCAATATTCAAGAGGACTCCAATATCAGTGGTGATCCTTCGCCGGGGCCTCGTCTCTCGAAAATACAGGGCGAGTACATTGCTCTGCTTCACAACCCACTGCCAAAAGATTTGCCTTCTATCAATAAGGACATTTTGATTCTCATGGCTGCATGGGACGGCAATATTGAGCGCTACGCTCGCCTCAAACGGCCAATTACAGTTCCGAATGAGATCACGGCCGTTGTTCGCGGTGCCTACCATCATACACCATTTGCGCGATGGCTCGAATCGTGCGTCGACGAACTTTTCCCACGTCAATATGAAAACAGACTTATCAGGCAGGCATGCTATGCGCGGTTTATCATGAACGACGATCTATCCCGCATCGATAGCGAAATCGACGGTGAAACGCTTCCGGAGCTATTTTGGTGGCCTCACTGCCCACATTCGAACACCTTGCGCGAGCTGGCATGGCGCCGACCTGACCTGAAACACCAGGTCATACTCGCATGCATAGCTGGAGACTACCACTGTCTTTTTCTTGAGCTCTTTGACGGGACGAGGCCAACGCAGGAACAGTGGGAAGCCGCACTTCATTCTTACAGCGAGTTCTATAAGGAGAAGATCGAACTGCGTGCGAAAGAAGAGGGTCTTGAATTCCATAAAAAAAGCGAATGGAGCAAGGAATATCTACGCCCGACCAAGGAGCTCTATAAGGGTCGTGATAAACTGGCATTGACCGAAGAAATCTTCAATGAGCCCGATCAACACAGCGAAGACTGGTACAGCTGGAACGTACCTGAGGTTAATCTGTTCAAGTTTCACATGCATTCTCAGATAGCCAGATGGCAGCAATCGATCACTGCCACTGATGAAACGAGACAAAGAGCCTCCATGAAAGCGTATAGTGATCTGTATTCAACGAAGGAGGATTACGAACGGCGATTAGGTCCACCTCCACTGCCTAGATATCCGAAGTTTTTGGGACTTTCTCATGAGTTTGATGAGTAAGTGCATTGGCAGACTGTATTGATAGAAGAAATGGAGATTCTCTGGGCAATGACACACATCTCTGCTAAGCAGTGTTCCGAACTGTTGAAAAGTCTTACAAGAACATACGGAATCTATCTAACCTCTACTTGGAAGTGATTGGGTTCGCTCAAATCTCCAAATCGACTAGCTTGTCATGGAGCTCGGTGAGTTCTTCGCGGGTTGTTGCTTGCAACAAAGAAATAAAACAAGAGGAATCAGCGCAGGAATAGTCGGGAATCTCCAAATATTGGCCTTCGAATTCACAGTCCGTTATCTGAAGTTTGCAATCACTCAGTTCGTCTCGCACAACTTGAACGACATCTGACCAATTGCTATCGCTCTGGGCCAGGTTGATGTTTCCCAAATCCAGGTGGTTCAAGCTTGCACCATGCCGGCGCAACAGATCTGCCAAATCTCCGCCCTCACCCTCGAAGCCTGAGAGAACCAGGGATTTTAAGACAGGGACGTATATTGTAGAGATCTCCCAAAGGTTGATGTGGTTTGAATCTTCCATGGGTGTGTGAACTTGGAGGGTAAGGTCGGAGACGGATGGGAACAGATGGATAAAGTCTGCAACATCCGAAGCCCAGCCATTTGACACCAGCCCAAGCTCAATATCTTCCATGTGTTCGGATGAGAGTAGTAAATGCAGCGTTGAAACATGACGAAGGGCGTCAGGCGCTCGAGTTGCCAATAGCTGCGGAATACACAGTGCAGTGTGCGGAAGCGAACTTGGTACACTGAACTGGGTGAATGGGAAATGGGCGAAGTCGATCCTAAGGCGTCCGAGTGCTAGGCGGCTTCCTATGACTGCTGATAGCAATGCCACGATTGCACGCTTGGCAAAGACAACACCACTGGGTCTCATAATCCATGGTTCAAGCTCGAAGCGGATCTCGTTTTCCAATTGGGAAAGACCCCAAGGTGGTGATTCCTGCTCACTGGATCCCCAATCCATAACGTAGATTGCCCGGCAATTGATGAAGTTGGCCATGGCGGCTGATAGGTAAGCGATGTCAAGGCCAGTAGACGCCATGTCCGACTGCTCATCTAAGCAGCGTTGATGCGCTTCCCAGTCAGGTCCAGGATCTACTTCGAACAATGTGGAAGAGTCATTGAACATCAATGTCTCGTGTTTCGTCGAGATATGATTAAGGACAACGTGTAGGCGGTGAACAGCCGGACCAAACACATCGTGACGGGAAATTTCGACCAGAGTTTCCAGGCTACGTCGCTCTAGAATAAAGCATCTTGTGGTGAAAAATTGCTTTATAAAATGATCCAATGTCTCGTTGTTGAATCGCTTGCAGGTCTGTCGGAAATCCAAGAGGCTGCTAGGCGAAATGTTGGAAGCAATTTGCTGTATCAACTCCGGGGCAAGGTCGCCAAGACATCGACGGATGGTCACCATGGCGAACAAATGAATTCAGGCTGCGAATGAGGGCCACTTGGTCGATGAGAAGTCCGTGTGAAGTGACGGTCTACGGCACCTTGATGTTGAAGGAGGTTGAAGGAGAAGAACGATCCCTAGGTGGCGAAGTGACCGGTGTGTGTGAGTGGAAGAAGAAAGCTCACACACTCTATGCCTCCCTAGCTATGCAAGTGCCGTGCTAGATGATGGACTTCAACGAAGTGGCGATCGAGTGGCTGGTGATCTCGATGCCCAGCCACGTTTAGTCATGGACCAATTCAACATGCTTAGTTGCAGGACGCTTTATCGATGCATAACGAGAGCTCGGCAATTTACGATGAAAGGGGACTGAAATGAGATGTTGACCTAGTCCCAAATCTGTTGAACTCTGATAGCTTAGGGTATTAGAGAACACTAGTACATATCATACGATTCGTTTGCCCATTGAGCATTAAAGATCAGGAGTTGTTGAAACTACCGACGCCTCCCGGTTTCCGTGGCTGAAGTTGCGGGTTGTGTCATCGGAATTTAGAGAACGTATCTGAAATCCAAATTCTCCAAGTCTGTCTTGTCGTGCATTCCAAGCCTCATCCCGTCAACCTTCTCCTCGACCCCATCAGCGTTACCATACTTGCTGTCCCGGCGCCTATTTTGCCAAGCCATGTACAGTCGTAAGATAATCGCAGTCAAAAGCGCCGCGCAGAAACAAACCAAAATGACCGCAATAGCAAGAACGTACTTTGGGGCGTCTTGGCTACGGAAAAAGAACGGACCAGCAATATTTCCTGCAGCGAAGACCATAAGGAGCATCGTGTTAGTGAATGCCCGCTTGGTATGGCCCGCGACATTTTGACCGACAATAGTCAAAACGAATGGCCACTTATGAGAGCATGTTAGTACGAGGTTTACAATCCCACGAGAGGTCAGGAACTCACTGTTACAGCGTACGAGTTGATCAGCCAGTATGCAACTACCCTCCCATACTTGTTTGCCCCCGTATCCATGGTTGCATAGACAGCCGCGATTCCTGCAATCGCAGGCAGCAGAGGTATGATCATGCCCCATGTTCGGAGGTTTCCGTACTTGATTGAAATGGTTCCCCAAACAATCATGCTACCCGCACTAACAACGGATGAAGGGAGCCCAATGAGCAGTGTTCGGAAAGCATCAAAGCCAAAGCCTGAAATAACCAGGCTTCCGAATGATGTGAGGCCGCCGTTAGGGAGTTGAGTGAAGAGAACAAATGCCAGTACCAGCCAAGTCTTGACATCGATCACTGCATGCCACATTTGGTAATATTTCCACTCGTACCCTTTGATGCCAGTCATGTTCTGCGCAACACGCTGTACGGCGATGACTTGCTCCTCGTGTGTGAGGAATTTGGCCTTGTTGGGGGTCTCAGGCATGAATATGATCCAGAGAATCCCTACTAGTATGCTGAGAATACCTAGGACGAGGAAGATGTACATCCAAGGTCTCAAAGCGGTGTTGGTGATGTGGCCCAAGCCGAAAGACAGCAAGCTGCAAACAATGGAAAACGCGCCTTGCATAGCAGCCCACAGCATCGTACGTAAGACTTGTTCCTTTCGGGTGTACCAGATAGAGGTGTACAACAAAATTCCAGGAGTCACTACCGATTCAGCTACACCGAGAAGGAAGCGGACTACCATCAGTCCGGCAAAGTTTCGCAGGCCAAGATGGCTTTCCGATAATTAGTCAGCTACACGACAATGAATGTTCGAGGAGGGCTGGATTCTCACGCAAGCATTAGCACACCCCATATAATCACGGCAGAGCTGAGAATCCGGACTGTCTTGTATCTCTGGAGTAAATAATTGGCAGGGTATTGCGCGGCAAGGTATCCGCTGTAAATGGTCAGTTCATCGTTGAATCCACAGAGTTGGTCGTCATGACTAACAAATAAAACATGGAGCTGGCCCATGAATACTCATCTCCCACCAGTCCAAGGTCTTTGCGGAAGTTGAACAACACTGCCCATCCCATTGCAACTTTGTCGACATAGTTGAGGCCATACAGCAAGCACATCAACACTAAAAGATGGCGATCAATCTTGCGCCTGACAGCATCGGCAATATCCTGCGGCACGGACTGCGCGATGCCTTCCTCAAAAATATCGTAGCCTTCATCAGCGACTTGCCCTTTGAGAGCGACCTCATGTCCACTGGCAGTGTCAGCCGCTGCTGCTGGTGCTTCGATGTTGTTACTCATTTTCCGGGACGAACTTTGAGAATGGAAGACAAGCTATGCGACCTTTCTTTGCGATATCTGGCTCGGTGGTCTAATATCTACGCTACAAAGACACTTGTCGAGAACTGAATCTCCGTAATCATAGGTAATCGTGCTGCATCCGACCATTTGAGAATGATAGATGCACTGACTCGGCCTCTAAAAGCCGACGTTGCTATCAATTGTGGCACCTTTGAGTAAGCTTGAATGAGTGTCTCCACAACATGTAGATACAGGGAGCCACAGATGACCTATCAACCGGTGGAAAAACATTTATCTTCTTTTCCCCTGCCGTAGACGATGTGCCGGTCAGCCGAACATTAGCTTTAAGTATTGGAGTTGCTGATAAGATGTGGCCACTTTTGCCGTCGGGCAACCACTCCGATCTTGTTATCCCGACGGCTCGGAAAACTTTTTGAACGTCTCCGCGTACTATGTACGAGGACAAGATCTCCAAGACAAAGACGGTGGGCCCGGCTTTCCGCTTAAAAGCTTAACATGCAGGGGCTGTATCAACGTCCCCGCTTGCCTCGTTTCTATGTGGATCGCCGGGGAACCCAAGGTGGCCGATAAGACTCCGAATATTTCGCATCATACAAACTTGATACATGGATCGGACAAGCACACCGATCTGCTTCCGAGTGGTTCTCGGCGCCCATTCCAACCCTTCAATTCTCAGTGAAGGACAGGTCCAGTAAGTCAACATTGGGCAACCTACGAAACGTGGTCGCCAGCTCTTGCACTGCCCATCGCCATTAATTTTCTGTGTCAGATGCAAAGCTTGCCAAAGTTCAGGACCTACCAGTAAATCAATCATCCGTCTTCAAGCAACTACAATTCGAAACCCCAGAAATATCGCCAAATCATGCAGGTCCCCGACATCGATCAGGCTCACTGCCTTGATTTGTTGTCAAGGCTCGTTCAAATCAAGAGTTACTCGCAAACCGATGGTGAGCTAGAGGCAACGAACTTTATGGCCGAGCAAATGAGAAAGATTGGACTGGAGTCGGATGTTTTCCCGTTCGACAATGGCCGCCGTCAAAATGCGGTAGGGATCTGGAAGGGCTACCATTCAGTGTCAGCAACGAGCAACAAAGTCCCAAAAACGCTACTCTTCAACGGCCATTTAGACACAAACCCTGTCTCAGAAGGATGGACGATCGATCCGTGGGAGGGAAAGATTGATCACGAGTTTATCTACGGCATCGGGGTCAGTAACATGAAATCTGGCTGTGCCGCGTACTTTTGCGCCGTTGAAGCGCTGCTCAAGGCCGGCTGGCGGCCCAGAGGCGATGTCGTCCTGACTTATGTGGTTGGTGAGCTTCAGGGAGGCGTTGGTACAATGGCTCTGATTGATCAAGGAAAGATCAATGCCGATTATTTTGTCAACTGCGAACCGTCGGATATAAAAGCAGTGACAATGCACGCGGAAGCTCTAGTCTTTGAGATTGAGATTGTTGGAGTTACTCGACACATGTCAGCCAAGGAGGAAGCGTCCGATGCGATCCTGGCGGCATGTGAGCTGATTCCCCAGATGGCGCGTATGAAGTTCCGTGGAGCCAAGAGCAGTGAGCATGAAAAGTGCAACAGATGCTCAGTGGGCGTGGTTCATGGTGCCCTCGGGAAAGACTTGGTTGAATGGAGGCCTGCGCAGGTAGCAGACGTATGCAAGCTTGCTGGAAGTGCGCGTTACGCTCCTGGCCAGACACAAGAAGATGTCATGGCTGATATTCGCGAACTAGTGGAC
The DNA here is from genome assembly GCA_001563135.1 of Colletotrichum simmondsii. NCBI lineage: Eukaryota > Fungi > Ascomycota > Sordariomycetes > Glomerellales > Glomerellaceae > Colletotrichum > Colletotrichum simmondsii. Next base: position 311,280 of record JFBX01000555.1, on the reverse strand, counting down.
GCGGTAATTGGTAATTATGCTGGCATGTCGGCTACTGTCAAGCAGCGATTTGAGCCTACCATGCCGGCTTTTGAGGTGCCAAGAGACTCGCAGATAGTGAGAGCCCTGAACAAGGCCTATCGCCAGGTTCGCAACTACGAGCAGCCGACAGGGGTTCTTGCGCCGACTTGTTTCTATGGATCCGACGCTGGCCATCTGTTCAGAACTTTGGGGATGCAAGGTATTGTCTGTGGTCCTGGAGGGAAATACAATACCCGGCCGGATGAGAAAGTAGACATTCCGGACTATCTTGACTGCATCAGAATGTTCATGCGTCTGATCGTCGATATCTGTGGTTGAAATTTAGTGTATCAAATGAATACTGCACTATTCTGAAGAGGCATCTTATGCAGTCCGTCCCTCGTTCTGTGTTATGTTGCAGGTGGCGACCAGTGATCAGGATGGGCCGTAGAAAATCAAGCCGTTACTTGCAACGGGAAGTTGAGTAGTGTTGTGGCAGCAAATGAGAATTGCAGGAGTAGTTTTCACTTTCTCAGGCACCTATTCAGGGATAACAAACCTTCACCTCATCTCATCACATAACATTTGGCTTCCACCTAACCTAAGAAGCCAGTGTTGTCCTTATCACCGTCAGGGTCTGCAAAACCCGGTATCCCCGCAATCGGCCGGGGAGTGAACAATGACACGAGTAGTGGATTGGCACAAAACCCCTGCCAAATCTGCTTTGTTTACGGTCAAAATTAACATCCAATCCAGCAACCGCGTTCATTGAGAAGATAACTACAGCAGCAATAATCTCAATCTAGCATTCCAACTACCAGACATTTAAGATAACAGATCATGGAGATCAAGCTATCACAGTATGAAGCTGAGAAGCTCATGCTTGAATGGCCTGACACCACGAAACTTCGCCATTGGTCAAAACTGTACAGCGCAGAACCCCACCTAGCTGGGGACCTAGCCCACGCAGAACGCATTAGGGATCTATGGATCTCGTACGGAATCCCGGCCGCATTGGAAGAATACCAGGTCCTGCAAAACTTTTCAAAGTCTCAAGCTCTGCATCTCCTTGCACCGGATGGACAGATAGACTTTGAGGCATCCCTAACAGAGGACGAGGTGTCAGAGGATCCAACGTCGTCTCCTCGAAACGGTTTACCCGCCTTTCATGGCTTCAGCGCAAACGGCGAAATCTGCGCCGAACTGGTGTATGCGAACTTTGGCGAGTTGAAAGACTTTGAACTGCTGAAGTCGCATGGAATCTCCGTGAAAGGCAAGATCGTCATATGCAAGTATGCCAAGGTCTTTAGAGGCCTCAAAGTAAGAGCAGCGGAACAGTACGGGGCAGCAGCTGTCATTCTGTATAACGACCCTCAAGAGGACGGCGAATACACCGTTGAGAATGGCTATGAGCCCTACCCTCATGGTCCAGCAAGGCATCCCAAAACCATTCAGCGAGGCAGCGTCGACTTCTTCTCCGTGGCCGTGGGTGACCCAACGACACCCGGATATCCCAGTTTGCCAGATACCGACCTTGAACGACAGGACCCTGGTCATGCAACCCCAAAGATTCCATCACTTCCAATATCTTATGCAGATGCTCTTCCTTTCCTCAAGGCGTTGAACGGTCGTGGACTTGGACCTAGTCAGATAGCCGGCGAGCACAGCGACTGGAAAGGATGTCTTCCGGCGGTAGACTATTGTACTGGCCCAAGCCAAGCCAAAGTCTTTCTATCAAATCAGGGTGAGCAATTTCGATTTCAAGCTATTCAGAGACCAGGAAAGACCTCTGACCATGGTCAAAGGCACTTACAAATACGCCCCAATCTACAATGTTATCGGAACCATACGTGGGATCACTGAAGAGATCATCGTTCTTGGCAATCACCACGATTCTTGGTGTTGTGGAGCTATTGACCCTGTGAGTGGAACGGCGGCAATGAACGAGGTCGCTAGGGCCCTCGGCGAGCTTTACTCAAGAGGCTGGAAACCATACAGGAAAATGTAAGTCATGCATTGTTACGGTTGCAAGATTAAACCGATAAGGGGTGTGTCTGACTGCCTTCGACATGCAGTATACTTGCAAACTGGGACAACGAAGAATACGGCCTGGTCGGTTCTACCGAATGGGGCGAACAACACCAGGATGATCTCAGCAAGAACTGTGTTGCCTGTAAGTCTTATAAGAAATCTATGTTGTGGGAATGACGGGAGCTGATCTTTGCTCAGACCTCAATGTTGACGAGTCGACTAATGGTGGGACGATCCTTGGTGCGACTGGGAGCCCTCTTCTTGCAAGCGTGCTTCGTGATGTCACTCGCATGGTCCAATCGCCGATCAACGAGAATCGAACAGTCTACGATGACTGGCTGAGCGACCAGAAGCGAACCCATCCAGAGCAGATGGCCCCAACTCTCGATCTCATGGGTACGGGAAGTGATTACACAGTCTTCTTCGACCATCTCGGCATTGCGTCCGTCGATCTGCTCTTCAATCGACAGGGAAAGGGTGTATATCCCTATCACTCCAACTATGACAGTTACTACTGGGTCGAAAACTTTGGCGATGTTGGCTTCAAGAAGCACCTTGCAATGACTCAACTCTGGGGGTTATTGACGGTTCGACTTGCTGGTTTGGGTAATATTGCGTTCAAGGCAGCGGAGTATCCGAGGATCTTGACTCATCACTTGGAGAAGCTCAAGGACAAGTATGATAACGTCCTCAGCTTCCATGCTCTGAGCAAGGCCGTCACGCAATTCCAAGACGCCGCGTCTCGATTAGACGCGAGATCGCCACTTCGAGTCGCTCCAGGAAGCATGCAAGTTGACAATGAAGTCAACAAGGCCTATCTCTATCTTGAGCGGCAGTTTCTTTTGCCAAAGGGGGCTGGGCTACCTGGCCGAGAGTGGTATCGGCATGCTGTAAGTTTCAAGTCTGAGGTTCCGGTTGCTCCTATCCTAACATTTTGGCAGATCTTTGCACCAGGACTGTGGTATGGCTATGATGGAGTCATTTTTCCCGGAGTTGTGGAATGCTTGGAAGATGGCAACATCGAAGGTGCTGCTGAGTGGCTTGAAAAGACAATCGCTGCTATCCAGAGAGCTACGTACAGCTTACTGTAAACCTGTGAAGAAAAAACGATCGGTTTGAAACAGTTCAGTACAACATTCATGCAAAGACTTTGCACGAAACCCCTCATCCAGACCAATACGCCTGGGGCAGAAAACGCTTTGGATGTTACAATGATCCATTTTATTAAAGTAAACACGAAATAAATTCCCGGAGCATGACGATCGACGGAGATAATCTCGGACTGAAAATCAAACGACGATAGTGACCTCCAGGGCTCGCTGTTAATTCCGTTAGCAGATGGCGGCAATCAAGATTCCTCAACATCACTTACTGGCCCGTGTGAGTTGCTCGACTCCGGGACGAGATGAGTCTTGCTTTGATATCGTAGAGTTCCAGCTAGTTCCTCCATGTTGCCTCTCACATACTCGAGGTACTTAGGCGCGCCGGGAATGTCAGTATTGTCTGCCAATACAACTGATCCCTTGTGAAGAACTCCGAGTTCCTCGCAGAGCTTCAAATCTGGAAGATAGATGTCTTCCCAGTGGTCGAAGAAGACTGCATCAACACTTTCGGTCTTGAGATCCCCGTTCTTCACCAGAGTCTTCAACGACTCTGCGCCTGGTCCGTCAACGACAGTGACAATGTCGCTCATACCAGCTATTTTCACAACGTCTCGTGCAATCTCTGCTAGTTCGGGGTCGAGCTCGAAACTGTAAACGCGAATGCCACTGTTGTCGCCTGGATAAAACTCTCTCAGCATAGCGCCCCAAGCTATTGTCGAATTGCCAACGAAGCTTCCAAACTCGACCATCACCTTTGGCTTTGGGCTCATGTCTGCGAGAGCGACTCGGGCCAGGTTCATCTTGGATTCTCGGAAAATCATGGGGAGCTTTTCGGTGTTGGCAAAGTCCTCTATGATTCGCACGAGTTCCCACGGGTTCTCTTTGAATCTGTCCTCTGGTAAAGCGGATACATGTTTGTGCAATGCAACAGCGCGAGCTTTGCAAAACGATTGAAACTAAGTCAGAAAGCGATTAGCATACTTTCCTGTAGAATAAGATGTAGCTTACGTCTTTGAAGTTATGATGAGGATGGGCCATATCCTCGAATGTGTTCTGAATAGCGCCTTTATGTTTTCTACGGCACAAAGTCTCATTTCAACTACTTCAATCTGTCTTATGAGATATCAATACGAGAACCTTTTATTCCATCTAGCATGACTCCATTCGGAACAGCCCCACTAACTTAGCATTCCGGTTCGCTCCAGAGCGGGGCAGTTCCGAACGTCGAAACGTAAAGTCACCAGAATTGCAGTGTGTCATCTGAACTTCTATTGGATGGAGTGACATAACATCGTGCTATTCGTTGCAAGTGGCGGCCTCTATGACGCGGCGAGCTCATGCGCGCTACAAACATACGCCTTATGAGAGCCTCGTTGTCCGAGCCTCCGAGCTGCTGACTTCTGGTCTGTATCGTACGAGTCCAAGTTCGGCCGAGCAGCGTATATTTCTTGGCGTCATTGGCAACACTCTAGCAACTCGCCCTTGATTCAGTCGCGGTCCTCGCGGCATGTGTCAAAAAGTTTCAACACAGCCTTCAGTATATTGCAAGCCCCGAGATTAAACGTTCTATTGATGACTAGATTGAAAGTAGCAGGCCTGGCGTTGTTAGGTCGTAGCGTAAAGCCAAAACTCAACTTCCTCACTCGATGCTTCATCAAAATGGCGCTGCGCAGCCGTATTAGTTACAACAAGTGGAATTGATGAAATTAGCGACAACAGTCTCGTTGTGTAAGCGAGAGGGTATCGGTAACTAATTCAAGTCACCATCGTTAACAATACGCTAAATTTGAAGCATGCCTGTTGGAGTTTCGTATCCGCGGAAGGATATCGTAGCCAGGGTTTCGGAAGACTCTGATCAACTCGATGATATCTCAACGTGTGCTTGTGGACGTTTGTCACAAGTAAAGTACGTGAACGAAAGGGCAGGACAATATCCCGCCGTTGATGGTTTGGTAAATCATAGCGAGGTTGTCAATTTCGGATTGGTCTCAAATGTCATGACAAGGCTTTCTATCATCAAGACAATCATCAGGTTTAGCTGGCTTTCATAAAAATGTCTATACATCTCCGTCAAGGCCCAATCTCCAGCGGTACCGGCATGTTTTGAGGCCTCAATGATTTGAGGTATAAAGATTATATTAATCTGGATGAAAGGGAGTTGAGTCCCCATTCATACTGAGAACTAACATCATTCGTAAGATGCTGCTGGGCTGCATGAAGACGTCATCATCGTCTTTTACAGCTTGGTATTACTCACTTAGGATAAAGTCCCATCATCGGAGCAAGTAATAAAGTATTCATGAAAGACATACATAAGAGCAACGATGCTTTGAGCAGAGCTCACAGTCCAGCGAACTTTTTGCCCTACGTCGCAGGCATGACACCGACTATCTGCCACTCATGGGGGACTCAAGGCCTAAAAACAAGCTGCCGTATAAAACTTCTATTGTTCAGTCCAATAGATGTATGAAGACAGCGTCTATCTGGGATTAGAAATTGTGAGATTGTTCAGGTGAACATGTTCTCTTTCGATTAGGACAAGACGCTGCGGGCCGGTGTTAAGACTTTTCGACTATATCACACGGCAGAATCTGGATCCATCATGGGGAGTTGGTTAAAGATGGGCTGACCTCGTTTACTTAATCCGATGTGGATGTGAATCTTAATATCTTTGGTACATCATGCCCTTCGCGGCCTTGGGCCATAGGGACCGAACTCCAGGGGCTTTAGTTCCCATTTCTGTAGGCTACGGCTCTTATCTCTCTAGCATTTCCATAGGTATATGCGTTATTGAGGTTCTCTGAATGTGGGATCAGTGCATATATCAGATTCTTGTCAATTGTTGTATGTAGGGAGAGGTAACAAGCCATGGGAATATTGGGCCACGAGGGATAGCATCCCGAGGGAAGACAATGGATTTATATCGATTGTCGCAACAAGTCATCAGAATCAACCTTGCAAGTGACTGCATCGAAATTACTTGATGTCATTGTTTTGTCAAAAGTAATCTTCAATCTAGTCTCAAGAGTCAGGAACCCCATATCGTGCCGTCCTGATAGGAACTTTGGGAGCTTGGTCTCAAATGTACAGGAGCCAGATCTACTGGGAATCCAGGGTCTGGAAGTCCTGTGGAAACTGCCTCACTTCTAGGCAACTAGCTCACTCCCAGTCCATTGTGATCGATGGCTATGATGCCTATAGGTGGTATTCGTTGTTTAATCGTGTTGATATTGCGAGGCAATCGTTGAGTAGGTGGGCACTCCACTCGTGGCCTATGATGTTGGCGGACATAAGAAGATCTAAAGACTTGGACACGGCTTTTCTATCGCCAGGTGAGGATATGCCAAGGGCAGCGTGCTGGTTGGTGGCTAAGGTGTGTTTTAGAGTAGGGTTTGAATATCAGGTCCTTCATGTCTCTCGAGTTGCTACTGTGATTTCGCACTGGTTATACAACGCATCGCTGGCGTATGGCTTAAGGACATCCCCTTTGGTAGGTTTCGACGTGATTGACTGCAATTTCGAAAGCCATCAGTTGATGTAGAAAGGTTGGAAACCGGCATTTATATAAGTATGAGTGAGAGTTGCTGCGCCCGCAGCCACGCGAAGGGGTGAGCGCCCGTCCATCTGAGGAACCGACTATCTACGGATAATCGGGGGCGCTTGGGCGCCATTCAAGGTCAAAATGAGAGAGAGAGCGCCCGCAAAGACGCAAGTCAGCGGGACAGACCCAGGCAGACGGGACGGGAGGAGCAGGAACAAAGTTGATCTACTAACTCTAAAATTTGCTGCGTGGCCGTTGGGCGATGAACGGCAACCTTTGCAAAGCATGAAATCATTTGAGGCCAGGGGAAATTTGAGACATATCTAAATCACGCTTAACGTTTTTTGTTCCTCACTCTCATGTAATTGCACAATGTGGAGCAAGTGAGATGGATCACCTAGAAGCCTGGTGCCTAATGGGTCTGATGAATGATAGATTGCGAGCTCGCCAGTGATGGCCCATGAAGAGGGAAACGACTTTGACACCCAGAGAGTCTGAGACTGAGAGGCCGCGCGTGTGACACGTACGTACGACTACGAGAGTAGTTTCTTTATCAGTAACTTGTACAAACGAAGGACATTTCATGCTTGATGCTAAAGACCGTGTTAGCCGGTATTCCTTGGCGAATGCAATGGGAGCGGCTAGTCTAGGGCGGCATGATTTGAGAGACGAATGGGGATTTCGGATATGAGTGGTTAGGGGTATGATGAGTGCTGCAGGACTCAGGAATGGCGCTGGTTGCTGATAAGGCTGCAAGTCAGCAGACGAAGTCGGGTTATCTCTGTATGATTAAGCTACCTAAGGTGCCCATACCTAAGCAAATGGGAGAAGCCATCAAGGTCACTCGTAACAAGCGATGAGCTAGGTAATTGCATGATGCAGAAGCGGAACACTGAGCCCGAACATGAAATAGAGATGAGAACAATAAGGTGACGAAGACGAATATTGGCGCTTGATCTGAGAAGCTGTGTTAAGTGTGTGAGATGCCAGTGGTCAGAGATTGAAGGCGAGGAGAGTCGTCGTCGTCTCTCCGGTGCCCCGTTTCAGTCGTTCGTTGGAAAACGGAAATGGAAAGAGGGATGGGGGGACCCCTGCAGGGACAGACAAGGGTAGGGACCGTCCCACTGGTGCCTGCCTCGCCTTATCATTGCCAAGATGACGCTAGCAATCTCAACCCCACCGTACCGAGAGATAAGAGGGGACGGCCAATGAGAGGCTCCGTCATTCGAACACAGGAAGAACCAACCTAGCTTGCAGCTTCTCCAAATGGCTTCGTCTGCGTGGCCACTGGCCAGTAAGATGCGAATAGGTTTTGGTTCCTTCCATGGATGCAAAGTTCGTTCCCACAAGGCAAGAGCAAACGGAGCAGCAACGCATGCTCCTTCTAGCGTTCCTTTCCTTTGGTTATTGGTGTCCATTTCATGCTCATTTCGTGCCTGCCCAAAGTGTTCAACAGCGTGCAATTGCGACAGCCTACAGGTACCAGTGAGGTAGGTACCCAACCCTCAAGGTACGTATTCACTGAGGTACTCGGGACAGACTCCGAAATGATGCTACCTTACCTACCTAAGGTACCTACCTACTTGTAAATACCTACCTTACACTGGATGGAAAGTATCTTAGTCAGCACCGAGTCCCCAAGGTCCGCCCACCGCCCACCTTACACGGGTCTCCCACCTCAGACCAGAAGTTCAGGCTCAACTCTCCTGGGCAGACGAATGCTGCCACAAGATGCATCTAAGGCACCCTCTCAAATGCTCGCGCGAATGGGACGCTCCATCAATGTCTTGGCTCGATGATTCTCAGCTCCATCGGGGTGATAATGACGACATGTCGCCTATCCCCAGAGAATCCGGGGCAGACGGCTCGTTGGCTCGTCAATGTGAGGGATCATCGAATCCCATAATCATGCTACAACCGCCTTGCACTTTTCTCCCTCTCCCGCCCACGATCAAAACGCCACGGTAAAGAGCTAATCACTGGCTCTGACTCCACGATAAGAGATATCGGTCATCTACTCGTACTTCCTCCTGTCTGAGTGAGTACCTTAGCAGCAGTCTCCGCCATACCTATCAACCGGCCATCGGCAGGCCAACAATCTCGATTCCCCACCCGACCATCAACGGAACTTGCGCACGAAACAGCGATTCATGCAGCACCTGATTCAACATCTTCACCTGCGCAGGCTTTGCTCTCATCAACGCTTGTCAGACGCGCTACCTCTATCAGGCGTTCCCACCCTCGGTTTTTAGGTGTTGCAATTACCTACGGCGCATTTCCATCATGGCTTTTTCTTCTATCAACTTATCAACCAAGGTAGCCCGGTTTCGGTGTCGTCTTATCTCTTAGTGGACCTGAAGGATTCCCGACCTTTCCCCAGCGGCGCAGCATATTCGCGAAACGGCAAGGCGAGGGATCAAGAACGGCCTGTGAGCCTTTCCCGATTGTATGTGTCGTTTTGGCTTCACGCGGCCTCGCACGTTCTGGCGGACTGGAAGCGCTGCAATCAAACCAATCTGGGCTTGTTCGAAGCCCCGCACCTCAGCTATCCATCTCGCGAGAACGCTTCGATTAGGCTTGAGATTAGCGACTCGGACTACACAGACGTTGACAGCCTGCAGATTTTCTCATACTGTGCCAGACCACCGGACTAGCACCACCACCCGAGTCATCGCCCGCCAGGTGGGTGATTCATCTTTCGCTAGCGTCACCGACACGTTCTTCAGCTCGAAGACTATCCATCCGTGAACACCTATACTTGTACTTCGTGCAGATACACAACGAACGTAGTTTGACTTCTGAGACGCAGCTGACGATACCGCCCACCCCGCATGCGATATCGGGCTTTCTCAACCATGGAGACCCCCTCTAGCCTCTACCTTGGGTCGTCTTGTCACTGTGTCGCTTTGACATCGGAGTCTGAGCACTTCTGACGGACGCCTCCTTCTGCACCTTTCTTCTTCTCCGACACCATGCAATCGGGCCATCGGGAGAAACAACGTTCACCGCGGGAAAGCGACACCGCTCGCCAATCATTCGTGGCCGTTTCTTATTTGACTCCCATGCCGTATCGTATCCGTGACAGCAGCTATGAAGATGGCGTCGAGCTAGTCCTGTCAAGTTGCAACGGCGGAATACCTTAATTTCTGTCGATCGGCGTGCTGCAGCAACTTTCACAACAGGTGGTTGCGACGAGTTACGACTTACAATAGCATCAATGTCTGAGCCACTATGCTCCATTGCCTAGGAACGAGACATGTGGCTGGTGCTGCCTGTTGCGCAAAGCACCCATGACCCATTCATTCATTCATCCATCCATCCATCCATTCATTCAGGGGGGGGATCACACTCACAGAAGTCGTGTGTAACTGGGTCTCAGCTCCCATCAACCACCAAAATCTCCCTTGGTCACCTGGGCGAGCCCCTCGATGCGCCTTGAGCTTCTGCTCGATTTCTCTAACTACCTAGAAGGCAATATTGGAAAAAAAAAAAAAAAAAAAAAAAAAAAAAAACAGCCATGCAACATATCTGTACGGATACGGATACCGCCGGCTTGATTGCCAAAGGTCTTTAAGAACGGGGCATCTATCCCGTTTCGCAGCCATGGACCGAATCGCCCCCACACGGCAGCGGCCAGGCAAGGTCGCAAACTACGGGCGGAACACGACGCGGGAAATGAAGTGGCTACAGATTGTCAGATAATACAGCTTACCTGCCTACCAAGTACGGATGCGTTTGCTGGACTATCGCGCCTCGCTGCTGCGTTTCTGCCGTTGCGTTGCTGAGGCACAGCATGCGTCTTTCCTTTTGATCCTCATCTCGAATTCCCTTGATCGCCTGTTTCTTGCAGTCTTGGCCCGTCTCGGGTCCAGAGACGCCATGCCTGTGCCGACGTGTCTGCACTTGGTTGCATGCCAGCCCACCATTGGTGCTGCTCTGCGGTCTGCAAGAAAAAATTGGAAAAACTTTGTCCTGGTCCGAAATGTTGCATCCAATGTCAGCAAGAGCAGCAAGCGGATGGATTGCCCTGCGGCTCAACCAGCCGAAAAAGATCCCTCTCATTTGCCCCGTGCGACAACGAACCAACAACATTGGGAATCAGGCAATGGGCACAATGTATCGCTGGCGAACACAGCATGTTGAAGAGTTGATGGTCTCTAGACGTGGGCACTGGGCGCGATCAGCAAAGCTCAAGCCATCTCTTGGCATGACACTCTATTTCATCTGCTCGATTCCTGACATTCTCCACGCCCAGAATTCGGAGTCTCAAAGTCTCAGGCCAGATAGAGTACACGCCGTGGGCCATGGCAGACTCCAGAGAGTACAAATACCTACCACGCCTACCTACTGCGGTAGCGTCCGTATGCTAAATAGGTAGTCCAACGGACGAAGAAACGTCTACGGTACGCTAGGGACCAGGTTCTGCCAAGAGACATGGCTCCCTGAAATGGCTTGAATTCGCCTTGAGCCGAAGCCCCCGACCCAAGGCATCCTTGTCAACCTCCTTCGACAAACCCCGGCCAGTCTCCAATTCCTTATCAGTACCCACAGGTTCCGACGGCCCACTCGATGCTAGACGACATGGGATGGGGGAAAAGTCCAACAAGGGTCCTCGGAGCATGTGGTTCAAGTACATGTACGAATTCCACCGACCGCGTTTGTATGAAGCTCTCGCGATGAGGGCGTTCTCGTACCACCACCATGCAGCTACGCCAGTAGAGGGACATGCCCGACTTGTCATGCCGGAGACAGACGAGGATTTGGAAGTCGCTCCAAAATACAACCCTCATTTGCTGCAACTAGACACCCTCTCACGCCCTTTTTTATGCTTTGCTCCCCACCCCTTGGCCCTGCACTATTGGTGTTGCCCGGCATAGAAGACTGGTCAATGAGCGACCTCCCCGTCCCAACTTACTGACATCCCATCCTTCATCTTACCCGCGCCATCGGTCTGGGCTGCTCATCCCTGCCGCCTTCGGATCCATCCAAAGATACTGCAGCAACTGTGCTTCGTAGTGGACTTGGCCATCTGTACTCGTGGGCTCAAATATCGGCCGGCTCACGACGAGGGGCCGAAGGCAATGCCCCGGTTTTGCTTTTCTCAATGTTGCTTTTGGGATTATTTAGCCTGTCCATCCCCATTGTAGACTTCAACGTTGCGTCTTTTCCTCCCTTCCTTCGTTCCCTCCCTTCCCTGTAGCTCTCTTCACCCACTACTCTTTCTTCGACGTCTGTTCGCCGATCTCGAGGCAGGCAAACGTTGAAGATTCCCGAGGACCCCCGTCCGGACATCGCGCACCGACATCACTACCCATTGACCGCTCACGCGCCGGCGCGCAACCGTCAACATGTCTGCCGGTCTCTACGCCATCCCCTACAATGGCACCGAGGGCGAGGCCGACGCCGGCTACTCTGCTGGTGTTGCCGACCTCAACGTCTTCTATGAGGTGAGCTCGTCTGATACCCGCCGTCGCCCAACGACGACTACCTACCTCATATATGTTGTTGTCTAACATGGTTGCATAGTCTGGCGACCTGGCCTGGATCATGGTCTGCTCGGCGCTCGTGCTGCTCATGATTCCTGGTGTCGGTTTCTTCTACTCGGGTCTTGCCCGTCGAAAGTCCGCATTGTCTTTGATATTAATCTCGATGATCTGCGTGGGCGTGGTTGGATTCCAATGGTTCTTCTGGGGTTATACTTTGACCTTCTCTCACACCGGCTCCGTCTTCCTCGGCGACATGTCAAACTTCGGTCTCAAGGAGGTTGTCGCTCAACCCTCTGTCGGCTCCACCAAGATCCCTGATATTCTCTTTTGTCTGTACCAGGGCATGTTCGCCGCCATTACGTGAGTCTACTCTACTCTGGCGCGAAGTCTGTAACCTCGACGGCGGCATCTGACCACACTACATAGTCCCGCCCTCGCTCTCGGCGCTATTGCTGACCGCGGTCGCATTCTCCCCGCCATGGTTTTTGCCTTTATCTGGGCCACCATTGTCTACGACCCCATCGCTTACTGGACCTGGAACGCCAACGGCTGGCTGTTCACTCTCGGCTCCTACGACTTTGCTGGTGGTACGCCCGTCCACATCTCCTCTGGCGCTGCCGCCCTTGCCTACTCTTTGATGCTGGGCAAGCGCACCGGTTACAACAGTGTCCACGGTCTCCCTTACCGCCCTCACAACGTCACCCACGTCGTTCTTGGAACCGTCTTCCTCTGGGTCGGTTGGTTCGGTTTCAACGGCGGTTCCGCTCTCGCCTCCAACATCCGTGCTGTCATGGCTTGCTTCAACACCAACCTTGCTGCCGGTGTCGGTGGTGTCACCTGGATGCTCCTTGACTACCGTCTGGAGAAGAAGTGGTCCACCATTGCCTTCTGCTCTGGCGCCATCGCCGGCCTGGTTGCAATCACCCCCGGTGCTGGTTTCGTTACTCCCTGGGCTGCCGTCATCTTCGGCATTGTCGGTGGCATTGCCTGCAACTTTGGCACTAAGCTCAAGTTCGTGCTTGGCATTGACGACGGTCTTGATGTCTTTGCCGTTCACGGAATCGGTGGTATCTGCGGTAACATCCTGACCGGTATCTTCGCTGCGTAAGTCTTGCTTCTCTTCCTCCGAAAATCACGCGCAGAGCATTGTTCTAACTTGCACCAGCTCCTACATCGCTGCCCTCGATGGCGCCTATACCGGCGAGAGCGCGATTGCCGGCGGTTGGATCGAGCATCACTACGTCCAGCTCGGCTACCAGCTGGCCGGCTCCGTTGCCGGTTTCGCCTGGTCCTTCACCCTGACCTGCCTCATTCTCTTCCTGATGAACCTCGTTCCCGGCCTCAGCCTGCGCGTCAGCATCGACGACGAGGACCTTGGCCTGGACGACTGCCAGCTTGGCGAGTTTGCCTACGACTACGTCGAGGTCACCCGCCATGTTTCCGACATTGCGCCCAGCAGCAGCCATGACGGTGCCCCCGGCAGCTCCGCCCACAGCTCATTGCCTGAGAAGACTGTCTAAGTCTTTGGGCAATGTAAACTTTTGCAACTATCCATCACTTACAGACTTGCTTGACCGTCGGAAAGTACATCCACGGCTGGAAAAAGGGGGAAGGCAGTTATCGTCTATAATACTTTTGTTCACATCTGCTTTGATACCAACTTGGCACTCGCTTGCTAGATTTACTATTAGTCATTCCGTGGAACAGTTCACGAGATCATCTCATAACGTTCATCAACAGCCGCCCTCTCCCTAAGTGCTCCTACATAAGTTACTCCAGATACTCAAGTTCATGAATTGTGTGCCCAATGTACCTGCATCTAGGTCCTGATGGCGTGGCATTTCTCCCGAAAATTCTGCCTCGCCTGCCTCGGCGCCTGGGTGTAATCTCACCCACGATCACACCTACCCGTTGCATCGTTCCAGAAAATTCTCACTGCATGTGCGCACAGCTGCCGGCGTAGCATCTCAGAACTCATGCTGCCACCTACCAACTAAGGTATGGTAAAGTATGGTAGGACAACTACTGCTCCTTCTCTCTCTCGGAAAGAGAAAGGTAGCAACGCTTGAATCCTTTGCATCCTTCGCTGCGACAACACACCAATTGCTGTTGAGCATTCCAAATACTCCGAGACAGCAGCACAATCAGCACCCAAAGATAGCTTTGCAATGGGCAAGTAGTATGTCACGTTCCCCCTGACGTTGAATTCTTAATGCTGAGTGGGTGACCCTGACCACGATTCGTCCGAACTCATCTTCCGCCCTGTATTCTATTCCTCACCCTCTGGCCTCACACATTCGACAACCTCTCCCTCGAGTCTAGTCGCACATTCATACATACTTCATCAAGGAATTGAACCACCATCGACTAACCAAGCCTGCCCGGTGACATACGAAGACTCATCTCCTAGCAAAAAGGCAATTGTCGTCGCCACCTCCTCAGGCTGCCCGACTCTCCCCAAAAGCGGCTCAAACACGTCGGCCCCGGTCTCTGTGGTCTTGGCCGCCAGCGCCGTTCGTAAAATAGGCGTATCGATTGCGCCGCTGGAACATTCATTAGCCAAAGTTTCCTAGGCATAATGCAGACAATGGCAACTTACGGGCAGATAGCATTAATCCTCAATCCCTTCCTCCCAAACTCCCTCGCCGCACTCTTGGTCAAACCAACAACAGCATGCTTACTCGCCGTATACGCCCCATGATACTCCAGCCCATAGTGCCCCGCCACGCTCGACACGTTCACAATACTCTTTCCCTTTCCCTCCTCCGCCAACGCAGGAATCTCGGCCCTCATGGCGTTCAATATCCCCCTCGCATTCACGCCCATCACGAAATCCCACTCATCGTCCTCAATCTGCGTCACCGTCGCCAAGTTGCCCTGCCTCCCAAGCACGCCGGCGACGTTGGCCGCACCGTCCAACGGTCCGAGCTTCTCTACCGTTTCCGCGATCCACGCCTCCACCGCTTTGCGGTCCCTCACATCCACGACTCGCGAGTAGACGTTGTCTGCCCCGTGGAGCTTGGTTAGATCCGCCGCGGCCGTGGCGAGGAGGGGCTCGTCGACGTCTGATATTGACACTCGCGCACCAAGGTTGGCCAGGTGTTTCGCTGTCGCCAGGCCGATGCCCGATGCTGCGCCCGTAATGGCAATGACTTTGCCCTTGAGGTTGCTCATGTTTGTGGTGTCAAGCTTTGCCGTGATGGCGATTGTCGTCGACTTCGTAACTTGGCTATCGTTGTCGACGAGGTAGGGAATGTTGACCCCTCAGTGGGCTCTTGATGTCTTATCCATATTCGTACATCTCCGCCTTGAAGCATGGCATGCTGAGTAACACGCTTTAAGCGTCGGGTCGACCCACCTATCATGGACAGTGCCGCTCGGCCAAAGTGGAGTCGCCCGGACACCCAATGCCGGACGTAACGGGGAAGGCCGACCCCTCCTCCGAAGCCGTTCTTTGCATCGGCCATCTGAAGAATATCAAGCACCCCCGAGTCATGAAAGGTGTCTTTCCGGTCTTCCATTCCAATAGCGCATCGAAGAAGACGCGAGTCGCGTCCCAATCATTCCAACCGGCGTCTGCGAGAGTACGTGTGCGCAAATCCACCAGGGCAATCGGGGAAAGTCATGAAGAAATATGGATTCCATTGAGACATACTGGTAATTCTATTGATGATTCATGGGTATGGGGCATGCCTTGTCAACTAACATTCAAGTCCTTCGCAACGTTCTCCGCATAACAAGATCCTAGTGCTCACATTAGATCGTCACTTGGTCTGCCTAGCTTGGTAACATTTGCGTTCGAGAGAACCTCAAGGGCTGCGAGGCTGAATTGGAAATGGCGTTCAAGCGTTTCTTTCTCGATTGTCTCCAATGTCTGCAATCAAGATTAGCACCCGATTTTCGGTGTGGCCATAGAAAGTTTTCGGTGAAACTTACATCTTTATCGGTGTGAATTCTGTCGTTGCCCGTTGGGTCACGATCAGCAGTTATGAAGGCCGCAGCTTTGAAACCATTGTCAGTTCAAGCCAAGCAAAACGAAAGCATGACACTCACGATACTTGTTGTTGTGAGCGCTTGCGTGATCGGAACACGCGTAACCGCAAGAAAAGCTCAGTGTTGCGATGCCACGCTGCTTCGCAATGGTTCGGAGGACGTGTGTGAGGCGTGGGTCAATTTTGTCGCCACCAAGAGATACCTTGTCAGTGGAAGAGAATCCCAGCATATCGTGGTTCAGCATGGCAACCACCGTCTTGTTTTTGACCTTGTAATCGTAGAAGATCTCTGAAGAGCCAAGCAAACCGACCTCTTCTGCAGCATAGAAGTGGAACTCGACTGTGTTGCGAAGGGGCTTCCAAGGCTCGGTTTCCTTGTGACTCGTCTTTTCTGCTAGTGTCCGGAGAAGTTCAAGTAGCACGACCGTTCCAGAAGCATTATCGTCGGCTCCTGGAGCATAGCCACCAGGCTTTCTTGAGATGGAGTCGAAGTGGGCGCCGAAGACAACTGATTAGGGGTTCAGCAGAGCCATCTGGAAGGTGGAGGACAGGCTCACCGATGTCAGAGGTAGCTCCGGGTAGCTTGGCAATAACGGAGGGCTGCTTGGTGGCGTTATGTGCGAACGCGGCGGATTCGACATGCGGGTTGACCAAGGCAACGATCCTCTCAATACTTTCGAGGATCCACTCGGCAGCTTTCGTGCCGTTTTCCACCCGATGATCTCTACTCCAAAACCTGCGATTCCAGTCAGGACACGAAGCAAGATTGTAGTCAGTCTTCTTTACTCAGTCATTGTCTTGAGGTGACGCATTGCACGTTCAGTATTGAACGGTGTCGGCTGCTCAGAAGGGGCCATAAATCGGCCATCACGTTCGTCCTGCATCCAATCTAACCCTCGCTGAGCCAAGTCAGCATTCAGGTCGAGTGTGTTGAGGTATTGACTGAAGTCATGATCAGGGGTGGATATCATCTCGAGAACTTCTTCGTCCTTAGGAGATGTCAGCCAAATCAATCTTTTGAATGAATAGAACCGAGCCGTGCCAGGGTTCAAGAAAGCTTACCTTGATGTCAGTGATATCGATGAAACGGACACCGTCCTCGATCAACGCATCTTTGTCCGCATCGGTGACCCATGATCCAGGATCAGCCGGGGATGTTTTGACAAGCCGGAGGGTAG
Organism: Colletotrichum simmondsii; assembly: GCA_001563135.1. Taxonomy (NCBI): domain Eukaryota; kingdom Fungi; phylum Ascomycota; class Sordariomycetes; order Glomerellales; family Glomerellaceae; genus Colletotrichum; species Colletotrichum simmondsii. The sequence goes on along the minus strand of JFBX01000555.1, from coordinate 293,949 downwards.
AATCAGTACGGGTCAAGAGTCGCGAACCCTTTGGGTGGCTTGGTGCAGGTGAGGTTGCTACGAAGGATGCCAATGCGGCCAAGACAGCAATGTAGCGGGTTGGTGCCATGCTGGATGTCGCTTCGCGTCTGCGTAGATGGACTGATTCCAACGGACAGGCAAGCAGGCGGTACTCTGATCGGAGATGGGATTGGAAGAACGAGCTGGTGAATGCCAGCGGGGTTGTAAGGAATGAACTTTGTGAAGAATAATCAGGTAGCGTGACTGCTTTCTGCTCAGCAGGGCGGGATGCAGGATCTCGGGTGGGATGTGCTGGTGATGAAGATGGTGCAGAAGATTTCGGACGTTGGTGGGTGTTCTTTGCCAAGGTTCTTTGGTACAATGAGACAGAAGCGAGGGCTTCCATTAACTTACATGGAAAGTGAGATACAGAAAATACTTCCAGTCTTGCCAGACTCGCCATGTTGTTGCAAGGGGAAGGCATCACGTCGTTAGGTACCTACCTTCCATGGCTACGTACCTTGGGTATCTTGCTTCGATCACGGGCAGGTACCTTAGTTGCGGTAGTCACGCACTCTTTCTTACAATCCACAATGGCAGGTGCCAGCATCTAAAGTGCCTTCTATACCTACCTTAACCACCTCTTCTAAAGTACCTACCTGGAAAAACATGTCCTGGCATTGAGTCAAGGCAAAGAAGTCTGAATGTCATGAACAACACTTAGTACGCTATCTCACGACTTACTTGGCCAGTTCAACAAGCGGCCAAGAGGAGAATGAGCATCAAGATTTCAATGAACATAATTGCGAATGCCATCGCCAATCCATTACTCACGGAAAACTAGGTCTACACTACCTCGAGGCGCAAGTGTGATCTCACTTGCCATACGTGGCCTCGATCTCACAAACTTCTCTACCGAGTCGGGCTCCATGCCTCTTTTCTCCCACCCAATTGCCATGGACTCCGAATCCTTAGACATTGCTTGTTGTCTCACTTCAACACTTCTGTATTGTTGAAACACACGAACCAAAACGTACGCCATCTCAGTCAGGGCCAGCTGCTGCCCGATGCATATCCTCGGCCCACCGTTGAACGGAATGTACGTCCATGGACGAGGTGTCCAAGTTTCCCATCGACGAGGATGGAAGTCTTGGAGTGGATACTTGTATGAATTGAGATCATCTCGCAATTGAAGGACATGCGTGGAATAGATGATCTGGGTACCCGATGGAACGCCTACTGGGTCATTCCCGTCTGGTCCACCTCCACGTGGTAGACTGGTGTCTTTTGAAGCAGCTCTGATGTTGAAAGGTGCGTTGGGATATAGCCGAAGAGTCTCGTTCAGCACTTGCGTAACGAACGTCATGCTCTTGAGGTCGTCATAAGTTGGTAGACGAGATCCGGCACCAACGCCCAACTTGTTCTGGATCTCGCGGCGAAGCTCGGCAAGCACCTCGGGATTCTTGGCGAGCTCATAGAATGCCCAGGACATTGTGGTTGCAGTGGTGTCTCGACCAGCGATCAATATGGAGACCATTTCGTCACGCAGATACCGAGCATCTCGAGAGACACCAGCGCATGCATGAAGGAGTGTCCATCCGTGGTCTGTCTTGTCCATCTCCGCTAGCTCCGCGTCCGACATTGATATTGCCTTCCCAATGCTGGGACCCATAAACTTATCCAAAGTCTCTAGGTCTTTGCGGAATTTGCGGCGCGGAACAAGGAAATTTAGAGGGCCCAATCGCTCAATCAAGGACTGAGTGTGGCGGATACGCTCAAATGCCTCAAAGACGGCGTCATCCTCTTCGCTTGTCAGAGAATCCACCTGTCTCCCGAGGGAGAAGTCTGCCGATACATCAAGCGCCAATCTGCTTAAGACGTCCTTCATATCCACACAATGACCACCAGCTAATGCTGGAAGCATATCCTGGATATGACGCTCAAAACAGACGAGGTCACTAACTCGTTGGCGGGTGAAGAGAGATCGGAGACGTTGGCGCGAGGCATGCCAAGCATCACCGTCAACGTTGAAGATGCTATTTCCCATGAGTTCAAACCAATCTGCTCTGAAACGCTGGCCCTTTCCAAAGTCGTTGAACTGAGTGGCCAGCATGGCTCGAATATTCTCGGGATCGGCTGTGAAAACTGCCCGCGCTCCTATCAAGGAAACCTCAAACGTGTATGGGTTCTTCTTCCCCTGGCCTGATCGGAGAAAAGCGTTATGCATGAATTTGAGGTTTTGATCCTGTAAGGCATGAGTGGTGATGGACCACAGAAAATGTAAGCCGGACAACACGCCTACTTTCACGTTAGTCATCACGAATAATAGCTTGAGGTTTCGGAAACTAACCAAACGGCGTATATGACTTGTATCTCGACGCGTGCCCTCCATGACGCCGAATTCTCCTTTCTTCGTCAATGAACTTAGCAATACTTCGCAGGATGACGAGGAACAGTAGCCCAAGGACAAGCCATTCTGTATATGACCCAGGGAAACCATCCTTGATGTGACTGGGTTTGCTCATAGCTGCGAGTCGCCAAATTTTGAAGAGGTAGAGACTGAGCTCAGGGATCTGGTGCGAGACCCGAAATTCAGAGGACTAATACCGAGGAAAGACTCTTCTTGACTCCTGTAGCCGTTGATCTCATCATCAGGAGGACAATGACGGATGCCAAATCTGGTCTTTTGTCCGAGATACTCAATCTTGAAAGCCCTGAAAGCATGCAGTAACCTTTTTCGTGCCGATTGCTACTGCCTTATCGAAACAAGAGACCGAAACATACTTCGACAAACGTCTCGGGGAGCGGGGTGAATTGCCAGTCCGCGTTCGAACCTGCGGTGTAACCAGTGATATGACTAGACCAAAACGGATGTTTCTTTTCGAGGAGTATGGCACGCTGAGAATCGGAAAATGTGGTATGGAGTCGACCTTGCGAGCATGGGTCAGCGGGCAGACAAAGTTTGATGTAGAGTAATTGACTTCCGGTGTTATGCAACAGACCTTTGGAACGCAGCGGAACTATCAGGCGACGGAACCAAGGCAGAGCAAGGGCCTCCTCCGGAGACGCTTCCCGGATAATTCAAACCTTACGAGGTGATCTGAGTAGTACGCTGCCACTCATAAGCATTTCGCTTCAGGGAAGGAGAGAGGCTTCGTGGACAGCGTGAGGATACATGCAAGAAAAACTGTTCTGAGACTATTGCAAGCACCAAACCTGAAGATGTCGACAAACGGTTTCGTTGCTCTTTGTCTGATTGGGCTCTATACTATTTACACCATATCGTGTCTCATTCGAAACATCACCGTTGCCAAGGCTATTGGTATTCCGGTTGTCTGGAGCCCCATCAGCCCCTTCAACCCATTCTGGATCATCGTCAACAAACGAGTTGCACCAATCTTCCAGCGCCTTCCTCTAGGCCTGGGCGATTGGATCACGTACAATACTCTTGATTGGACATGGGTTGACCGGACACTTGGCAACTCCCAAGTTCATCACAAGCATGGCAACACCTTCGCTCACGCCACGCCAAGAGAAGTTGAAATTCACACTCGGGATCCTGCAGTAGCTATTCAAGTGCTCCGAAAGCAGGCGAACGACTTCCCCAAGATAAGCCATTACGCCAGCAAGTGTACACTATCTCAGGAGGTCAAGTGCTGCTCTTTTTGGCTAACCAATCTTTCAAAGAAATCCTAGACGTACTGGGCACGAGTCTGGTATCCTCAGATGGCGATGATTGGACTCGTCACCGGAAGGCGACTGTCGCCACTCTGAGCGACAGGACCAATCGTCTCGTGTGGGCAGAAAGCGTCCGACAGACTCAGCAAATGATTCATCATTATCAACACACCTCACAGGGCCTGATTTGCGATCCTGTGAACGATGTCCGCGAACTTTACCTTCATGTCTTCACCAGCGTTTGTTTCGGGTTTACGTATGACTTCAAGCAGCCCGAAAGACACTGCGTTCCAGAAGGACACTCGCGAAGCTACAGGTACTGTCTCCACACCAGTCTCAAGGATATACTCATCCTTCGGCTGGTGCCGAGTTGGGCTATGACATTTCCTGTCCTGCCACAGAGAATTAAGAACTTCCGAGATGCCGTGGCCGAGATGCGGCAGTATCTCGACGAAATGATCAGTGACTGCAAAGACAATCTCAAAGGCAGCAGAAAAAAGACGCAGAATGACAACTTACTTAGCTTTATGGTAAAGAGGAACAGAAATTTGGAAGTCGAAACTGGCATGGATAAATTCGAAGATGATGGGTCGCATGCCTTACTGACAGAGTCTGAAATTCGAGGAAATCTCTTTACCTACTCACTTGGAGGACATGAGTCTTCTGCACATACGCTGACGTTCGCAATCTATCTCCTGGCAGCTTTACCAGAGCTGCAAGCTTGGCTTATGGAAGAGATCGATGAGGTTCTTGGTGGCAGGCCAGATTGGAAGTCGCAGGATGGTTTCATGGATATTTTTCCTCGCTTGAAAAGGTGTCAAGCCACCATGGTAAGTAGGCCTGAATTCACCTCCGAGGCGATTTTCAATATCAAGTCTGACATACTTATAGAACGAGACACTCCGATTGTACCCTTCGGTCACAGTCCTTCCCAAATGCACCGGGTCGAAAGCAACGACTTTGCTTGTTGGTAGCGAAGATCATCGCATTCCAGCAAACGCCAACGTCTTTGTCAACATGCCTAGCATTCAGGTACACCAACCCGTATGGGGAACCGATGCAATGCACTGGAAACCTGATCGGTGGATCATGACAAGCGATCGCATGAAGGGTCTGGACAGCGAACAGCTCAAAGCACCTCCTGATGGCGCTTTTCTCCCGTGGAGCGAGGGGAAACGGGCTTGTCCGGGCAAGAGATTCTCCCAGGTTGGCTTTGTTGCAGCACTTGCGACTCTCCTCTCTAAGCACAGACTTGAAGTCATACCCAATGTTGGAGAAAGCCTCGAAAACGCTAGGGGAAGGGTCATGGAAGTTGTCAACGACACTTACGCCGTCATGACTGTCCATATGCGCAAGCCTCTCTCTGTTAGGATTGGGGTTCTCAAGAGAAGCTAGAAACTTGAAGCAATACAGCTTCAATTTGAACTATTTTACTTATTGCTTCACTTGATTACGAGTTAGGATAACGTAGAACCCCACTTAATACGTTCCCTTAGATGCAAGTTAGATGTAATTTAGATGTAAGTAAGTTATATGTTCGAGACAAGTAGCTTTTTTATCTCAATTGAACTACTTCGGTGTCTTCACATGTCTTTGGTTTACGTATGTACACAGGATCAAGTTGCATGTATAGTTGCTGATGGTTCTTCAATCGGCGATATTCACTGGATGAATTGGTCGACGAGTACCTACAACGCTATACTAACAATCTTTCGGGGTATGTTGTTGCGCTTTTTTTGCTCTAAATTCAAGGCTCTCATTCTCGTTCTTATTATTGAATGTCCTATTTGTAGGGGTTGGCAATTTCTTTTCCCTTTGTCGCGGCGACTTTTTTGCCATTTACAGCACATCGGCGGAATTGTTCCTCCGACAACTTGGATCTTAACCTCCAACCCCTGATAGAAAGATTACGTGAGGCCGGATTAGACTGGATTCAGGCCCGGGTTAAGGCTAAATCGCAAAAGCCGGAGTCAGGCTCGCTCTATAAAGATCAGCTCTTCTGGCCAGTCATTCAATCCTAGAACAACTGTATCGGTCCGTAATCAATCCTCATATGCTCGGTAACCCCAAATATGTCAACCTTCATTACGTCTGCGAATATTGCGGCCACTATTGGGCTAGCCGCAACCATGATGGGCTCCATCGTCACGCTAAAACCGGAACTCGGCATCAAAATGTGGCACTTCGATATTGCGTCCTCCGAGGATTTCAAGGATTCAAAATCGAAAAATAGGAGCCTGATCTTGGACGAGCTACGCTTGTTCGCCATACGCGAGTCCTTCATTGGAGCAAGCCTGTTTGCGGCAGCATACTTCGGCAACCACAAGACCTTAGCTGCGATGTGCTTGCTTGGGGTCCCGGTGGTCACTATTGATGGCATTGTACAGCGGAGACAGGCACCGAAGGCGGATTGGTGGGTTCACTTTGCGTTGGCGCCGGTTTTCGCTGGGTTAGGTGTTGCGTCGTGGAGACAGCAATGATTGAGTTCGCTTCCCTCGGGGCACGGCTTTGGGTCATGTGGCGTGCTTGGCATAAAACAGTGTGGTTGAGTCGAGCACGAGAAACTTTGGATCGTTGGTTGTGTTGGCTGAATCTCAAGCTGAAAGACCTACAGAGGGGAGGGTTTTCCGCGCGTTCGCGGCGGAAAGTTCTAGCTTTCAAAGTCATTAGCCATGGTTCACACACTGTCAGGGGCTGACCGAACCGGCCGGTCGGAGCATTTACAGCGGATATGTAAGCGCTAGCTTTGGTCATGCAGACTTCTATCTCTAGGCAATATCCAAGTCCTCTTCCTCCTCTGCTAGTATATGATTTTACTCTTGCGACTGAAATGACTGAAGTCCTTCCGCTTCCACCTCTTCTGTTAGTTGCGCTTGTGGTCCCCCGTTTATTTTAGTCTGCGGTGCTGCGGTGTAACTCAAGACACGAACGATGTCCTTGAGAGCCCACAGCCACACCCGACCGATACCTGATAGATCATGTGCTATGGAAGCATCTCGGGCATGTACGTCTCCTTGGTAGACTGGGGCAGGAAATCACAAACTGAAAGCTAGGTTAGGGAAGGCTAGCAACTAAACATTTGGCCTATTAAATTTAGTCAGCTTTCTTCTGTCAATCCTATAGCCAGCTATATCCTTCGAGCCCTCGGTGCCTTTGCCTCAAAGAGAAGCGTTGTCCCAACCAACTGCCAGTCTACGTACTTGAAATCTGCCTTGAGTGGCTCAACTATGTCAGCTGCGTAATCTTTGTTGTTGTGGAAAACGCCCAAAAGATTGTGCCAGAACATGAGGAACCTTCCAAAAGCGTTGTGTTTCACTCCACCGCCTAATACTGTTGCACCAACCAGAACACCATCTGGTTCCAAAAGCCGACCTAGCCCTGCCATAGCCTCTCCTTTTCGCTTGGAACTCCCAGGGAGACAGTGCAACAATAACATACAAGAAATGACGTCGAACTGTCCGTTGCTACCCATATGCAGAGATGAAGGTAGTTGCGAGTTGTGGCGATCGCCGAGCACAAAGACGTCAGCTTGAACTGTGTCAACGATGACGTCGGGATGTGCCAGTTGAATGCGATGTTGAGCCTCGGCTAGAGGATTCTGGTTGATGTCGACTAGAAAGATTGTCGAACCGGGAGGCAGAGGCGCACTCTGCATGAAGTAGCCAGTGCCGACGCCAATATCCAGCAGTCTTGCATTAGGTTTGACAAGGGAGGAAACGTGCTTGCTATAGTGACCGGAGAGGACGTCTCCAGGACATCCCCAGGCTAATGGACAGTAGAAGCCGAGAACAAGGGTGTCGTAGAGCCATCGTAGAAACAGTGGGAAATAGACAGCGTTGCCAAGGGTGCTTGCAGACATGGTGCGAGGAAGCGGACGGAATGTGGGGAATTGGAAGTTGTGAAGAGATTCTTGCTTGAGTCGGTTTCGCAGACTCGGGAGTTGACAATGTTCAGGGGCATCTACTTTGATATGAAATCCAGCACGGCAATACTTCGTATGAACAGTTGCTCTGACACATTGCAGCATAAGGTTCGAGTTGTGATGTTCTAGCTTGAATGTTGCTTTTTACTAACCGCGCGCGGCGGCAGGAGACTTCTGTCACGTCGGTAAGCGGATACCATCCCACATTATCAGTCGAAAACCCTGATTGGAACACATTGACTATGCAGAGGTAAAGACTCAAGACACCCATTCAATGGACCGACGGATCAACCCGAATGGTATAAGCCTCGGCAATTAGGCCGGGCAGGTGACAGACTTTCTTCTTCAGGCAACTTTTGGTGGTTAGCGCCGGGTGATTAGGCCATATTAACTTTTACTACTATTCCACACAAGTCGCTAGAAGGGCCCAGCACGGTAAATTTGGCGGAGTTCGAACCTTCAGACTACCAGTCGTAGTCTACGATCTCGATCGAGCAATTGAGACCCGATCGTTCGCACCTTTTAGCTCATCCGAATACCAAGATTGCCATTATTGGAGTTCGATCAAGGTTGATGAGATAGCCGCTTCAGTTCCGACCGAACATCTGCCCGTTCTCGTGAGTTGGACTTTGATGGCTACGCCTTATCGTCTGGAAAGCGGAAAATCTGCTTCCGGACTCCTTCGGATAGTCGATTTGGCGGTTTAGTGATTGACAGCTGAACTTTGACGAAGCTGATTGACGTCGCAGTTGTTTGAAACCTTTTGCAGCAGCGGGTTCGCGATTCCGTTTCCAAGACTCGGTCAATTCGATCCTTGAACGGCCCAACCCTTCTCAATCTCAGCTGGGCTCTCTCCAGTCAAGGTAGTTATCTTGATGTAGCATATTGTTGTCAGTCATGTCAACAGCGACTAGAAACGCGAATGGGTTCTTTGGTGGAGAATCAATCAAGGAAGTTCTCGAGACTGGAATAGCCGCAAGTGAAGTCTGACTGTAGCAACCAATTGCATTTCCACTCTTCCGTAAATATCAATTTTGCATGGAATGTGACGTTCTCAAGTTTATGTTAACTTCCGCTTGAAACCCTTCTTGGCCTCTTTTCCGTGATCATTGGACTATCCTGCATCAAGAAACTTTGGCAAGAATTAGTATAGAAAGGACCGAATGGGGTAACGTCTTGTTCATGAACAGTCCTGAATCTATTAGGAATCATCGTTATATCACTCAACTGCGGATGCCAATCCATAAGCAACAACATCAAAGCCAAGTTATCAGTATGGATACAATGAAAGACCAGATACAACCTATCGCCATAGTTGGCTTGAACCTCAAGTTCCCCGGAGACGCTACTTCGGCGGAATCCTTCTGGGAGATGCTTGAGAAAGCAAGGAACGCATCAAGCAAGGTGCCCTCAACCCGCTTCAACGTCGATGCATTCTATCATCCAGATCCTACACGTCTCGACAGTGTGAGTTCTTGCTTCTGTTTCAACGTTTTCAACATACGTGGACAAAATCTGATTGCTCTGGAGAACAGATGCGTGTTCAAAACGCCCACTTCATGAAAGAAGATCCGCGAGCCTTTGATGCTGCCTTTTTCAACATGTCGCCGGCAGAAGCATCCATCTTAGATCCCCAACAGCGCGGGCTCCTCGAGGGCACATATCACACCTTTGAAAATGGTATGAGTCCATAGATGTTCTTGATCAGGGCATGAATCACTAATCGAGAATTTATGGAATTATACAGCTGGGTTAGCAATGGAGAGAGTTGCTGGTTCCCGTACCTCAGTTTTCTGCGCCTCTTTCGGACGCGATAGTGATGCCATAGTGGCTCGAGATCCAGAGTTCCAATCCCGGTATCAAGCAACGTCTTCAGGGTCGTCCATGTTGTCAAACCGCATCAGTCATTTCTTTGACCTCCGAGGCCCATCTTTGACGGTTGACACCGCATGCTCTAGCGGACTGTACGCCCTTCACCTAGCGTGTCAGAGCATACTCAGCGGGGAGTCCGACATGAGTCTAGTCTGTGGCTCCAACACCTATCTCACTCCCGAGTGCATGAGTTTCCCCTTGAGCAACGCCGGCTTTCTATCTCCGGATGGCCGATCCTATAGCTTCGACCATAAAGCCAACGGTTATGCTCGTGGAGAAGGATACGCATTCGTTCTTCTCAAGCCGTTGTCCAAAGCTCTGGCGGACGGAGACATTATTCGATCGGTGATCCGTGCCACAGGCGCAAATCAAGACGGGCGGACGCCGAGTATCACCCAGCCCAGTGCCGCCGCTCAGGTAGAGCTCATTCGGAGAACTTATGCTTCTGGAGGACTGGACCTTTCCGAGACCGAGTACGTGGAAGCTCACGGAACCGGCACACCAGTCGGTGATCCAATCGAGGTTTCCGCGATTGGAGAGGTTTTCAGATCTCATAGATCAAGCCCGCTCTGGATTGGGTCTGTGAAGAGCAATATTGGCCATCTCGAGGGTGCTAGTGGCCTGGCGGGTTTGCTCAAGACAGTCTTCTCGCTCGAGAGAGCCATTATACCTCCCATTGCGGACTTCGAAAAGGTCAATCCAGCAATCGACGTCAATGCGCTAGGCGTTCGGTTTCCAACGCGCGCTACGGCTTGGCCCGCCACTCCTTCTGGGATCCGCCGAGCTTCAGTAAGCTCGTTCGGATATGGCGGATCAAATGCGCATGTCGTATTGGATGATGCATACAACTATCTTCGGATTCGAGGCCTTACTGGAAACCACCTATCCGTGGCCAAGTCGAATGACTCTCACATGCCATGTGTTGCGAACAGCAGCACCTCAGTTAGAGCAGTCGAAGATCAGGCCCCGGACGCCGGCATCTCTGATTCCGTTTCAGATGTTTCTGATGATAGTGGTGTCATCATTGGCTCTGGATACGATGCTGAACATAACCCCATCTCGCTTCTCACATTCTCAGCCGCCGATGAGGATGGCCCACGAAGACAGGCCTCGGCGCTGCAAGATCACGTCGCTACCCAGCAAATTTCGCGAAAGAGAGCACAGAAAGTTTTCCTTGCCGACCTAGCCTACACACTCTCTCAGAAGAGCATCCTCAACTGGCGAGCATTTGCAGTGGTCAAGTCGGAAGCGAACATCGGTAACAATCTCACAGAGATCCTCTCTCCCATTATGTCGGTCTTGTCATCGAAGAGGCCAGAGCTCAACTTCGTCTTCACAGGCCAGGGAGCTCAGTACCCGCGCATGGGTCTCAAGCTTATCCGCTACGAAGTATTCCGGCAGAGTCTCATGGACTGCGACGAGTATTTGCGGTCTCTTGGTTGCGAATGGTCCGTCCTCACAGAGCTTCGGAAGGCCCCGGGATCGTCCAGAATTCAGAAGCCTGAAATTTCACAACCCCTTTGTACCGCTCTGCAGATTGCCACTGTCGACCTTCTCCGAAACTGGGATATCATCCCACAATCCGTATGCGGCCACTCATCGGGTGAAATCGCGGCAGCGTATTGTGCTGGAGCCCTTGATCGCCAGTCTAGCTGGAAGGTTGCATACTTTCGAGGCGTCTTGGCAGGTCGATTAGCATCTGATGGCTCTCGGAGCAAGACGACGATGATGTCCGTTGGCCTCGGCGAGGCAGCCGTACGCCCCTATCTTTCGAACAGGCTCTCGGTAGCTTGTATCAATAGTCCAGCCAATGTGACGGTTTCAGGGCCGACCAACGAGATCCAGCTCCTGTTTGAGAGACTGGAGAAGGAAGAGATCTTCGTCAAAAGGCTTCCTGTTGATTTCGGATATCACTCTCCGGCTATGGAAGTCGTCGCAGCCGAGTATCAAGATCGAATCCGTGACATTGGCGCACCTACTGGATTAACCGCCGAGAGATTACGCAAGGAGTCTCTAGTATCTCTCTACTCATCAACCGAGGGAAAACTCGTATCTTTCGAGGCTGTGACGAGCCCTTCGTACTGGGTAAAGAACCTTGTCTCTCCAGTTCTCTTCTCAGGTGCTCTTGAAGCCATGACCGGATCGAAACATGGAGGGCAACACTTCCTCGTAGAAATCGGTCCGCAGTCAGCTCTCAGACGGCCTGTGCAAGATACCTTGACTCCTCGCCTCGGCAATAAGGCTGCCAAGAAATGGCAGTACGTCAGCGTACTGAAGCCCAACGTCGATGATGATCGATCATTGATGGAGGCTCTCGGCAGTCTCTGGGCAGCAGGCATCCCTATTTCATTGTCCAAGCCAAACCAGGAGTCGACTCAAATATCGCGGAAACCGAAGATTATGGTGGACCTTCCTTCATACCCCTTTAATCGGTCTCGGGAGTTCTGGGAGGAGAGCAGACTGAGTCGCAACTACGCAAAGCGTCCGTGCCGTCGGCATGCTCTTCTAGGCATCAGAGACCGTGATTGGAATCCTGAAGAGGGGAGTTGGAGGCACTTGATCAGATCCCAAGAGAACCCCTGGATCCTGGATCATGCCTTGAACGGCTCACCGCTCTATCCCGGCTCGGGTATGCTTGTCATGGCCATCGAAGCCGCCCGTCAACTTGCCACACCAGTTGAAAGTCGCATCCGCGGCTATCAGCTAGATAACGTACGCTTTTTGAGAGCCGTTGATGTCGACGACTCAGAGCGCGGTACAGAGGCAAAGATTGTGATGCGGCGCCGTCGACAGGCCACCAACACAAGCGGACAACAGCTCTGTTACGACTGGCGGGTTTTTGGGACCAATGGCGACGACTGGAACGAATGCGCTTATGGAAGCATCAAAGTCGAAGTTGAACCGGAGCAAGCCTTGGGATCCGAACAGGCCGCCGCTTCTGAGGCACGTCGGTCCCGTTTTGAGACTTCTATTAAAGAGCAACTTCAGGCAGACGTCGACAAATGCCGTCTGGTCGTGCACCCCAGCCAATTGTACAAGAACATGTCCAAGCGATCAGGCTTCGATTACGGACCGTACTTCCAGTTGCTGAAGAACATTTCCTACGATAGGGAAGGTCATGCTACAGCCATGCTGTCAGCGAGAGATTACACTTCAAGCATGCCGTACGCTGGAGAAGACCCGTGCGTGGTTCATCCGAGCACGTTGGACGCGGTTTGTCACCTTCAGATGGTCGCCCTATCTCAAGGTGGATGGAACGCCGTCCCTACGATGATGTTCTCTCACCTGCGAAAGCTGTGGGTGTCGCAGAAACTGTTCGTGGCACCTGGGAACCCCCAGCTGCGAGCTGCAACTCGAGAGACTATGCGCGCTTTCCGAGAAGCTGAGTGCAGGACACTGGTCACCTTTGCCGATTCCAATGAGCCCGTTCTCGTCCTGGATGGTCAGCGGGGTACAGCCATCACAAATCTCAAATCAGCCGACACAGCTGCTACTTCACGAGGCGATTCGGGCCAGAAGTTCTATGGTCTCGACTACAAACCCGACCTGTCTCTCCTGACTGTAGATGCCAAGAGTCGCTACTTCGCCGCTGCGTTCAAAGAGGATACCCGATGCCGCGCCCCTCCGAGAGAGCTCATCGATCGTGCCGATGCTATTGCTCTGCACTTCATCGAGGCGGCTCTGGAGCAAATTGACAAGGAAGATAAGCCGCTGCAATTCGATAATCACCTGGCTCGGTATGTCAAGTGGATGCGGCGCGTGCACCTGAATCGGGATACGTGGACGCTAGAGTCCCGGGGTCTAAGTCACCTGCGTATCGAGGAGATCTTGGATGAAGCCGATGGCGAGCCTACGCAGAGACTTACCAAGAAGGTTGGCGAGCATCTGCACGGCATCCTCAAAGGAGAAGTAAATGCGCTGCAGGTCATATTCGAGGGCAATTTGGCCAACGAATTTTATCACTCTGACATCTTTGCAACGAACAACAGCAAGATGGGAGCGTACATCAACGTCCTAGCCCACGCGAATCCAAACCTTCGTTTGTTGGAAGTTGGAGCTGGAACCGGGAGCTCGACCGGCCGGATTCTCCCTTACCTGGCTGCGCAAGGGGTTGAAGGTGGTCCTCCAGAGGCTGTACGCTTCGGTGAATACTGCTACACAGACATTTCGGCTGGTTTCTTCGAAAAGGCGCGCGAGCGTTTCTCTTACGCGGCAAGCCACATGACGTTCAAGAAGTTGGATCTTGAGAAGCACCCCAGCACACAAGGGTTCGCCGAAGGGGCTTATGATGTCGTCGTTGCAGGCAATGTGTTGCACGCCACAAGCGACTTGGTACAGACACTTCGGTATGTCAAGGGTCTTCTACGGCCTGGCGGTGTGCTTGTACTGGGAGAAACAGTCAACCTGGACAACGTCCGTGATGGCCTCATATTTGGCCTGTTGCCTGGCTGGTGGCTACGCGAGGGACAGTGGTGGTCTACCAATGAAGAGTACCAAGACCAAGGCCCCCTTCTGACGGAAGAGCAATGGACCACGGTTCTCAAGGAGGCTGGTTTCCCAGGAATCCAAATGGCTTTCCGCGACCATGAACAAAAGCCACATCACCGAGTCTCTATCATCATCACTACCCGCCCGGAGAATGAGAGCCTCTCAAGCCAACCGTCCAGAGTTGAGTCGCCCTATAGGATCATCATGGACCCTACTTCTGCGATCCAAACCTCTGTAGCCGAGTCGCTCCGAAGCCACCTTGTCTCAGGCTCTCGGCCTAGAGGGGCAGACATATCCAGCATAGTGGACATTTCATCAGGAGATACCAAATTGAACGGAGACGACGCAGTCATCAGCTTGTTAGAGCTCGATGCTTCAGTGTTGTCATCCGTCGCCGCGGAGGAGTTCGAAGCCATCAAGAAGATTTCCCTTGATACCAGGTTCACGCTTTGGTTGACTTATGGAGGAGCTCCAAAGGTCACCAATCCCGCAGCCGAGGTCGCCATCGGATTCGGTCGAAGTGTCTGTTCAGAGAGAGGAGACCAAGGCTTCGTGACTTTGAACTTGTCCTACCGGCCCGAGACCCCTACGGCTGTCACTAGCGCCGTCAACAGCATCATGCGTGTTGTTGAGAGATTACACAACGTTTCTTGCGCTGGTACCGACAACGAGTCCGAGTTCTCGGAAGACAATGGCTTAATCTGCATTCCTCGCCTTATGCCTACACCTCATATGGATCAAGCGCTTTCCATCAAGCAAAGTGGCGGCAGGCTCAAGTCGTTCACATTCAACAGGGATGGTCCGAAGCCGCACATCAGTATCACTATTGAGACCCCTGGGCTTCTTGACACCATCTTCTACGCAGAGAACGACGAGGCGGGCAAGGAGCTCCAGCCAGGTGACATTGAGATCGAAGTCAAGGCAACCAGCATGAACTTCAAGGATGTCATGATTGCTCTGGGGCAGATTCCTGGGCGAAGCTTTGGATTTGACGGCGCTGGCGTTGTCTCTAGGGTCTCGCGGATTAGTAACCTTTGCCCAGGCGACTCGGTGTTGTTCTGCAGCTCTACTGGAGGAGGCTTCGGAACATTTGTGCGCTGCCCTGAACTGCAAACAGAGAAGCTCCCTACAGGCATGTCTTTCCAAGTGGCTGCCGCAATTCCGGCTGTGTGGTCTACAGTGGTGTACTCTCTCGACCACATAGCACGTCTCAGCCGTGGTGAGACTGTTCTCATCCACGCAGCCGCTGGAGGTGTCGGACAGGCAGCCGTGCAACTTGCTCAGCTGCGGGGTGCCAAAGTCTTTGCGACTGTGGGAAGTCAGGCGAAGCGTGAGCTTGTCAAGCAGCTCTTTGGACTCCCGGACGACCAAATCTTCAACAGCCGTGATGAAACTTTTGCCCAAGATGTGCTTCACGCCACGGGAGGTCGAGGTGTGGACGTGGTGCTCAACTCACTAGGCGGCGAGCTCCTTCGTCAGTCTTGGGAATGCATCGCACCCTTCGGTCGCTTCATCGACATTGGCAAAGCGGACATCATCGCTAACAATACTTTGCCGATGGGACCATTTAATCGAAATGTGACGTTCTCTGCGGTTGATCTAGTCGTGGTTCATGAAGAGGCAAAGCCTCTCATGAAGAAGATCCTGCAGGATGTCACGAAGTTGTTCGAGGAGAATCCTCACCTACACGAACCCAAGCCGCTTCACGTATTCTCACCTTCAAAGCTCGAGGATGCAATGCGCTTCCTCCAGGGCGGGAAGAATACCGGCAAAGTCATCATCGACTACGCTTCCGCGACCGACACAGTAGAGTACCGACCTTCGCAGCTTCAGCATGGGTACAACTTCGACGCGAATGCCACGTACGTTATCAGCGGCGGCCTGGGTGGACTTGGCCGTGAGATCGCTCGGTGGATGGTCTCGCGCGGGGCCCGGAACCTACTTCTCCTCTCCTCACGTGGTGCCGCAGGACGGCCAGACGCTCTCAAGCTTATTCAAGAGCTCGAAGCCACCGATGGAGTCACAGTGCTCGCGCCGGCATGTAACGTTGTCGACCGGGGAGCAGTCGAGGATACCCTCCTGAAGGCATCACGAGAGCTTCCACCGATAAAGGGCTGCATACAGGCCGCCATGGTACTCCGCGATGACATGCTTGCCAAAATGTCTCATTCGATGTTCCATGAGACTCTCGGTCCTAAGCGCGCTGGATCATGGAATCTGCACCAGCTCCTGCCCGATGACATGGACTTCTTTGTCTTGCTCTCGTCATTCTGTGGCATCATGGGCAATCGCGGACAGAGCAACTATGCAGCTGGAAACGCATTCGAGGATGCTCTTGCGCGCCATCGAGTGGCACAAGGCCTTAAGGGCGTCTCGGTCGACTTGGTACTCGTCGCTGAGGCCGGTTGGGCCAATGTCAACTATGAGTCCGTGACGCAGAGCCTCCGCGCCGGTCATGACAATCTCACACAGGCACAGCTGATGGAGTTGCTCGATTTGCTCTGCGACCCAGGCTACGACTGCGCAAAGCCTTGCGCAGCTCAGATCGTCAACATGGTGGACAGCGCGGCCGACCTGGCACGCATGACACAACAAGGACTCTTGGATTGGATGCAGAAACCCATGTTCAGCAACCTTCTCCGTATGGGTGAGACTGAGGCCAGTGGCAATGGCCATGGGGTTGGCGGAGGCAATGGTGATGGAAGCGACGACGTCAACCGCCTGGCTCTGGTGAAGGCCGCGCCTGACTTGTCGACTGCCAGCGAGATCGTGACCCAGGGTCTCGTACAAAAGCTGGCCAAATCCCTGTCTGTGCCGATTGAGACGCTTGACGTCGGGAAACCGGCGTACGTTGTTGGTGTTGATTCCTTGATTGCGGTCGAGGTTCGGTATTGGTTCATGAAACAGCTCCTTGTCGAGGTGCCTGTATTCGAGATTCTTAAGAACCAGAGTATCACGGATCTGTGTCAGCAGGTGGCTTCCAAAGTTCTGCAAAGCAGCTCAAAGTAGACTTGCGTGTTATGAGATAGCTGAACGGGGATGAGCGTAATGACTGTCGACTCATCTCAATCTGACCTGTACTTATCTCAACCGATCAAAATCGCCGTTTTCAGTGAACGTCGAAACGGACATCATGACAATCTGTCTCTCTGAATCGCAACGCCGGCTCTTCACAGGCAGTCTGACAGTTGCCAAAGATCCCGGATATACGGCCAATTCTAAGAGCATCCCATGCTCAATGAGGATTGGTCAAAGACGGCAAAGTAAGACGACGACAATGACCTTCCTAATTAGGTACTCGGGACCCCTGGAACACTCATGGTCCTACTACGCCGCGCAGCATCACCAGTCGCCTCATAAAGGCCAGGTTTGATCTCATATCGCGACTGAGTCTTGAGACACCAATTGACGAAAGCTCAATCGAAACTTATGACAGAACTCAATTGACACAGCCAATATGACACGACGTCTCATCGAACGACCAGCCCAGATCTACTCTGCGTCTCTGGGTGGCTCATTCAGGCCAATTTACACCGGCACGGACACCGAACTGCCCGTTAGCATCTCCAAGAAAACAACTCTCACCATCATCACCACCTCCCTTCTCATCCCCGGCGACGGCGAACCCATCAAAGATGCCGCTCTCGTCATATCATCAAAGCTCATCGCCTGGGTCGGCCCGCAGTCGGCAATCCCTAAAGAGTACACCGACTCTCCTCACAAGTCCTACTCCACCCCATACTTGATGCCTGGTCTCTGGGACTGTCACGCTCACTTTGGGGGGGAGTCTCCCGACGCAGGATCCAGTGGCGATCCCTACCAGGTCTTCATCACAGAGCACCCCGCCGCATCCGGCGCCCGTCTCACGCGCATGTGCTGGCTGGCTCTACAGAGAGGATACACGTCCCTCCGCGATGTGGCAGGCATGGGCTGCGAGATTTCCCGCGCCATCGAAGACGGAACCATTGTGGGACCCAACGTCTACAGCTCCGGCGCGTGTATCAGCCAGCTGGCTGGTCACGGTGACATCTTCTCACTCCCGGCTGGAGATGTACTGTTGAACTTGGGCGTGTCGCAAGTCACTGCAGGACACTTTGGCACTGCAACGAGCATGATCGTGGACGGTGTAGATGAGTGTCGCCGCGCCGTCCGGTTGCAGATTCGGCGAGGGGCAAAGTGCATTAAGGTCATGGCATCTGGCGGCGTGATGTCTCGTGACGATAACCCTCTTTACGCGCAGTTTAGTCCCGCGGAGCTCGAGACGATTGTGGAAGAGGCAAACAGACAAAACCGCGTGGTCGCGGCGCATGTCCATGGCAAGCCCGGCATCATGGCCGCCATCAAGGCTGGCGTCACGACGTTGGAGCATGTCTCCTTTGCCGACCGCGAGTGCATCGATCTCATCAAGGAGAAGGGCATCATCTACATTGCCACACGCCTCGTCATGGACTTGCTGCTCGGCACCGGAGGGAAGGGGATCCCTCCCACAGCTTGGGAGAAGGTGAAGCTGTGTGCCACGAACCACTTGGCGGCATACAAGATGGCCATCGAGGCTGGTATCCCGATTGCCCTAGGTACAGACACGGGACCCGGGTTCAACATGGCAATGGAGTTGGAGGCGGCCGTGAAGGCAGGGATGAGTAATTTGGAGGCTATCAAAGCGGCAACCGCGAATGGACCGCTCAGCGTGGGTGGGCAAGCGCCCAAGACAGGACAGCTGAAGGCTGGATATGAGGCAGATGTTCTTGGCCTGTTGGAGAATCCGGTGGAAGACGTCAGGGTGCTGCAAAAGATTGAGAATGTCGCATGGGTCTGGAAAGGAGGTTCTCTCTTCAAGGGGCCCGATGTTGGACCCTGGGGTGAGGATCCTAGTTCCTTTGACGAATGGTCTGCGGCCACATACATTCGTTCGTAGTGCCCCGATAATGCCTTCTTTGGCCTTTTTCTAATCTCCGTTCTTTTTTGCTCCTTCATGAAGCTGGCAGGGCTTTGGTTGTGTGTGCTGATGCGTATACTGAATGCTTCAAAACCTCCTGGGAAAAAAACGATTCTTTTGGTCGCGTCAACCGTCGGTTTCCTCAAAGCCCGTTTTAGTCCGAAGCCATGGAGGAACACTCTAGATTTTCCGCAACTTGATCCGAGTTGTTGAGTTGTGATATGGTATGGTCTTTGATCTTTCCAGCCTGTAACCCAAGTAGCTTTCAAGCCGGGCCTAAGACTCTGATAATGACGGATATCCACGTTTGGAGATCCCAGAATCTTTGACATCGAGACAAAGACATCACCAGCTTCAGCTTGTCGCCCATAGATTGCCGGGCCTCTGTTCAAAGCCACGGTCCAGTTCGATACCCCTCCAAGAGGGTGCCCGAATTCAGAGTTAAAAAGACCTCGTTATCGCTCCATCTAGATGACAGCGTCTTCATCATCTCAACATCATCCAAGATTCTCATCCTCATTCCCACCAGTCAGCACTTCATCTGAAATTCAAAGCACCGCATCCAGAATGTCTCCGAAAACAGAAGATAGGCTAGAAAATCTCGACCTCTATCCTGCGAGCTACTTCATGCCCATCCGCCACGGCGGCCAACGCCCGGTCAAAGTCGCAGGCTACACCCTCAGAGCGGTCGCCGAAACCTGCCGCAGCGAAGAGAGATACAATGCCGCCCGTGAATCTCTCATGAGCATCATCCACATTTTCCACGAGGAGATTGAGATGCTCCGAATTGCCGAGTCGCCTGCTACTAGGCCAGCGGAGCTGAGGTATCTCAGTGGCTGGGAAGATGCCTATCAAACCGTCATCGGTGTTCTCAACTATTGCATCGTCAAGCCGGCATCTCAATCTTCCCCTAACGCTCGCCCCGAGACGCCGCAACAGCTTGATCGCCCTTTGCATCCTCTCAGGGTGAAGAAGTCGGCAGAGATGTACGCATGCCGTCCGCTTCTGAGTCTGGAAAGCCTAGGACAGGCTCCCGATGATGTCAAAGGCAAAGGGTCGATGACACCTGATGCAATTGACATCCGCCAGGAAGAAAGTGCCGCCCGCTGGCTGGAGTTCATCGTCGGCGACGAGTATCGTCTTCCAAACAAGCACTCATCTCCGGATGTCCCCTCCACCGAAACTAACAGCTCGAGCGTCAGCACCCCCTCAACGACAAGCAGCGGCTCCTCGGCCCAAAACCTCCTCTCGTTCCCATCCAGCCAGGATACCGAGAGATTCGCCCTGGCCGAAGAGAATCAGCTGATCCCCGGTGCTTCGCAACTCATCCGCGGCATCGACACCATCCAGATCCTGCTCCACTACGAGCGACAATGCCGCATCTCGGAGCACAAAATCGCAGCGGAGCTAATCAAGTCGAGCGTCCTCCGCCAGGCCATCTTTCAAGACCGTATCGGCCGCGTGCCCAGGTCCGAGGGTGCGAATAGCAGTCGCAAGGAAGATGCTGAGGATAGCATCAACGATCCATTCTTTGTTCAGACGATGTACGAGAAGGCTGTGGGACAGGTAAAGTCACTTTTCCGGCGTTGGGGTGGTACAGCCTGGCAAGATGACACAGAGACGGAGACAGACACGGAGACTGACACCGATACTGACCTCCAGGAAGCAAGTACGCAAGCTGTTGAAGAGCGCACTGGCTCGACTAGCGAGAGTCTCATGGGAGAGTACGGCTATCTCGAGTCCAGCCTTGCATGCCTCAACCCAGAGTCAAATCTCTCGTTTCTAATGGTGCCGGACCCTTCGTACCAGCTGAAACATCAGGGAACAGAAGCTTGTGTGCCAGATGTACAAGCCCCCATGTACCAAACCTTGTTCATGAGATCGCCGGACTTGACGCCAAAGTCTGGAGGCTCATGTGATGCATCTAATCTTCTCTCATCATCCGAATACTGCCCGCTGCCTAGTCAATCGGATCTCACGGTAGAGGCAAATAGCCCCGAGGACGCCTGGAATCTACTATCATCCTCACAAGATTCGCTGGCGAACATTGAGCAGGTACACGCTTCCAGGGGACGAGAACAGCTCAACCTTAGAAAGTCGCCCTTCCTTGGATATTATGGCTCGCACTACCCAAAGAAGGATCTCGGAGAAGCCAGTCATAGGGCACCACTCGGAGCCTCGCGGATGAGTAGGAGCGGTTCTTCAAGAACGTCAACAGAGCCAGATTGTCCTGCAAGTTCCACAGGTCACCCACTTCCTTCCGAACCCTGGACTGTCGTGTGCCAATGTAAGGGATGTCAGGAAAGGGCTTCTCGCGATCAGGTTTGAACGATGGTCATGCTGATTTTCGGGGGGTATCAAATTTCGTATGTATTTGGGCTAGGTTGTTGGGTGGTACTTTGGTTTCCAGACTTGTGAAATTGTTAGTTGGATGAACTTTACAGGAATGCAGTAGACTGGGTTACTCACGAAGCATGGCCATGACTGCTCCTTCTGAACCTTTCCTCCTTTTGCCCGTGAAGTGCCCCTCAACGCCATCCCGGGCTTTCACATCCCTCAACCTTGCTCCCGTATCGTCACCCAACGTCTATGCAATGGTCTCCGTCTCCATATCTCCCTCCTCGGGCTTCTCGGCAGTCTCCTCAACATCTGTAACAATAAAAGAAAAGTCAGCTTCACTCGCCCCTTATTTCAAGCGTCTCATTCCGCCCCAAAGTCTTGTCCACAGTAGCACAAAGAGCACTCACCCTGCATGACAACCTCTCCCTCGGCCTCCATCTTCCTCCTCATCGCATGGGCAATCTTCTTCTCCATCTTCTTGGCCTTCTTCTTACTCATGGGCGCATTGGGACCGCTGGTAGCCATCAGACCGGGCCTCGCGCCGCGCATGGTATCTGTCCTCGCAATCTTGTGCTTGTTCGCCTCGGACTTCTTGCGGCGGGCAATCTTGGCGCCGAGGGCCTTGTTGGCCAGGCGGTTCTTGGAGGGACCGTTGGGATTCTTGACGGACGGCATGGTGTCGGTGGGGTTTGGTGTCGTCGAAAGGGTTGAGATATTCGACGTAGGGAGAGGGAGAGGAGAGACGGTGTCGAAGACGAAATGTCAAAACTGGGCAGTAATAGATGCCATGCACTGGAGCGTCGCTCTGGGATTTTTTAAAGTGGGGCATGAGGCGGGATCCAGGTTCGGGGTCCAGGTCTGCCCCGCTAAGGTAAGGTCGCCCCTCGCCGACCCCACACGCCTCACCGAAGTCGGTGTACATCAAGGTGAAGCCAGACCTGGATGGAGCAAGGTAGTAAGAAACGGCTCGGTGGCAGTATGCCGCTCGGTCTTTCGGCGAGAAAGCCAGAACAGAATACATGATGCCCAAAACGACTTGTTGAGATATTACTGTATTTCTATCTGCCATATCTATTCGGTAAACTGTATGTCGTGATAGATCCGAGCAAATGAAGGTTCAAGATGTCAAACTGCAAATCGAGATTCTTGTCCTATTGAGACGCTTTCCTGCCCATGAAATGTGCTGCACCCTGGATCCAAACGCCGAACCTGAAATGCGATATGCCCTTCCCATCTATTCAATCAACGCCAATGAAGACTACTCTTTTACATTCATCACCGCGCCACTCTGTCACTGTTCTTGCCAATGGTGCTAGGACTGCTAGGGCTTCCCTCATCATCAACTTCGTCCTTCAGGCCTTTGCGGGCCTCGTCATCGTCGTCGTCGCTCATAAGACCCTCGAGCTCGAATTCCTCCGCATCGCGCACTTGACGGGTTTCACCGGGGCGACCATTGGCCAGGGGCACGCCATTCGCCAGGTTGACCTTGC
Source organism: Colletotrichum simmondsii (assembly GCA_001563135.1). Taxonomy (NCBI): domain Eukaryota; kingdom Fungi; phylum Ascomycota; class Sordariomycetes; order Glomerellales; family Glomerellaceae; genus Colletotrichum; species Colletotrichum simmondsii. The sequence goes on along the minus strand of JFBX01000555.1, from coordinate 271,223 downwards.
CTTCTGTGTTGGTGTTACGGTCGAACAGGTGGATGAGCATCATGGTGAAAAGGAAGAGAAGGAATGCGAAGGAGTAGAGGATAAGGATATACGACACGTGGTCGAGACCCGAGTTGGCGACAAGTTCCATCTGCTCTTCAGTGGCACCCATGAAGAGGAAGCCAGAGGCGTACAAAAGCTACAAGGCATTAGATAGTGCCCAAACAACGATTTTTGGGTGATGGATGACTTACGAAGACAGGAATGAACTGCCAACTATTGGTTTGGCGTCCATCGGCAGAGACGCCAACGCCGTCCTTGACAACGAAGGCAACCTCGATAACACGGGTAATGCCAACACCCATCAAGGTCTTGCCAAACATGCTGTGGGTCATGGCGCTGATGGGAAGGTCCTGGGGATGCGCAGACATGGCCCATCCAGTGACACCAATGACGAAGCCGGGAATGAAGTTGCGCTTGGGGTTTCCGTCGCGGTCCCGGCTGAGCCAGATACCAACAAGACCAGCACACCACCAAATGATACCCATAGTTGTATGTTGCCAGTCGTTCCTGACCCACTCGGTGCCCCATCGATGCTCGGTGAAGGTGTTCACGCAGCCCCATGCCGCAATAACAATGCTGTCAAAGAATTCCTGGGATCGGCCACTGCGTCGCACCCACAGCTGTCCAACGAGGAGAAGCAGGGTCAAGATGATTCCGTAAGCAATGAAGGCGCTACCCATGATGAAATGCGCCAAACACTGGCCGAGATGGTCACCCTGGCAGAAACCTAGCGAAGTAATGCCGCCAAACAAGAATTGTGTCCAAGCCAAGACTGGAGAGGCCTTGCCCAAGATGCTGTGGGCAGGCTTGATGAAGCGGCGGATACGACCGTTGATGCCCTTCTCGAGATGCAGCCTGAGGTAAATGCCCAAGCCGACCTGGGAGGCCATGATGATCATGAGCCAGTTGGCGAAGGAGGCATGAACGTTATGGGCAACGAATTGTCTGCCGCCATGCATGTGGCCGAGGAAATATCCAACAATGGCGAGGGCGGAGCCGAGGACTTGAGTCGGAACATGCCAGCGGTTCTTGGTCATCTAAAGGGAGGCAATCGTTAGCAACTCTTGGGAAGTTCGGAAACTTGTAGACCGGCTAAGATCGCCACTTACTCCCAAGACCATGCCGACGGGGAAGATGACCCCGAAGGCCAGCATCATGATGAAGATATGAATCCATAGTATTGTGTCCTGCGATTGTCGTCAGTCAGCATTCCTGGCCTTTTTGTTTCTCGTGTTTCTCAGAGGTGTTTCAAGAGGTCGGGCATTTTTTCTCGGAGGCAATCTGCGTGCGTGCAGTCTCTTGGTTCGGTGAGGTGGTGATTGTCGCTTACGATGGGTTCCTGCGAGACGGTCTCGCCCTCTTGGATGTGGCTGACGCCGTGTTCGTGACCGAGAGCCATGGGGAGCGATGTGAGGATGTATGCAGCAGCAGCGAGTGTCTTGAAGGAGGAGAAAGACTTGAGCGGCAACGAGGCCGTAAAAGAGTCGAGTCGCGCCATGACGGGCGTTTCGAAATAGCAGAAGCGTCCCCTGTGCTGCTGGGCCTTGGTGTGCTGGGCTTGTCGGGGCGCGCTGGAGCCAGACGTGTCACAGACTTGAGCCTGCTGGAGTGTTTGGAGCGGGGCGGGCTTGAGGATGTCGCAATGCAATTGGCGAGGTTCGGACGAAGCGTCGAGGATGGTGAGGTAAGGTAAGGTAAGCAACAATAGGGACCGGATGAGACGAGACGGGTGGGCGGCAAGGTACGCTGTAGAGCAAGCGAATGTCTACGGGGGAGGTTGTAGCGTAGCGGTACTGGTGCAATGAGGCGCGTGGGGACGGTCGCGGGAAGGGGTCTGAGGGTTTCGATCGGTCGGTCGGTCGGTCAGGCCAAGGCTTGAAAGGTCGGTCGGTCGTTACCGTGGGTTAGGACAAGGTCAGGTTGGTGTGGGAGTGGAGGGAGGGAGGGAGAAGCTATCTTGGGACGGCGACGGGACCCTTGGACGCAGGCAGTCCTCCTCTCCTATGGTGGTGTTTTGTCGGACGGAGAGGATTTTGGGGGGGATATGTCGTGCAAATAGAGATATGTAGGATGCAAAAGAGAGATTTGCGAAAGAAGAAGAATGAGGCTCACGGCTGGGCTGGGCTTGAAAGAAAAGGAGAGACAAGCGCCAAATTGGAAAAGACCCGGTCGTCGTGTCCATTAGATTGTGGCTTCGCTGATGGACCGGACACTGCGAGACCCGACCTGGACGGCCTACCTATCCGTACATACCTTACCTACACAGTACTCCGTAGGTAGGTAAGGTACGCATACGTATTTCGTACGAGTACATGGAAGCGAGCCGGAGGCTTCGGTAACGCCCATATTGCAAGTGGGGTCGACCTCTCGAAGGTATCTTTACACACATATTTGGTTGGGGTGTACTTCGCCGGGGAATCCGTTACCCAGCTAAACTGCCCGCCCGTTGTGATGGAAGTGGGAGGGACAACATTGACCAGGCCTGGGCAGATTACGCGGGGATGATGCAAAGTATTCATTCATATTAAACTGTATTGCCCTGTACCTTGGTTTTCTTGCTGTCTAATCGAGCAGTTGCTGACTGCCTCACACCTGCCTTCTATTGTTGTTGTCACAGTGCTTGTGACTTGTCCGCTCCTTCTCTGCGACTCTGGGAATCTGCAGACGGGACCCGGGAGTGCAGGTGGCAGCTGCTCCCTCCTGCCCTGCACGTTCCCCATCCCATCCAGGTCCTTCCCATTCGTCAGCCAGGTACGTATCGCACTTTCCCATCGTGGCACAACAGCATTGAGCGCATTTCCATTGGCCAAGACAGGCATTCACCCCCTCTCTTCAGTGGGCCCTCTTAGAAATGCCCAGTCAAGAAAAAAAGTTGTTCGCCCATTTTGTTGTTCCCCGTCGCCGACTTTCCGTTCCAGGTTCGCCGGTCCGCCCGCAACGGCACAACGGGCATCAGTCAGCACAATCACCCGCACCGCACTCTGCCACTCACACTCATACTCATCCTCACACCTCATAGGTACTGCGTACTCCCTCCCTCATCTTAGTCAATGACTTACTCAGTCGCCAATGTACCTGTCACGATGCTGTAGTCAGAAACGTCTCAAGACTCGCGATCAAGACTCAAGATAACCAAAAACAACTAGAGGACAGAGTTGCAATTTGGCACAAGACCTCCCAAGAACACTGCCCCAATGCCAAATGTCCTCTTCTCCCCCTGCCAAGCTATCATTCTGAACCCGGCCCGCCTAGCAAGCTCGGCCATGCCACGCTCAAGAGCTAAAATGCTGCAAAAATGCCCGTAAAGTCTCTACCTTTCTCATCTCAGTCTCTCCCTTCCAAGCTCAGGCTTGTTCATTCCCCACGTAATTTGCATCTTGGCCCGAGCAAGCCAAGCTGTACATTTCTTTTACCGCTTGCCAATGCTTGAGCCGATGTCAAGTTTGCGCTTGGCGAGGAGCTGCTTTTCTGGCTGCAGCCTGCACAAGTGCCGCCTTATGGATTCGCGAGTGTGAGGCCTCTGAAAGTCTGAATACCATGTATCTTGGCATGTATTTGTACATCACACGTAGGCTTACACAAGTAACATGCATAACTGACTATGACATGACGCATCGATGTGAAGACATCATCATCTTCACTCACTCAATGAGAAACTTCATCACGTACTACCGTGCTACCTCAGTGACTTCACACTTACAGCAGCTGTGTTCAAGGCCCATCATCTGTTGTCCCCGGTCTAGGACAAAAAAAAAGGGTTCGGGCGGTTCGCGTGGGCATAATCGTGTGTGTGTGCGCCAACTACATGGGATTGAAATGGCACGAACCCTTCTCAGGAAAGCTTCACAGAAACATCTTGACACGGCCGTCAAAGGGCTAGCTAGCCGTGCCATTAATGCCGTCTCAACTCTGGCCTCTTATGCTCCTCAAAGGTTTATCAGAGCTGAGTATGAGTGCAAGCTCAAACCCGATGATCCTCGGGTCCTCAGTCTTCATCTCGATCCAAGTCAGCATAGCAAGAGGATTTGGCACTGTTCGCTGCTGCGTCGGCAGAAGACGTAACCCCTCGAAGATCGCGTCAGCACTTTCGTCTCTTATTCGCGGTCAGACTTTCACCTGATCTTGGTTAAGAATGGACGGCTTGACCATTCGCTCTATGTGAGCATTCCCAATATTGAACAGCAGCTGGACCGAGGCGATGTGGTGCAAGATTTGTTCACCATCCATTGGAGTCATGGATTTTATTACCAGTCAAAGCCCTATCCTCAATGGTTTCCTTGCTGTCGCTGAAATTGCAAGCCTAGGAGGAATACATTCATAGCCAGAGATTACTGCCGTTAGGTCTTCGACAGGAGTACGGAAACCCTCACTGGTGCCCAATAACAGCTCATTCCCACTGGAGTCTTCAGTCATAGGCGGAAGATACGATCTAGTGAGATAATTGATATTTAGAATTGCCCATTTGCTCTCCCAGCGTGTCTCGATATGAGTAAAGTATACATGTTCTCAAGGCTTGAGGCCGCCTTTCGAGTCCATGTCCCAACCATCATTCCCATGAAGCAACGTGTCACTCAAGGGAAGTTGCCGGTGCCGGCCCCATTATTGAAGCTTAACAGGTGCAGGCAGAACCATGTAAATGCTTCTATCCAGCCACATGATGACAGGAAGACTAATCCTTGGAGCCGTAGGGCTTACACACATGCCAAAGGTCCAATGCACAACGCCGGCGCCGAGACCTAGACGGCGTAGCCCGAGCCACCGGAACCCTCGCCGGCCAACCACGCATCGACCACGGCGCCTAGCGCCGCCGTCTCCGATGTTTCTTCACGAATCCCGCAGCCGCCAATAACGCACCTCTCGTCTATCTGCCGTCGCATGCCTCGGCTCTTGCGTCGATCATGGAACGATTACTATTCCTCACAGGATGGCGTAATATCACTGAATTACTTAAACACCATGAGAAGTCGCAACTGTTCGCAGCCAAGTTTCATTCAAGAGCTCTCGCTCGGTATTATTCATCGGCACACGCCTTGCTACACGGATAGTATATTCTCATGACGCTGGGCACCATGTCCCTTGAATCCCACAAAATCCCGCTGGAGATTCTCATAATCTCTTTCATTAATCATAAAGCACGCTGATCCACCCACAGAATATCCCTTAGTAGGTATAGCGGAAACCAGGCTGAGCACCCTCCTGCACATTCGGGTTAGCAATCGATCCTAATTCAAGAAGAGTCTTGTGGGGAGACACTTACATCGTCAGCCTCAAGCTCCTTCTCGCCCCTGTCGGCCTTCTTGTTCTTGAAGTAGGCGTCCACAGTCAACAAGCTGACCAAAATGCACGTCAACAAGCTGCACGCAATGCAGGCGTACATGCCCGGGCGGTAGTGAGGCTTATCCTGCTCACGGAAGAGCAAGCTGCCGGCAATACCTCCGATACCACCGAACGAGACGAGAGTCGCACTGCAGAAAGCTCGCTTCCACTGGCCACGGATGTTGTTTGCCTGGTACGCCATCACAGCGGGGACGTTGGAGTTGGCACCGGCCGTGGTCAGGAAGACGCCAAAGTAGCGCACAGCCGCGCTGGAGTGGAAACCCATGATGGGGAGACCAACGATGCAGAAGAGCATGTTGATGAGGATGACGGGTCCACGGAACTTCATTCTGTCGCCCAGCCACGCGGTCGCGAACATGACGATACCGGCAAAGGCGTAAGGCGGCGCTACAAGGCACTGCGCGGCACCAACATCGAAGCCCATGTTGACCTGCAAGATGATGGGCAAGAAGTATGCAAGCGCGTACGAGACGGTGGTGGTGTTGAAGAAGATCATGGCGTAGGCCCAGATTCTCCAGTCGGCGCCGGCACCGAGGAATCTCTTGAGGTTGAAGGCAGGAATGTGGGCGTCACCGCGATCACGGTTCACGCGCGCGACGATCCAGGCGCGCTCACGCTCGCCGAGGAAGTTCCAGTCCTTGCGCTTCTTGGAGTCGGGGAAGTCGACGAGAAGCCAGTAGCCTGCGAGGCCGAGCACGCAAGTGAGGGCACCTTCGATGATGAAGATCCAGCGCCATCCAGTCAGGCCCTGTTGGCCGTTGAGCTGCATCAGACCGAAAGCGAGAATACCGGAGAAGGCGGAAGCGACGCAGCCGAGAAGGTAGAAGACGGAGTATCGCTTTCCGACCTCATCTATTCATTGTCAGAAGTCCGATCGTGGAGGCAGCATCAGCGGGGGTCAACTTACATCTGGTATACCATGTGCTGAGAAGGTAGACACAACTGGGGAAGAAACCGGCCTCGAGAACACCCAGGAGAATTCTGCATGCATACAAGTGTGTGTACTTTGCCGAGAAACCCATACCAATCATCACAGCACCCCACAAGAGGGTGAGTCCACCAAGGTGAAGACGAGGTCCAATCTTGCGAACAATGATGGTCGAGGGCGGCTGGAAGATAATGTACGGAATGAAGAAGAGGAGGGAAGCAATGCTCTGTTGTTGGAGTGGATGGTCAGCTATCCACCCTCATCGGCCACATACACACAGTCATCGAGTTCAACTCACGTATCGGTTGTCGAGATACAGAGCCAATTCCTTGGTCATGCCTGCAATGGCGGCCGCGGACAAGTTGGTACGATCCATCAATGACACGCAGTACATGGCACCGACGGTGACGACGAGTCTTCGGTCGACTCGGCGAATGATCTTGCGCTGCTCCTCAGCAGTGAAGCCATGGTCGATGTCGAGATCATGAGAGTCGTTGATGGAGCTGGTTCTGATGTGGTCACTGTGCTCGAAGCCTGCCTTCTCGGGGTCTGAGACGGGACGATCCATGTTGGGCGGTTGTCTCCTTGATCGAAGCTCGCTGTGAATGAGTCGTCGAAGAAGTGAAAGACGAGGGACTGGTGTCGACGGCGCACAGAAGCTGCAGATTGTGCGTCACTTATTGAGTTTGACCAAGGGAGGGGGATCAGTCGAGAAAGAGGTCTGGGCCTTCTAATCAACGCCGACGCAGGACTGAGGAATGCCGTTCGAATAAGGATGTGGAACAAGCAACCCAAAGTCAAGAGGGGAAACTCTGGAGGTTATCTACTCAAGAAACACAAAGATCCTGAGAGTAGCATCGGATGACACGACGATTCGATAGCGATACGCACACAGCCTTTTTGTATCCGTTCGGGTCCAGCCCCAGTTCCCCGCGAAAAGACAGCAAGTCGACGACGACTACAACCCCCTTCTTTTCACCCACCCCCGCCCCCCCTGGTCCGTAAGACAAGACATACACGAAAGCACCCAGGACGGTGGATCCGAAGACCCAAGAATCCAAGACCAGACAAGGCCTTGAAGCCATCCAAACCACCGGCGTTCCTTTTCCCCATGTTCCCCAGAAAAAAACACAGACGAAAGGAGCCTTAGCAGACACACGTCCCCATATCTCCCCCGCCCTGGGATGGGGGGACCACCCCCGATGCTGCTGTCCTCTTGCTGCGGGGGAGCCAATCAAACTCAAAACAAGACAAGAAGATACCGAGGGTGGCGGCAAGCAAGCCTAGGAAGAAGCCTGTCGAGTTGTCGACTCGTTCGAAGGAAGCCAAGACTGAAGGGCAAGGGCGTGGCCGCAGTGCCGCATTAGGATGAGAAGTTGGAACCAAGAGCCACGGAAAGGGTGTGGTATGCGGCATCGGTTTTCCCTCTAGCCGTCAGAGACAAGACATTCAGACACCGGGAGATGGGTCCAGCCAAAGACGGTGATGGCATGTAGATTGGTATAGAAACGGCAGATAATAGAGACACGCATACCCGAATAGTCTGCTGATTTGCAGAATTGCAGAAGCAAAGATCCTCATTATTTGGTAATTTCCCATGTCTACAGCTGATATTGAGAGTAAGTCTCAAGAGTCAAAACCCCAGATCCCAACGCACTCTTAATCTTACTCTCACTCACACTCACACTCACTCACCTCTCTCGCTCAAATCCACTCATTTGACTCAACTATGCTCACCAAAAATACAGCGGCACAGCGTGCAGCTAGCCACAACAGTTCAAATCCGGGGTACCAAAGGTTCAAAGTGGGTTCGTCCCGGCCTTTGGCTGCGGGGTAAACGCACGATGTGCGTGTGGAGGAAAGCTGGAGCCTCTACGTCCCGTGTGGGTGGTGAGGAGAAGTCCGCCGAGCCTAGTGGGAAGAAAGCCGGGGAAAGGGGGCCCATGGTCCATCATTCATTCATCGGACATGGGTTGATGGGCTATGAGAGATCCCAGGAGGGGACGTGTGTCGGTCATTCACTCTTTGAAATGTCCACTCATAAGACAGAAAGACACGATGAATAAAAAGGTCAAAAGTGGTCATGGTTCGGCCGGTCGACTCGGTACTGTGCGCCGGAGCGACTTGGCGGGTATGCGATTGGATCGTCTGCCGGCGGATTGCCCAATTCGGTTCTAGACGCGAAGCTGAGACTAAGGCATGCAAGCCCACGCGATGAGACCCGAGAATGTACTAGGCGCAGCGCGGCATGAAGATGGGGTTGGGGTTGGGAAATCTGGCAATTCACTCTTCTGGCAATAGGGACGAAGTATGGGTGCTTTTCCTATGTCTCTGCTTCTCTTCGGGTCTTTTCGTGATGTTACGCTGCCCCGTCGGTTACGTAGAAAGAATGAGAGAGAGAGACGGAGAGAGATAGAAAGGGTGAGGGGAAGAAAGCAAAGAAGATCGACGGGACATGCGGAGGCGTACATAGGTAAAGGAGATACGAGCCAGGGTCTAAGGACACCGACAGGAAGTGATATGCTTCTTCTTCAGGCTTGGATGACACACTGCTCAGGGTATCTCGCAGAAAGAGTGACATAACCCTGTGGAGCGTGCTCCATCTCATGTCATGTCACCTCCAGACGCAGCAGACATGGGGGATATCCGTGGCCGTGGCATCTGTCATTTTCTTGACTGATACGTTATACCCATCTCCCGGGTGACTCGTCCCGAACCTGCACTGGGAATGACGGCAAGAATAAGACACCGAAAGAATGAGACGACGAACGAGGGGCTTTGTTGACCCTCGAACTTCGAACGGTGGATGAACCATGGGTACCTACCTTACGAACGCGCTTGCGAAAAACTGAAATTCGTTTGTTGGCGCCGGTGACTGAATTGAGTGTGCTGCCCACAAACCTTCACGAAATGAAGCAAATTCAATTGCCGCCCTCCGCGTGAGTCGTGTATCCGTACCACAAGTCCGCCGTTCCAGCCCACCTGAGGACTCAAGGAGGCTTCGAGGGCTTCGAGACCTCATTAGACGCAGTCCGTCGAACCCGAGCCAAAGGAAGCCAAACTTCCTAGGTGATCGAGAGACGCCGTCTGCCACCGGACGCCAAGATGCCTCCATCGATCTTGGCAAAAGCCGCGTGCCACCCACGACCTGTCCTATCCGGACGTTTATAGCCATGTTGCCGTCTTGTCCGTCGTCAACAGTTGTCGAAAGCATCGAAGAGGCATTCCCAATCAGATTAACAGGGAGATGAGCTGTCGTTAACTCGCCTCCTCCCCTTCCCCATGGCTGTTCCACCCCTGTTCCCGACATGGCGGTCTTCGTGTCTGTGAATCTGTGACTGCTGTCTCAAGCGTCCTAGCGCACCTCATCCCAACAACGTGTGAACGTGTAAAGATTCCACTACCGTGACCGCGGTTCAGACATCATCTTCAGTCTCCCTTGCGTTGGCGTTGAGGCGAGCTGGTGCGAGCATGGACCCTTGAGGACCAGGTGATTCGATGCCACCCTCTTCAATTTCGCCCTGCATGCCTCGCCGTGCTACCAAACAACAAGACGTAGAACGAGCCAAGCAGCATTGGCGTCGCCGCAGATACATCCCTCCACAGATCATGCACACTTTCTCCCCGAGTCTAGGTTCCCGACTCCTACCTATTGAGGATGTTAGGATGCATACACGCCACCACACCCTCCACGAGCAACCGCCCGGACGGCGGACAACCATTATAGATTTCCCCTCAGAGGCTCAGACTAAGGTAGGACATCAAACTTCCCAGTCTAGACCTGACAAGCCATCCTTCCAACCCCCTCCCTCGGATCGAACCTCGGCATCCTCGACCCTTCTACGGCGTGCCATTGGGCGACGATCACCTCTCCTGTGTCCGATTGAACGAGAACTGAAGCTAATTTCAACGACACAAATTCCCGATAGTTGGGTTGAACCTACCTGCATCTTCGCCCGCCGTGCCACGCCGTCGGTTCTTGGTAGTCTGTCTGGTCTGCCTGCCTAACTGTAGCCTATGTTCAATCGCCTCCTGTCCTTTTGCTGCCCACCATCCCCCGTGTTCTCCCCTCCATCTCGATGGGAATTGCGGCAGATTCGCAAACCAAGCCCAAAACGTGCAAAGTCGCCCAGCCTCCATCATGATCCCACAGATCCAACAAGTCGCCCAGATCCTAGTAATACCTTGTTGGTCAGGCCTACAGTACTTTTGCTTGGTCCTTGGATGAGGAATAGGGAGTTTACGGGTGGCCTGAAGAATAGGGCTGCATGTCTGCGCCGCAAGGCTGCATTCATTGAGATAGGAGACGACTGTAGCACTGTTTGAGACCGAGGAAGGATCATCACCGTAAAGTTACGTACCTTGCGGTGAGAAACTGACGAACCAGAGACTGTAGAGTGGCCGAACTTCCTCGGTTGTCTCGGCCTTCCAAGACTTGTGTAAACTTGAGGGTTTCCAGGGACGCCGGATGGTCATCACTATGCCTCTGATAGGATCTCTTGCATCTCATAGAGAAAGAGAGCAAAGTCGTTTGCGTTCTTCTGAACTAGCTGTTCTCGCGTAGTTGTTGAGACTTTCGTCTGCATCTCTACCAGTTACTCTCACAAGTCGCTGTTCATGATATTACTACTTTGACGTTTTCACTCGTACAACTGTAGTATATGTGGCAACATATACACAACAAATCTGTCCCATTTCTTCAATAGTCAGAGATCTGGTCATGATATATCCTCCACACGATAGTCCTATTACGATGCTAATAGACATCGAGTGCCAAATCCCACGAACAAACAAGCTGTAAGTAGTCAGGCTCATCACTTCGAGTCTTTAGATGTATCATAGGCCTTTTGGTATTCGATGTAGTATGCCAGGACATATTCAAAGGCAGAACTAATCAATGTTCGTGTAGTCAAGCCCGAGGCCACACTGTAGACTGGAGAAAACCGACCCCGTACTCCGAACGAACCCGTTTACTATCTTCCGATAGAACTAATCATTCGCATGACTGTATCTGGGATCAAGGACGAGAATCAGCAATGTCCTCCGAGCGAAGAATACGAGGCCCTGCTCGAAAATCTCGGAGATCTCGAACTCTCCGGCTTTTGCCTGCCATCCCCAAGTCAGTGCAACAATCCGGTATTGTCTCGTATATCTCCAGTCAGTTCTTGGACATACTCCCTCATGCCCATCCAATTTATAGATATCATCCTATTGTCGTCATCTTCGTCGAAATAGTACAAGGCGTCGTTCAGGTACACCGTCATCGTCCCACTGCAGTCCACTCAAAGCTCCAAAGCCCTTTGCGACCATACACTAATAAGCAATTCTCGTAGAGCCTAGTACTCGTTCGATACGATTAGTTTGCCCTACGTCGAGGTTTTTATACTTGCCCTTCCCGAATTCGATCTCATACTCTTCATCAAAATCAACATCTTATAATTCTCAAGGTTACGTTCACAAGACGAGACCAATCAATATCGAAGAATGACCTACGGGATTCTAGATCCAGCTATAAAGGCCGGTTCCCCTCAATGTGATCCAGCGCAACCGGACGAGATTGGCAAAGACACTGAGGCTTGCAAAGGAATCAGAAACACACCAGCGACCCCATTGCTACGGGCTGACCGAAGCAGAAAATAGCACACTTTCTCCAATGATAATGAGACCAACCAAACCATTCCAGCTACCTTGGTCAAACAACACGGAGTCGTAATATCGGAAACCATGACTGAACGAGCGGCGGCTCAACAGCTCCCTGCAATCCATGCTAAGTCCTGAGGCACAACTATTTTGACTCGGTATTGGGAGTCCTGATGATCGTTACGGCTGACGGACGTGGCGTACGATACTTGGGTCGATCTGACAAGTGTCTGGAGACAAGAGGCCAGGTCAGTGATGTCAAACTTCAATTCTCAACTACTTTCGTTCAAAGGGGTCATTCAGCGAACAAACCCTCTTCGGTCCGTGCCGCGAGCTCCTTCAGAGATCACGCAAAGTGTCAATGCATCCAGTGTTCAGCGGTGCTTGAACCGCAGTATACGTTTACATGTATCCAGGTCAGGGTGCTTTTCAAAGAATCCAATAAAAAGGTCAGTAGGGGAAACGGCCATCTAAGACATGACATGTACCTCATGGCCTTTGATTGTGTAAAGTTCGTGGGTTTCGTGTAAAAGTAAAAGGGCTACATTGCCGAACGTAAATGCCAGCAGAAAGGATACTATTGGTCTTGAGGGTCCTCTAGGCCAGAGCCTCTCGTGACTATCAAAGAAACATTGTATGAGTACGATGGAAGGGTAAAGTATGGCTGGCAACCCTGACAAAGCATAAGATATTCAGAAGCTCTTGAGGTAGAGGGGACGGGTTCATATCTTGCCTTATCAGACGTTTGGTGGAATGGTAGCCTCCTAAGAGACGTCTGCGATTCAATCTTGATAGGTCACTTACCTAGGTATCTACGCCTGCCTTGGCGATCACACACGTGCCTACTATGTACATGCACTCTCTGGAGTAAGCCCGGAATATGTTGAACTATGTGCTACCAACATTTTCAAGGCTGAAGACTCTGTCCTCGTGGCAAGCAGCTTTAGAGAAGGCCGAGAGTCAGGTGCGCACCTCGTCGACAGTATCTTGAGCCTTTCCATGAAAAGAGCTGCTGCCAGTCGAGAAGTTGTACATCAGACGAGACAGCTGAAACCATGGCTACCGTGGTAGACGTTGGAATATGCAACGAAATACGAGACTCTCCCTATTCGTCTGCTTAGAGGACACATACTTGCGTACGGGTACGAGAGAGACAAAAGGGATAGGTTCGCCAAGGAAGAAAGAGGTCTTCACTCGCGTGCGTATCTCTTTTGAAATTTCCAGGAGCAATATAAAAAGGGGTTAAGGGGGGTCATCGTGAGAACCAATTGACGTCGCGGTGTGTAAGTTTCGGGACAACCTCTCAACTACGGGACCCAGAAACTCGAGAGGGCTAGGGATCGTCATTGAAATATCCTACAAGGAGTCAAGAGGCAGGTAGACTATTAGGCCGTGATCTTGGCAACCATTAATACCATCTTCACCGCTTCAGTAACAGCGTCCGTAGATATTTCACATACGTCTGAGAGTCCTGCCAAGTGCTGGGCAAGAATCTTAGGTAAATGACGCCCAGGTTGCCAAGGCAAGAGCAACGGCTAGATGGTGGCTGAGATCACTGCCAAGTCGTGGTATGTACACTCACACATTCACCAGGTCTAATCAGGGCAATCGATATGAACAAAAAGAAAAAGTTCTATTCATCGAACCAAAGGACACTAGAAAACAACATTGACCTCTGTCGGCCAGTCATGAAGCAGAATAGCTGCTGCCAGTGAAGACCCAACGCCATGTGATGGTGACAAACACAAAAGAGCCTCATGCCAGTAAAAAAAATCTGTCGAGTCGTGACTGTATTAAACGAGGCACCGTGGTAACCTGCGCTGGATATCTTACACGCTCGCATAAATGTATATCGCCCTAATCCTGGGCACACCCGTTTTTTCCACCTCAACACATCATTAGATGAAGAGACCGTTTACAGAGCGACCATGGCAGCACCGACGGCACCAGCGGCGACAATGTAGGCGCCGATGGCGAAACCGCCGAAGTTGAACATGGGCTGGTAGGGGCTGCCGGCAGCAGCGTTGCCAGAAGAGCTGGAGCTGGGGTTGGCAGTGGAGGAGACGGGGGCGGTGGCGGTGGCAGCAGCGCTGTTGGCGGCAGAAGCGGAGGCAAGGGCGGAGCTGCAAGAGCTGTCGGTGGAGGAGGGAGTAACGACCTGGCCCTGGCCATCGTAGTCGCAAGCAGTGCTGGCGGACTTCTGGGACTTGTAGTAGGTGTCCATGACGAAGGCGAGCTTCTGCTCGTCAGTGCACATGGAGTAGGCGCCGTAAACACCGGTGGTGGTGTTGGTGTTGATACCGCGGCAGGAGTCGGGGGAGGCACCGCAGATGTAGCCGAAGATCTCGCCAATGGCAGTAGCCTTCAGGCCATCCTTGGGGGTGCAAGAAAGAGACTTGACCATGCACTCGCAGAGAGAGCTGTCAGGGGTGGGGGGAAGAGCATCGCCGTGAACCTCCCAGGTGGAGGAGGTGCCAGGGCACTCAGCAGCCTTGTTGGTGGGGGAGTACGAGGCCATCTCAACGGCAGCGGGGGTGGCGGCAAGGACACGGGAAGCGAGCTGGTCGTAGTTCTTCATGGTCTTGGCGACGCCGTTGTTGATCTCGACGAGACCGTAGTCGTTGGCCTCCTGGTGGTACATGTAGACGATACCACCAGAGAAGACGTCAGTCATCTCCTTCTCGTACAGAGCAGTGGTCTCCTGGAAGATACGGCCATCGGCACCGTCGGGGATGTTGCAGCCGTACTCGGCGAAGAAGACGGGGACGGAGTAGTTCTTGAAGAAGTCGATCTGGGTGGTGTAACCGGCACCGGCGAGGGTGTTCTTACCGCACCACGAGTAGATGTTGTAACCCCAGAAGTCGATGGCGGTCTCCTGGTCACCGCAGTTGAAGTAGTGGGCCGAGTTGGTGCGAATGTCGGCGTCGTCGTTGGCGGCGTAGCCAACACCCATCCAGCGGTAACCCTTGTCCTTGATGTGCTTCTTGGAGTCACGAACGGCGGCCTTGACGAAGGCGGAAGCCTCGGTGTTGGTCTTGTTGTTGGAGACCTCATTACCGGCGAAGAAACCGATGGTGTTGTCGTACTTGGCGAGGGCATCGATGACTGCGGTGTAGCGGTCGAGGAGCTCGGTGTTCCACTGGGCGTTGTCACGGTTGATGGAGAGCTTGGGCTCGCCCAAGTCGGAGACGACGTAGATGCCGGCGTCGCTGAGAAGCTTCATGCAGGCGTCGTGGTTGTTCTTGGGGTCAATGGCGTAGGTTCGGATGGTGTTGGTACCGGCCTTGACCATGATAGGAACGTCACGCTTGCAAGCAGTCTCGTCTGCGAGGGGATCGTTGTACTCGCCAGTCTTGGACTCACCACCGGCGGCGGCGGTGTCCTGCTGGTAGGCAATACCCTTCATGTAGAACTGAGTACCGTTCTCGTAGAAGAACTTGGAGCCCTGATTTGGATTGTTAGTGATACATGTCAGGCTTAGTGGGGGTGGGTGATGGCATCATACCTTCATGACGATAGGGTCGAGAGCAGCGGCGTTGCTGGCGAGCAGCAGAGCCGCAGAAACGGCGGCGGCGACCTTGCCCATTGTGATGGTTGTGTTGTGTGATTTGTGAGTGTTCGGTAAGTGTGGTCTGGAGGATCTTCTCGGACGGGTTTGTCGTCGAGGTTGTTGTCGGGAAGTGGGAAGTGACGTTTAGTTGCGGTTTTGTCTTTCCTGAATATCCGATCCAAACGGTCTGAAAAAGGTAGAAATAATTGGTTGAGCTAACGAGAGTGCGAAGTGGTTTGTTGTTGATTAAAAGAATAGGGTTTCAGAGACAGTGACACATTCAAAAAAGGATGAATTGGGCCTTGTCTAATAAATTCCCCTACAAGAAGAAACGATTGCGGATAGCAAGTGAGGGAGTGGACGGGTTTGGAGGAAACACGGAGAGGAGAAAGGAGAATCAAGAAGTCAGAGATTCTGTGACGGGAGGGAGGCGCGAGGTAGAAAAGCAGAAACACGCCCTGGAATGTGTGGTTAAGCCCCACCGGGTACGAAGTGAGGTACTTGCTTCAAGTATCCATGTACCTGTGTACTTGTGGATGTACCTAAGGTATCTCTCCTAGGTAGGTAAAGAATGGGAAAGAGGAAGAGAACTGAACCTGCCTGCAATTGCTACAGTGGAAGGAGTGGACTGTGGAAGGAAGGCACTGAGGATCGACTGGTGCAATGGTGAGGCAGGCACCGGCTAGACCACCACGGCGTCGAGAAGGCAGGAAGCAACGGCGCGGAAGGCGAAAAAAAGGTACCTTGAACAGACAGGGAAGGAAGGACCGGGGTCATGGATAACCACCAGGGGCAAGAGGGAAGGAGGGGCAGGGGTGACCCCTTTTGGTTTATCCTTACTGGCAAGCTTCTTCTGCTAGCCTGTTGCTTCCTCTTGCTTCCTCCAATCCTCCCCCCCTTGCCCTCCTCCCAAAGTCTCTTTCCTCCACTCCTCCTCTTTAATCTCTTGGTATTTTTACGTATCTTAGTACTCTGTTTTCTTGTGACCGTCCACTGTTCAGCATTCATCCAATTTCGCTCTCTTCCAATTCATTGAACAATCATCCCCGTATTCGATGCGCAAATTTGGATCCCCTCGTGAATAGTGTACATACATGCGCTACCGTCTCATCGTACCAAACACCAATACCTGCATCTCTACATTCAGCAATTGACGCCGCTTATTGGATACACCATTGGCACACACATTCAGACAACAGGACCGCAGACACGAAGAGCCGGCGCGAGAGCGAGGCGCAGCCGTCTTAGCACCATTCATACATTGCCTGCATCTTTCATTTCCATTCTTTGGACGAGACGAGGAAAAGAGAAAGATGCGACGGTACCTGAAGCCACTGCGCGACACTATTGAATCACGAGGTACCTGCACATGTACCAAATTAGCACTTGCACTCAACATGCATCTGCCAACCGAACCTACCTTACCTTACTACGTACTAAAGGAATGTCTTATTACCTAAGAACCTTCTTCTCCGCGCGAAAGAAGAAGAAGAGAGACGAGAGAGACGAGTGACGAGATACGTACCCTGGATGCACGCCGGGAACCGCCTGGGCCATGTTCATCTCGTTTCAAGGTTGTGAGAGACTTGGCACAGTGTGGACAGAGGTCCATCCAAATCACCCCACGATGACCAAGTAAAGCACTAATATTTTCCCAGGTATCTGCCACCTAAAGATGTTATGGCTTCATCTTCACTGCATCTCTCCTTGACAACTCTCCTTTCGACGCCGTCTCGAACCAACACAAACACACTGCACCAGGGCACCATTACCACGCCCCCAGCTCACACTGTAGCCGCCGGGGCCACGGTCCACCGCCTCATCCACCAAGGCCGTTAGTGAAATAGCGAGAAATAGGGGCAATCTCCACTCGAGGTGAGCTTCGGCCTGGAGAACCGGCTGACCTTCCAGACCGGGACTTGCGGACGCCGGGCTCATCTTCTCACAACCCAGCCGCCGCCCCTCGTCTGGTCCATCACGGGCTCATAGAGGGAACGCACCGGCCTACCAGAACCAGTGAACCCCTCCAGCAAGACGCCGAGATGCTCTAGCCTCTACGGAGTAGGTCCTAGACGAACAGAATTGGAGGCTATCGTGTGCTGCCAAGCGTCAACCATCACCATCTTTGGCCTCAACAGATAAACCAAGAACTCTTCGACCTGGATTGCCAAGAGGTCACTCACCTCTCAGCATTGGCATTTCTTGTCGTCCGTCCTCTGCGCCTCACTATCAAGTTCCCATCACATCCCGCTGTCAAGTCCCGCGGCGCATAACCAGAAAGAAAGTCAATTTCACTTCACAGGTTCCCTTTCGCCCAGCCACTGCCCAGCGCGCTCTTCTCCCTCAGGTCTGCCATGGCAAATTCCCACCGACTCTGCCCAGTCCAATCGAACATGCTCGAGATGAACACGGCAACGATCTGAAAGAATTTTTCAACCTCATCTGCCACATACGGATACATCCCCTTGTTGGCAGTACTGCAATCAACTTCCGGCATGGTTTTCGTGTTATCTCCACCGTGGCCAACTCGACTGTCAACAGCAGCCTCCGAGGTGTCACTCGCCAAAGGCCTAAATCTCCAGTGAGAACCACAGATAATGTTACAATGGGTAATTCAATACTCTGTGCAATGCAGGAGCAGAACAACCCAGAGAGCCAGGCTCCCAGCATCTGAGATGCGTCGACGTCAACGGAAGTACTCTGTACACAATCTGACTGCAGCGGCGGTCCAGACCTTCAGGCCAATCATCCCACTATTTGTCTGTTCTCCCAGTCATCCCACACCATCCATTCATGATCCATCAGGCTTGCAGCGCTCGGCTGTTGCTGTCTCGCAGCACTCGAACCCAGACGGACCGATGTTTCTGGCGAGTGTCCTATGACAAAGCGCTGCGCAATCTGCTCGCATCCTTGCTTGACGGATGCCTCACTGCTGAGCAAATGCAAATCGAGCTGAGCTAGCCAACGCATGACGGACAGCTTCACCACCAGCTCGGGACGGACGGGGGCCGACCGAATTCTCCGAATTGTCGATGAAGCAGCGCATCGACAAATTGTCAACCACAGCCCCAGAGGCAAAACTTTCACATCGCCGCCAATACGAGGCTTGGAGGCACACCTACGGGCTGTGTGGGTGTGCTGCCTCTTCTACACAGTGAAGGCTTTTAGTTCCGACCAGCAGTGCGGTCAGCGCTAACCGCCATGTTCCCTGACTCGACGGGGTTTTCGAGTACCGTGTCGGTGCTGGCAGCATCCATACTGGCAGCGTATGTATCCGCATGGCCACCTAATACTCGCCAGTTGCCAACCTGTGAGAGCAACAAAAATAGGAACGGCGAAGCGGGAGTCCAATTAACTCTCTTTTGGTGTGGCCTACCTTAAGTTGTTTACTCTAGGCCTAGCGCCAGGCTTAAACGACCCAGACATCCAGAGAGTCTCCAGAAGGGAGCCAGACGGGCCCAGTCCGACTGTTGGATGCGCTGTTGGCATTGGTTCAAGGCCCAGCATCAAACCATCAAACCCAGTCGTGCGAATCTCAATCTAGAATCACCTTATGCTCGCCGCCCCAATTTTCTAACAACAGATTTGTGGTTTATGTGGGCTTCTCGACACTGGTTCATCTGCCGCGCAGGAAGCCAATACGATGGACAAACGATTTGGTTGCTCTTCCTTCACCTGTCTTGCGTCTCGTTTCTCCCAGAGAATGAGCCGTTTGGCCCGTTTATCGGTACAATGTACTGTAAGACGTGACCCATTAATCAGAATTCGAGAGTCACCAGAGTCTTGCCGATCGTATATTCGGATCTTCTATTCTATGGATTCCATGCGACGTGGTCTGCGGCAGTGCAACTCCAACCAAGCATTCCCTTCCCGTACCGCATTCGTTTACTATTCTTGTTGATAGTCGACAGAAGATCGTTTCGGTGTCGCTCGCGCCCCGTTTCACACTCATTCAAATGATCTAAATCGAAAAAGGCGTCCATCCATCCCACTCGGCTATCATCCCGCGGCCATCCAGCGGGATCCCCGTCCGCCGTGTCCGCAGCTCCCGCGTTCTCGATATTCTTTCCTCGGATTCTCGCGCCTTATCCTCGTTCCTTACGAGCAGCCAGCCGTCGTTACCTATCTCCCCCCGGCTCACCCGACCAGCGACTGTCCCCTTTCCCTCCCGGCGTCACCAAAACCTTGAGCCTTGAAGGGGCCCACTCTGGCAGGATGATCCCCTCAAGTCCGTGTCAAGTTGATGGGGAACCACTGAATCCGCCTCCAGCTGAACTATCTGTCACAGTGCCAAGAGATGGACACAGCGCTCTGGAGTCTCTGGCGCTGATCGAGATTTTCCCAGGCCCGACGTCATCGGTGGGCGGGTTGTCGATGCCAATCTTGCTGTTCGCCCAAGCGGGTTGTTTCTTTCAATCTGGTCTAATCTGGCGTTCCTTGTCGGATTGGCTGGTGAATGATGGTTGGTTCCTGTCAACATTCCTGTATGCCTGGCTGTGGTTCCCCAATGTTGCTCTCGGAATACTCGAAATGCTTGATTCCTCCACCCCGGTACTCCGTCGTTTATCCTCTCGTCTCCGGTTGTCGTTTGTCGTTAATCATTAGGCGCGTTATTCTTTACTCGTTACTCGTGTGTCGTTCGTCATTCGTCACTACTCGATGGGCCGTCAAGACTATACTGGAATGCGATGATGCATCCATACGTCTGCCGGCCCTGTCGCCTGCCCCACGGCATATCACCATCTGCCGGTGATCTTGAAATAGGCCTTGCCTACGCCGTAGCAGACCCCATCCCAGACCTCGTACGTCTCGCGCCAGACGGTACGGAGCGGATTGCGCCCCGATGGGCGGCCTGATCTGCCTTTACGCTGGTATTGATTGACAGTCGTCATTGTAGCTTCTCGTCTCGGTCTCGTGATTTGCTTTGATTCTTGTGCCTTTGGTATTCGGTTTATTCACACGATACTCAGAAACCCATTCGCTTTCACATCATGAGCAGTCCCTCTGCTCCATTAAATACGTCTGGGCAAAAGCTGCCTCATCTCTCAAAAAGTCTGCCTACATCTTGATGGCTGTCACCCATCGCCGAGGTCATTGGCCGACCCCTGTCAGTCGCCCGTCTTGTCACCCGGCGGTGCGGCCATCACGAGCGCTCCCGCACAGCCCGCAGCGCACCGCCGCTCGCCCGCCTGACAGCCGTTCCATTTGTAGTACGGTTTGCACCTGGCCCTACGCTGGAACTTGAGCTAAATGGAACGAACCCGCCTCGCCGCTGCGGATGGCCGCTGATACTACCTACCTTGCCTACCTCACTACCTTACTACAACGTGCAAACTTGACCGCTGACCAAACAGAATACAGAGAGCAGCCGACCGGGAGCTGCCTAAGGAACACCCACTAGGGGCTCCTCACAGATCCTAACGGCTACCACACGCGCTGATCAAGTGCCTAGTTCGACTCATTTCTGACCACGGAGAACATCACCTTCGCGCCCAGCTTTTGTTAAGAATCCTCCGGTCGGTCTGGAAGGAAAGATCTTTGAGCGGCTCACTCTTGGAGCAACAGGTACAGCGCGACGTTGAATTTCTAGTTGGGGGATTGATCGCTGTGGCGCGGGTTCATAGCGGGCGTCACTGCGCTCATAATGACGGGGACTCGCTCATCCTCTCACTCTCGTTTGATACCACATGCAGAGTATAAGCAACTGGACATCTAGGCATACGTTGAAGGAAGCCTCGCCAGAGACCGTCTGTAGATGTGTGCGTTTGTGTCACACACCCACGTTTCTGTGCTAATGTCTCACGGCCCGCGGACACCGACAGCCCTTCGGCCCCGTTCAATCCTCCGCGTGCTATGTTCTCAGTCGGCACTTGCTATGATTTGTCTTGCCTGTCGTGCATTGCCCACCCATTACTCCGTTCTCATAGGTCTCTTGGAAACGGGTTGTGACGATGAGGAGGAAGGATGTGATCTGTGAGACCTGGGGACGGCTGAGGCGCTGGTCTCATCTACAGCAAGGACCTAACTGGAGAGCCAGTCGATTTGCGATGTCACGGGTGGGCGAGGACTCAACAAGCGGTGACGGGATATTCGCCACTGAATCTTACATTGTCACGTAGGCTGTTTGGACCGTAGGCTTGACAGAGTGGATGATACAGCTATCTCTTGGCTACCTAGAGACAGACATGATAATGGTAGGTATGTACTCCCTCTCGCCACCATTGTTGCAGATCTTCTGATGGCTCTGTCCAAACGCAGCTGATGGCCGGTGTTTGGCGATTGCCGCAATGCCTTGCCCTTGGAAAATTCATCCACAGGCGTCATACTTGCTCATCTGGGCAAATCTCAGTACACATATCGTGATCCCTTTCGTCCATGTCGGTATCTTGCCCTGAGGCACATGATATTGGCTGTTCATAAGATTTTCCGAGTTCTCTGACTCGGTTTGAGAACGACCTCTCCTCTGTATAACGCGATTATGCGTCTCCTTGTGACATCCTGGTCTCGTGATCTCATGAGATGACAGACTCATCGTCAATAGTCCACGCATAGAGTAAAAATGATAATGTAGCAGTCTCTGATATACTGGCGAGAGATGTCAGCATTCCCGAGCGTTTTGCAAGTCGGAATAGATAAAACGAACGAGGGTATTCGAAGCAAATATGTTTGTAAAAGTCATATCGGTAACAGCCATGTTGTCTTTGGACGAACGTCGAGCGCAGGGCTGCTCACTCGAGACGGATTCTCTTGGCAGCTGTCCGACTTGTTAGCTTCAAGGCAAAGAGAATTGAGTCGGTAGGATGAGGAACTGGAAGCTTACCACGCTCACCGCCATCAGTAATCTTGATCAAAATCTTGGTCTCTCCAGCAGAAACCGCGATCTCGACAGCCTTGTTGCTGCCATTGATGGCCTTGGGGTCGGCCTCCTGGGAAGGCATGCTGTCGGAGATTGTGACGATTGGGGACAAGCGCAACTTTCGGCGCGGCTTGTAGGACTTCTTGGTGGGCGTAGCAGGAGGCGTGAGCATCAAGTCGTCCATCTTCTTGGTCTCGCCCTGCTTCTGGAGGAACTTGTCGTAGCTCTCGCGGAAAATCTCGCTGTCGACGTATTCACAATTCTTCGACTCCATGTGCTGAGCAAACGGATCGTCCTTGCGCTCCCACGCCCACGCCTGCATGGTGCAGAAATCGCAGACAACGATATCGCCTCCGACTTTCTGGTTGCCTTCGAAACGGTAGCCAGCGCCTGCCATGTCCTCGGGAGAGGGAAGCGAGTGAGGCCAGCGGCCGGGCTTGCCGTCCATGCCACGGTCGAAGTAGGAGAGGAGACGAACGCAGAATTCGTCCATATTGATGTCGAAGTTTGAATGATGACTGAATTGAGTAAAGCAGCTCGAAGGATGCGAGTAAGAGAGGATTTTGGAAAGCTTGTAAAGACTGCTATACGATCTGGCTCGCAGCCAAAGTGGTTGAGTAGAAGAGAGAGTGGGCGATGATGTAGAAGCTGGGAGTATTTCGGGGCAAGTAGAGACTCGAAAAGGAGGGATAATCACTATGAGAGTAGAAGGAAGGAGCAGGCTCAAAATGGGAAGGGGGGGTCTCTCGCCTGTTTTGGTAATTAACTTGCTTTCTGCGGGATGGAGATGAGGCCTCGTGATGCAACGAGCAAGAGTGTGAGAGGAGACGTGTTGATATATGCCCTAAAAGAGGCAAGATGGTCCCATCAGCACTGTCTGTCAATAAGGTGCCCGGGAAAGATGCTTCCTTCCACCGGCTTCAGGACTCACCTGCTCGCCCAAGCTGAAGCACAACTTACTATATACAAGGCGTCAAAGTACAAAGATACCATTATTATCGCTGGCGGCTTTTCGTGACCTCAATGCTTCGACTTCTCGGCTTTGTTATCGGAAATGTAAAACATAGAGATGTTGTGAAGTCGAGGCTTGAGCCGTTCCAACGCAATTTTCTTTGCCATCACTGTCTTGAGTCTCATCAAAGCAACGGAGGAGCTATGAGAGAATACCCTACTACTACAGACAGTTGTTGCTCACTATCTCGATAGTGAAGCATAATCGTCCTGGACCATTCGCGAGGGAACTTTACAACACAGGACTAACGGCTCCGAATCCTGCTCTTGGGGTGGATTGACCTTGGAGAGGTGCCGCTAAAGACAATCCATTCCTTTTGCGATTGCGGCTTTTCTGGTACTTAGGCAAAATGAATCATCATGGGCAAACTACCAGTACAACTTCATACTCGTAGCACCTTCGTATGATACATCATCTTCAGGTTGCTGTCGGTCACCTCAAATGCCCCAATGCTTCGACCTTTATACACTAGAAAATGGAAATATAAGTACATTGTTCAAGTACAAGAAATACTCTATCAGATCAGCGCCAACACCGCCGAGCCTCCCAACCGACATTCGCTTTCCCTTCGAATGCTAGGCTAATAAATACACTCCAACATACAGTCCGCTATGAGTTTCTCAACATGTATCAAACTGCACCAAAGGCCTCCCCTACCGCTGCGTAGGAGTCTTTCTTATACTTTAGCCAATACTCGACTGCTGCAGACCCTGTGACAATCACCATGTCCATATCGATGCTCTGTGGCGGGATGTAAACCTCAAATGTCGGGGCTGACTGTCCAATCATGCCGCTCAGCCTGCCTTCAGGGTACCTTTTCCATGTCGCCAGCAGGTTGCCCCCGGCATCTTTCAGATACATCGTGTTCATTGACATGCTCAAATTGGATACACCCCAACTGTAGCTTAGACCATGATGGTCGAACCTGTGTGTGTTACCCATAGTGTTGGTCTTCATCTTGATCGGCACGCCGCGAAGAATGACGTCGATTTTCGAGGACAGGGAATGGTATTTCGCTGTACCCAACGCTTCACCAGATGCTTGCGCGCGGGGATCTGCATGTAACACGGCAACGGTTTTGTTTTCCTTGTTGCTGTGAAGGACGTAGAATGGTGTTGTAGAGCCGGTTGCGAGATCGACCCGGTCTATCATTGTTTGGGCAATACCGAGTCGTTCCACTTGGCGGAGGACTTCGCAGGGTGAGCCGGATGGCGTGGGTGTTGCGTCGCAGCCGGTGCTCGTCATGTCGTATGATTTCTGGTTGTGCTGATCAATGCGTTTGTCGACGAGAGAAACAAACTCATACATTTCAGAGTCGGTGCAAAGGATGTTGCTTGTATCGTGTATTTATAACAAAGATGCAATGGTTTCTTGCTCAGTCTTGCTTATTGATGATGCTGGTTCTTGCTCCGCTGCGGTGATAATCTAAGTGCGCTTACAATCAGGGAAGAAATGAGCATAAATACTTCCTTTGCCCAGACTCGGAAAGCCGCAGGGTCCAGCTGCTCGGCCTCGTGCATCATTCGAGATGCTTGAAGCTCGAAGAGGGCGTCTCATAACGACTTCAGTTTTCCTAATGTAGTAAGCCAAGATACTATCTTGTGGCTTGACGTCGCTGATCTTTGGCCAACGCTTTTGCCTAGCAGGGCTGAATAAATGTGGCGCAGGGTCTTCCAGCTCTCTCACACACCCCATAGGTTCCGTGAGAGTCGCCGAGATCGCTAGAGTCCTTGTTGTTTGCTCATTCGCTCTTGGTGTGAAGCCCTAGGCGCGTGGCAATCGGTCTCAGCGACTTGGCTTGCGGCACAGCATCAGTCAGATGACGTGTGGTCAGCAGTTCTGATGCCACATTTCTTGATCGGCTAGGAATCGTTATCCTACAGCCACATCTTTCTTTCAAAAGGCGCTCTGTCCTCAACTTCACTTTTGAAAAGCTGAAGCTCCAACATCTCTCGCTGTCTTTTTCGCGAAATTGTAAAAGTCGTCTGGAGTTCATGATGCTTCAACCCCGCACCCCATAGTTTAAATGCGCTTGCGGAGTCTTCCGCGGCCTGTTGGGATGTTTACCAAATATGGAAGTTTCCCCAGCCAAAAGACTTAGCGTCATGCGCTCTACCTCGCTTTCGTACTTGAAATGGCGGGCGGAGTCACCGCTTCCACCACCTTGGTAGACCAATTTAAGGTGGTGAGATCCCAAATTTTGACGTCGATATTCCAACGTCACATCTCACCTAGAGCCTCTCAATCGACAGTCAACTATACAATAGCCAAGATGGTGCCACCAATCCGTACGCAAAAGGATGATAAGGCTATTGCCTTCGCCAAGACCCTCGAGCATGTGCCTTGGTGCGACGACTATGAGAAGATGGTCTCTGGCATGCTTTACAGCTGCATGGCGCCTGAGCTGGTAGAATCGAGACACCGTGCCCGTCGACTGGCTCAGAAATTCAACACTTACGTTCCAGGAGACGACGAATCTGCAGACGACGTTGCCAATAAGAGAGTGGGCATGATCAAAGAGCTTTTCGGCGGTATTGGAAAAGATGTCTACATCGAGCCCAGCTTGCAGGTTGATTATGGCTGCAATATCACGGTCGGAGATCGCTTCTACGCCAACTTCAAGTATGTGATATTCCTATGAATCGCCCCATCACCCCTTGAAACAGACAAAACTGACCAAGAACCTGTAAAGCTGCGTCATTCTCGACTGTGCTCATGTGACCATTGGAAACAATGTCTTCTTCGCCACAGGAGTCAGCCTCATCACAGCAACCCACGAGACTGCCTTGCAGTCTAGGAGAGACAACATCGAGTATGCAGAGCCCATCACCATTGGCGATGACTGCTGGATTGGAGCGAACGTCACAGTGTTGCCAGGAATCAACATTGGCAAGGGGTGCACCATTGGTGCTGGCGCGCTTGTGAATAGAGATATTCCCGATTACTCAGTTGCAGTTGGCGTTCCGGCCAAGGTCGTCAAGAAGGTAGAACCGGTTGCTTAGACAAATTTGGTGGAATAAAAATATACAATCTGGTATTTGATATGTGTCGTACAAAAACGGAACCGTGAATGCCGGCCAGCAATTACGCCTTACTTACCCCAATATGGGTTGTGTCAAGTTGTGAACTAGCCCTCTGCCCGGCTTTGCAAAAGTCCGCGCTATAAGTAAACACCGCAGCCCCATCAGTCTAGTATCTGCTGACTGCAGCCGTGAAATTATACCGCACACCCTATTGGCTACAATGGTTGATGAATTGTCAAATGCCTGTGATTCGACAAAACACTTACACGTCCAAGTCTGACACGAGAAAGTGATGTGACGAATCCAGATCTGGGGTCTCCTAACCACCATGACTTGGACTATGCTCAGCTCTTGTTTAACACAAAGCGTTCGACAAACCAAAGATTTGGTATCCAAGATATGTATCCAGTGATGGACAGCGCAAACTTGACTTCCATACCCGCGGCGATCATCAGAGGCAACTGCCACCGCAGCATCACCGCGGCATAAGTCAGAGCAAAGTTTCTCGTCATCCAAGCTTGATGGCTCTTGACATCTCCATTCGATCTGATGGCAACGATGCTACGTCTAGCGCTGTACAGCCATCCCAAGGCAAGAAGGCCAAAGCCAACCTTGCCCCATGCCAACGCCTCGCTGTTGAATGTGACGTAAAACGCAGCAATGCCACCAGTCGTCACGGCAAGGACGTAGACCCATCCCAACCAGCGATGAATTTGGATATATCTCTGTCGTAGCTGCGGGAGGAACTGAAAAGGGCCGAGTCCCATGGCCACCAGAGAACCCCCAATGTGTATGACGCCTCCGAGTGAACCTATGATTCTCGCCTTGATTCGTGGATCGCCTGGGGTATTTCCGGTGAAGAATGCAGCGCCGTAAGCTGAAATAACGAATGACGGAATAGCCATGAGCCACCATTGGAAACTCGGCCAGCTTGAGCGTGAGTGTCGAGTAGTTCCCGCAGCCTTCTTAGCCAGGGCCTCATGTTGAGATTTGGGTGGCGTGACAGTTCGGACATCTTTGGGCTTTGAGTCCTCCTCGACTAGAGCTTTACGGTGTGAGAAGCTTGAGTTAAGCATTGTGTCGTGGCAATGTTGATGTTGTCGTTGCAGGTTGCTATCCGACGCCATATGTGAGCCTATGTGTCTGTAGAGTTGATTGGAGCTTTCTTACCGCTGTGATATAGGATTTTAAATGTGACGCTAGATCTGCAAAGAAGTATACTGAGGAGGGAATACTACATCCCTTTATAATGAGACTGAATGGGATGGCGGATGGCTGTCATTGGCGGCTTGCGGGGTTTTATGTTCACCGTAGTCCGGGCAGGTGGATGTGAAACCGCAAGGTAGCGAAGTCAGTCGGCACTTACTGTGCGGTCAGCCAACGGAGTATTCTGAATTCTACTTTGCCGCCGTACATATTGAAGGTAATCTAGTCTTTGGTAGATGTGGAGAGACGTTCTGCTTTCAAGACGAATCCTCCCTACGGCCGCTTGCAACACTCCGAAGATGTACACTGATTTCCCCACTTCCCCTAATCGATCGGCAATACCAGCTTGTCAATCTAGCATTCGTCGTTGGCGGTCATGGGAAGCATATGTGTCTGGGTTTTTTCCGTTTAGTCTAGCAGATGGGTTTGGGCCGATTTCAATGGACCAGGCTCTGCTACATCAAACCAATCAAGATTTCTTCATTCCCAGGAATCATACAGAAGCCAAGAGTAGAGTAGGCGATGGGCATGCTGACGTGCCATTGTATGACTCTAGCGCAGTCAATGTCAATGCTCGCTTTCGCGGGAACGGGCCATTCCTCCGTTTTTCGGCGGACGAACGGACTATTCCGTGTACCAGTGACCTGACCTCGTCTTTCCTCCGATAATCCGTGTCTCATATAATTTTGGACGCAAATGCTTCTTTTCAAAATTTAGATATCATAGGTCCAGCTCCTCTACGTTGTCTTCGTGAGGCCTGTCTACGCAGTGGCAGGGCAGGATCATCAGGTCCCAGCAACACTAGTTGTGACAATGCAGGTGGTTCTTACCTGAAGGTAAGGTAACTTGATTGAAACTCGTCAGTTTTAGTATGTCTGAAATTTCAAAGAAGAAATAGGCTTAGAAAACTGGCCGAGTTTTATCTATCATCGACATCGATTTCGGCAAGGAAACGAGTCACTCATCTAGCTCAAAGATGGTGACTGGGAATAGACCTCGTTCGTTGGTGTAGCGATTTCTATTTGCAACTAACACTAGAACTTCTTACGAAGGTAGCATCTTCTCAGGCCACTGTTCCACGGTGGATAGAAATGTGTCCGTTATAGGCAGCCCAGTCAAGATCTATCTTGTTCAAGCCACAACAAGTCATTGGCTTAATGCTTTGGATGTATCTAGGTAACAACTAATGGTCCGGTGGGATGAGCAGAATTAGTAGAAGATGACTAGATTCTGGCTTAATCTTCAATGGTAAGTACAATATTGATCACAAGGACAACACAAGAGCCTCAGTCTTTTCCATCGCGGTTTGGCTGACAATTTGGCCGTGTGCCAACTGCACGTTAACTGCCAATCAATTTAGTCTATTTACTGGGGAGGCATGTAATTGCCAGCAAACTAAGCCCGGTTCTAATTTCTCTCAAACATGATAGAATAATAAATACCTCAAAAAACAGTGTCGCTATCTCTTCAGCATGCTTTCACATGGCTAAACGAAGATGTGGCCCGCCGTTGGAATCCACTAAATAAAGTTGCCGATGTCAACGTCTGTGTTAGACCTCGATCTGTAACAATACCGCAAACTGATAGACCACAGAAGCTTAAAGATGATGCCGGTATGCTGAGGAGTGCGCAGGCGCACAGGGGAATTGTCTAATCCCCCCTTCCATGTAGATTCAACAGGCTAGGAACATCTAAGTCTCACGAATTTTGCACTCTCTGCCCGCCCTTGTGAAAGGCATATCCACTCAGTGTTTAGGCTCACCTCTGGGTTTCGATAATGATCTTGTTATGAAAGTACGGAGACAGATGATGGGCGCCGCATACTCACAGCACTGCCGCGCCAATAACGGATGTAGTCCGTTTAGCACGGAACCTCGGCAGAGGGATCTACGGATCACCAACTTGAGTCAATACCCTTGAGTTGAAGAACACCGCAATCAAAAAATCGGGCACCGCCGCAGGCCCGCAGCCGTCGTTTCAAACGACCAATGTGGCTGAGACAATGACAAGGGCCACGGCTATGGCCGTGTTTGCCTGTTTGGGCCTTTCAGTATAAGTCGCCGGCAGATTCTTGACCCAAATCAGTTCTGACGAGATCTGCTAGCAATACGAAGATGGCCATAGCTTACCTCTGTACTATGTATATCCGCAGTAGGGCGGTGGAGTCGCTGAAGCTTTGATCATCGGCCTTTTAAATGAGCGAGAACGACTCAGTATCTCCTCCTGTCGATGATTCTATGGAGTATCCGTACCTACGTGGGATCCATCTAGCCAATGGCGGAACTCTTTCGCTATGATTGAGGTCCTCTGGCACCATTTGTTTCAGTCACATTGAGCTGCACGAATCCACGCCATTCTCTAGTAGTTTCAATGATGTCCGACTCCAATTTTCTGTCTGGTCCCTTTCTATAATATATGTACATGTATCATAAACATTCGTATGCATCGTATCATGGTATCTCTGAGCAACCTGTGCTTATTGTGCGCGTTCACTGAACAGCGACGGCGGTCTTGCCAGTGCCGTATCCAATGTTGGTAACAGGAAGGGTGGTCAAAGCCTTGACGGAGCCGAGGCCACTAGGGCAGGCAGCCTGGTTGCTAACAGCCAGGTTGAGGGTGCAGACCTCATCGACACCCCAGGTGCAAGCAGGGTTCTGGATGTTGTAGAGAGCGTAGTTCTTGGCGACGAAGCTGTCGGGCTCGGCGAGGCAGGAGGCAAGGTAGTTCATGCTGTTGGCAGCAGAGAGAGGGAACTTGCCGTCCTTGAGAAGGTGGCTGCACTCGCTGGCATCGACGGCCTCCCAGTTCATGAGAACACCTCCGCCAATGGTCGGGTCCTCAGTGGCAGACTTGCCGGTGGTGAGGTAGTTCCAGGCGTCGTAGGAGATGTCGAAAGCACCGCCAGATTGGTCGATGCGGAGGAGATGAACACTGCGGTCACCGTTGGAGACCTTGAGGCAGACGTCGTTGCAGCTAAGAGGGTTGGGCCAGTAGGCAACGCGGTTGGTGTCGATCTTGCATCCGAGGACACCAATGGAAGAAGAGTAGGAATCGTGGGGCGTCATGCTGTATGAACCGGACTTGCCGGCGTCCCGGATCGGGATGGTAGCGGCCGAGACCAAGGTAGCCGAGACGGCAAGGAAGGTGGTCAAAGTGGTAGAGAACATCTTGGCTGGAGTTGAAGGTGATATGTGGGTTTCTTTCCGAAAAGGATTGTGTGTAGTTTATATGGCGGCCAGGTGGACGGCTGTCAAAGATTCGAGGCTGAAGGTGGTATGGACTTTCACGTCGAGGGACAGGAAGTTTAGGCTTGCGAAGGAGTGAAGCTGCTGGTTGAGCGTTCAAAAAGAGTGATGCCTGATCTGGGAGCTTTCAAAGCTGGCCGAGAGAATGACTGGGGAAAGAAGAAGAGTTGAAGAGGGAGTGTAAGGATGGTGGTGGTGATCAGAACAAGACCATCCCAGAAGAAGATGAGACTGGGGGATTATATACCAAATATCATCCCTACAGGAGACGAGATGAAAACGTTAAACATCAGCCGGAAAGATGAGATGTCACTCACACGTGCTGGCAGTCAGTGCCTTGCCAGGCTTGCTGTTCCCTTCGGTCCATCTGCGGAGGCCCACGTAGCAAGGCGCTATGTCCCCACAGACGCCGCAATCCTCCACGATGACACTGCGCCTGCACAGCTGGACTTGGATCCTTTGAGTCTGAGCCTGGGATGGGAGGGGCCGAAGAGGACCGGAGACGTTTGTGTGCCTGGAGTCTTTGAAGAGAGTCAGCGACTCCAACGGACCCGCAAAGCAGGAGTTGGCGAGTCGGGTTCGTTGTTCAATCAAGGACTGCCATGAATCTGACAGAAAGAGGCCGTGGAACCTTCAGAGAAATCTTCTCCTACCCCTCATCACGCTGCGGTGTTACTGTCAGAAACAAAGTGAGAAACTTGAGTTTAGAGAGCCCTAACGGGAGGCCCAGTCGCGGGAAACATTACGCTAGGCAAGGTCTAAGGAAGACACATGGAGTTTGTCAGTTGGTTAGGCGCTGACATTCAGCCAAAGTCGGAGAGAAGACCAGGAGAAAGACATGGCCAAGGCCCAACAAGGAAAGGGGGGTGCGCTCTGTCAGGGGTGAAAATCGCTCATGGGTCGCCAAGGGGCCCGGATTAGGTTTAATGACAGGAACGGCTCAGGAACCAAACGCTCTTTGGCTCGTGCTAATCCATAGTTCAGGTCCCGACTCCCAAGTAGAAGGGAGCCAAGGGGCGGTACATCGGCAAGGCGTCGGCCACATCTCATGCCAGCACGGGAGTTGTGGGCGCTGTGCCTCTTGGAGACTCGAGGGAACATTGAAAGAGGGGGTGGCCTCGGCGGCCAAGGCCCAAGGGCTGAGAAGGATGGCCTTTGAGATGACGGTGGATGCAGGTACAGTACAACGCAACGCAACGCAACGTACGGGAACCTGGGCGTACTGCCGAACGGAAGGGTAGAAAGAAACCGAGCAGGCTTGACTGGTTCGAGAGGGAAGGGAACCCGCCGCCACGCGGTTCCAGCCCTGACGCTTGACTCGGCGCGGAGACGCGGACGGGTCACCCGCAAGGACCGGAGTCTGCTTCTGGCCAGTCGGAAGATGGGGATTCCAACCTAGAAACAAACCACGAGCCACGACATGCGTAGTGTGCAGCGATCGACAGGGCGGATTGTGCTACGGTGCTAGTTTTTCACAAAATGGTCCCACAAGGCTCCAATACCCGAGCCAGCTTTTTGCTTTTTGCTGTGCCGTTTCGGTTTTTCAAGAACTCCTCCAACAAGTCACAAAGTCACGGACAAGTCTCACGGGTCTCCAACAGGCTCTTCCACTTGCCCCGAAAGTATGGATCACCGGGCACACAAAGTTGGAGCCAGTTGGCGGGCGTGTCCGCTTTGCCAACTCGCCAACACCTTCTCCGCGTTGGCAACCGGGCGGGACTTGACGGGTACGTGACGGCCAGTTGGCGTCATGTCGAACAACGGATGGAGGGGTAAGACGACCAAGACTTGTGTTGAGTGTTCTAGCCAGAAGTGCTTGCAGCTTGTACCAATCTAGCGGGGTGTACGTCTTTTGCCAATGAGAAACTTGGCTTTGTGAGCAGAGGGATTGGAAATTGGTAGAGGCTACTTCTTTGGACGTAAAGGAAATGCCTCGCCGCGGCTCACCGCGACGGCGGCGAAGTGGCACGCAACCGGCTGGAATGCAGGCTCTTTTGCATTCTTTCTTTCGTTCTCTTCGGACAATGCTTTGTAAGTTGCAACTGTCAGATTTTTTTTTTCCTTTCCTACATCCCAATAGGTCCGAAAGGATCTTCTTTCTGAGCGATTTATGTCCGTACCTTGCCCGATCCCGGCACTTTTCCGAGGCCCAAGAAGTAGTATACTTGGAGGAGGTCTAGGCCGTTTCCATCTCATGATATTTCCATCACCGCACATGCACGGAGAATCCTCCGCTGCTGACTTCTGTCAGCGCCATGCTGTGCGACTTCGGCAGTTGTTGGCACCTCACCATGGGCTTAGTCATAATTGTTAAGGGCTCTTTGCCTGGGCAAATTGTTCTTCCTCTCAACGGACATCCTGAGGGATTTCCATTGTCACTATTTCTGAGTCATCCATAGAG
This sequence comes from Colletotrichum simmondsii, assembly GCA_001563135.1. Lineage (NCBI taxonomy): Eukaryota > Fungi > Ascomycota > Sordariomycetes > Glomerellales > Glomerellaceae > Colletotrichum > Colletotrichum simmondsii. The sequence continues at coordinate 237,983 of JFBX01000555.1, read as the reverse complement.
AAATCACTCATGGGTCCTGAAGTCCGCATGGCTGCTGCAAACGGACGGACCGGCGGCTCGACCAACAAAAGTCTCATTGAAACAAACTTCTGCACCACACAGACGGACCACTGAATAAACCAACAGCTTCTCTTCGGCACTCTTGTTCGGTAAAACTCTCGGTAACACGCAAAAAAAGAGGACGATTAACAACCGGGGCTAACTAAGCTTAAACGAATGGAGCTTAGCTAAGGAACTGAGATCCGACGTGAGAAGCTCAATTATCTGCAGAAACTTGCGATTGCCCCAACACCTGAGGCCTGAGCAATAGGCATTTCAAATCAACCGAGTTGTTGTTGGACCCTTGTTGCAACAAATGCTCCGACACCGTGTTCAGCTGAGCAAGTGCGAAAAGTACTACCTGGGCCAGTAGGCATTGCTGCGACTGAGCAAATGGCGGGTCTGTAACAACGAGTTGCAAAGGCGCGGGCATCGACTGAAGGTAATGATCATATGTGAGTCGCCTTGAATACATTCATGCACAATGCTGGAAAAAGGCATTTCGAGAAACTTTGAGATCGAGGTTTTCTATTCTATTCTTTTTTCTGAATCATATGACTTTTGCGAATCCTCAATCGATCATGACCAAGCGACCGCTTGAGCCGCCACCTGAAGTTTGAGCTAGCACTACGACCATGAACTGATCTCTAGCAACCTTGCCCTGAACTGGGTATCTCTCCTTTATCTTCTTCCGTTCCAGCATTCCAGACCATTCCCATTGGCCATCCTTGAGTATGGGAGATCTCATCCGATCCCCGTTAACAAAGACTTGCATCAATGCTGCCTCTGACGAATTGTCGACTTCCAAGAGCCCATTGAGAGCGACGTGACGTCTTTCCAAGGTCTCCGTCGAAGTATCATCTTCCACGTCCACACGAGAGACGAGCAACTCCAGCTTCCTATGCTGCTTAACAGAATCTTGATTTGTGTTGACTTGAATTAGGTCCGTGTCCAGCTGAGGCGCCAACGAGGGGCTCTCTCTTCGCTTCTTGGAAGACTCAAACGCATACGCATAACGCAACAGGTCGCTGTCACTCCAGGCCTTGCCCGCAAATGTCAACCCCACAGGGATTTTCTTGTCAGACAGCGATCCCATCGGCACAGTGATGGCGGGCACACCCAAGTGCTTCATTGCACGATTGCCATTGGAGTACTTCAGCCCGTCTCGTAGAGAATATGCCATAGACTCACGATTGTCCTCGGAATCGGCTCTTCCGACATCGCCATTTGTGGGAAAGACGACAACATCGAAGCCATTCTCGTCCATCCAGTGTTCCAAGTCTCTCTTACGAGCCTCCTCAAGCGCGATCAAAGCATCCGCGCAACCTGGCAGATCGTAGATAGAGTCGGGCCGGTTGCGGATGAAGTCAATCATCTCTGCGTACCGGACATGATTCTGCCGTTCGGTGTGCTCAGACTGATCATCCAACGGCGCAAAGTCGGGGTTGATCTGGCTATGGTCAACGCCTTCCAGGGAAGGGCAGTCGGGATCGCTGTTGTTGCGCAGAAAGTCATCCCAAGCGGTGGCAATCATCTGACACCGCTCAATATCAATCCAGGTACTCGGGATGCCGGGCACATTGGCAGCTTGTCCAGGAAAGAGCTGTGTCGAGTAACGCTCGACCAGAGGGAAATCAGTTTCGGTGATTTTAGCACCTAGCGTCTCAAGGTCAACTCGAGCTTGTTCCCATAACTGCCGAGTGGCTTCTGAACAGACCACAGAGTATCCGGATGAAGTTTGCTTCCCGATGTAGCACTTGGGGACAGCAACATGCTTCCCTCGCAACGCCTCCGGATCTTTGAGAGATAAAAAATCCCTTGGCCGGATCTTGGAGCTGGGTGGTATGGGCACAACCGTCTGCTCGCGCCAAAAGTCACCTCTGGGGTGCGTATCGTCGGCAACAATGGCGTTCAGAAGCGCCAGCATGTCAGCGACAGACTTGGTGTGTGGTGCGACAACATCACACGTCGGGTACAATGGCCAATGACCGCGAGATGGAATGACGCCTCTTGACGGTGAGTACCCCACCAGCGCGTTGTGCGAAGCTGGCGCTCGACCAGACGAGACTGTCTCACCACCGAGACCAATAGGGGCGAACGAGCATGTCGTGGATACGGCCGATCCGTATGAAGAGCCTGACGCGAAGCTGGTGCACAAGTACTCGGGGTTGTAGGGGCTGATTGAACGGCCGTAAAGGCCTCGCTGACTTCCTCCGTCGGCCATGGGAGGCATTGTGGTCTTTCCAATCAGTACTGCCCCTGCAGCTCTCAGTAGCTCGACGACCGCGGCATCGGAAGACGCAACGAGGCTTTCGAAGGCTGGGGACGCAGCTGCAACTGTGAGGCCCTCAACCTTATAGCTGTCTTTCACGGTGAACGGAATTCCTTCCAGAGGCCTTGGAGGACGTCCTGATGCGCGGTAAGCATCCGAGGCCTGTGCCTCATCGAAGACTTTGGGGTTGATGATGCAAACGGAGTTGAATGATGGCCCGCGGTGGTCGAATTTGCCGATCCGATGGAGGAAGCGCGCGACAAGGTCTACGCTGGAGATTTGAGCTTTGACAAGCGCATCCTGTAATTGACTTATTGTCGCTTCGGTAATGTTGAGGGATTGTACGGCCTCCATATTGTTTGGTGTCTTGTAAGAGACTTGCACACTGGCAGAGGCTTAGGATGACTTAATAGGTGCCGACTTGTTGAGCAAAGAAACAGTACATGAAGGGCAAATTGGGTTTCAGAGTTTGTATATCTTCAAGAATAACTTTATATCCCTCTCTTCTTTTGGCCTATCCGGTCTTCATCGCGAGAGTCTCGTATGCTCGCTCGACTGTTGGGACGGAAGGTCGAGACGGTGTCAGTTAAACGAAGGTCGAAGCGGGCATGGAATGTCGAGCCGGAAAACCCCAGTCAAACACGCCAAAACGATGCAGCCAACGCGTGTTGATTCGTGCTAGCTCTAATCCGACGCTAGCGGTTCTCCGGGCCTCAACTTGTCTTTTTAAATCTATTTGCATTTTCTCGGACATCGATGCCACCCACTTTACTGAAGCCATGATAGCGGATAATAATTAGTTTCTGTTATAAATTAACAATGGGCTAGTGGAAGAATTGACGGATTGAATAATGCGAAGTTTCGCGCAAGTATGACATAGCACTAGGTGTGCATCTAAGGTTGCGAGAAGAGAGAGGTTTTGATATTTCTGCCTTGCAGCTCGAATTTTGGGAAAGTCCAGGAAACAGAGAAGAAACTTAGGTTGAAATGGATGATCAAACCAAGTCATAAGTACTAGATGTATGAGGCCCTCACTTGTGGCGAGCTCACCGAGGTAGACCGTAGAGCTGAGCTAGCGAGGTCGGAAGAAATGGGCGGCGAGTGTTGCACCTGTGGCGGGAAGGACTTTAATGACAGTTTCTTGATGTAATGGAGTAATTCTCACAGTTGAAACAAGGGCTGTAAATTCTATCTGTTAGTTTTCGATACTAGTAGGCAGCAGGGTTCCGAAGAGCAAATCGTGGCACAAGTGGATGAACCGTACTTTGTCCGAGGTAAGTAAATTATCTTTACCCATGCTGGGCCTGGAACTCCTGAACATGACACCAACTTCTACTAACGCGCACCTTCGGAGTTATACGAGGATCATCGCAAGTATCATATTGTGGATGCAGCATACTGGGTGCCCGGCTCTGAAGGACTAGCTCAAGCATATGGGCTGCGCAAGGTCGCAACTCGCAAGGTGTAAGGGTGACAACCAGTACACCTGCTCCCCAGGAATCCTGGCCTGAATCGAGAGGTAAATAAGTAAGCTTAAGTAAAAATGTCCGACTCGTAGCTTAGTTGATTACTTACCATGCCCGGGTGGTCAGGACGGACTAGCCCGTAACATCACCAATGAATTGATGTTGCATGACAACCTTGATGTTCCTCCATAGAGGGTTGTATGAATCACTGGATTGATACCTCGTAGGCAGTGGTTCTTCAACCGTCAGCAGGAGGCTTCCTACGCTGGAGAAGCTTTACACACTTTTCTTCTAGATGGAATGACTGGACTTGACTTGGACTTGGTTCGCGTTTCAAGTCCACGATAAGACTGTTCATACACCGAAGTACGAAGCTGTGAAAGGGGAGTTTTTGTCATTAGGTCTCTGCTGTTCCCATACTGCAACGTTGTGGGATGTTGATCAGTCAATGACCATTTGTATCCTGGAAGGGAGTCCTTCGGAACGTAGAACCCAAATGTTGAACTACCTTACTTCTTGGTACGTTCCTATCTGTAGTAGATTGTGGTCCCCAATACCATGACTGTCTACGAACTTTGAGAAAATCCAGAGCCAAATGTTGATCTTTTGCATCCAAGAATCTAAACATCTGATTTTGCCAAAATATGGGTGTCGCTCATCTTAGACGTCCTTACTTTTCTGGATTGTCCACGCGCCGGCAAGCTGCCGACAGACCCGTTCTTTAGGGCTGGTGGATCAAAGAGCCAAGCAATGCTTGATCTTCTCGGAATTGTGGCCCGAGGTTTGGATGCCGCGGAACGCGGTGCTGACATTGAGCTTGGCACTAGCAAGCGAACCCGTCTACTAGATGATGAGGGTGCAACATAAGCCCTGGGAGGTTTCCCATGAAGTAAAGAACTGAAATCTGACGTTACCCAGAACCCGAACTTTGGATGTTGCTGCTAAAGTATTTTCAGAGAATGAAGACCACACGTGGTCCGGTCCGTGGTTGACTTTGACCAGCATGGTTCCTTCAAGTGCGGTAGCTTCTTGATCATCATGCTACATCGCAATTTTTCATCTTGGCTAACGTGCTGTTTTAGCGACAAAAGCCCCTCGTCGGAGGACCGTCAGACCTCGTATTCATCCCACTTGGAAACTTAGTTAGGGTCAAATCCCACAGCGTTTCCCGCGCATATTGTCACATTCGCGGGTTTCGCTTGGTGTATGTTATTGATCCCCCACCCCAGTCGAAGCAGCTCACCATGCCGTGATTGGGACGACAATGCCGATCTGCGCGAATAGAAAGGTGGGGTATGATCAGATAAGATGATCTAATCCATCAATTTCATCACTCCTTCGAAGCTAAAAGAGTGAAAACAGCCTGTTGTACGGTCATCTTCAGTAACAGGCTTTCTTGGCAATAATGTAAGGTTACAGGAATGGGGAACCCCAATGACACCTTGCCCAGGTCCACCCGTGGGGATGATCCGAACAAAAGAGGACGAAATCGTTTCGCATCTCGATTTGAGTGGTTGCCTATTGACATTTTGGGGTATGGTGGGTGAGATGGGAATTTGCCAAGTGGGTTGATGGATGACAGGTACGCTATCTGACGCTATCTCCCCGATGTTTGGAGATCACGAGTAAATACTCGCAGACCCTTGTCCTTCCCTACCAAATCTGACTTACACAGGCTTTTAGCCTTGATTCCTCTTTTCCCGAGCCATTCGATACGATCTTGTCGATGTCAATCAAGTCACTAAGCTGTTCAATATTCGTTATTTGACACCGCACAATTCATAAAATGGACGGCTTCAAGCTCCCCGAAATCCCGGCCTTGACCTTACAAGAAGGCGTTAAAAAGGACGAAGTCGACGCGGAAAAGATTTCCAGTGAATGGCTCTCCAAACTCGAGAAGCGGTTCGCCGAAAAGTCTTTCAGCAACATCTCCGACTTGTTCATCGACGACTGCTGGTGGAGAGACATCGTCGGCCTTTCATGGGATTTCACCTGCAAGCAAGGTCAAGACAACATCAAAAAGTACCTGGCCTCAGCAAGCCATGGTCTCTCTGAGCTGCAGACCAACAAGCTTGGCGGGCTGAAGCCATTGCTCCTCGACTTTGACGGCATGGTCTGGATCCAAACTGGCTTCACCTTCCGGACGCCGCATGGCGAAGGAAAGGGGTTGCTCAAGCTAGGCAATACTAGCAAAGACGAGTGGAAGGCATGGACTGTCTTTACGCAGTTGGAGAAACTCGATTTCCAGAAGGAAGTCGAGGCACGGCACGCGGCTTCGGTTCCGACGCCAAAGACGCCCGTCACTAATGGTGTCAACGGAGTCAACGGCATCAATGGACACATACACGCAGAGCCCGAGGAAGACCTGCAGGTTCTGATTGTCGGCGCAGGTCAGTATCCATACGCAGCTTTCCATCTTCTTCTCTCGCTAACACAAAACACTGTAAACAGCCCAAGCCGGCCTGATGCTCGGCGCACGCCTCCAACACATGGGCATCAAAACCCGCCTCGTAGAACGCAGCGCCCGCCTTGGTGACTCTTGGCGAGAACGATACCAAAGCGTCACGCTGCATACGCCGACCTACACCGATCACTGGGCGTTCATGAAGATCCCCGAGACCTGGCCGCGGTTCCTAACGGGCGACAAGGTTGCCGACTTCATGGAGCACTACGGCCAGCTGATGGGACTCGACATCGCCTTCAACACGGAAGTCACAAAGGCTACATATGATGAACAGAAGAAGAGATATCGTGTCGAGGTTCGCACACCTGAGGGAACACGGACGTTGTCGGCGCGGCATGTGGTCTTGGCCACGGGCGTGTACGGCGACCAGCCCAAGATCCCTCACTTCCCAGGGCAAGAGAGCTTCAAGGGGCAAATCTATCACTCGAAGTACCATAAGACTGCCGCCAAGATCCCCGATGTATCGAATAAGAAGGTTGTCGTCGTCGGCTGCGCCACCAGCGGTCACGATATCTCAGCAGACTTTGTCACGCATGGGGCCAAGGAGGTGACGGTGGTGCAGCGGCATCCAATCTTTTCCATCTCGCGCGAGTCGTGGGAGAACTTCATGCTCTCGCTTTGGACGATTCCAGGTCTGAGTACTGAGGAAGCAGACATTGTGGGCAATGCAATCCCGCTGGCACTGATACGCAGGATGAGCATCGGGTTGACGCAGGCGATGGCCAAGAATGACAAGACGGTGCATGATGGGTTGAAGAAGGCTGGGTTGGTGATTAGGGAAGGCGAAGACGGGTATGGGTTGGCGGACTATCAGCTCATCAAGGGCGGGCAGTATTACATCGACCAGGGGGCGAACGAGATGATCATTGACGGCAAGATTCGAATCCAGAGGTGCGAGGAGGGTATTAAGGAGTTCCAAGCGGATGGCCTAGTCTTGGCAAACGGTACAAAGCTCGAAGCGGATGTGGTGGTGCTCGCGACGGGTTTCGAGCAGAACATCACTATAGTCGAGAAATTGCTTGGGACGGATGTTGTTCAGAAGCTAGATGGGTTCGCGAACTTGGATGCCGAGCAGGAACGCTCAGGTGTAAGTTTGATGATATTAATGCTTGGAAGAGTTATGCTGACTATCGTGTAGTGGTGGCGAGCCACTGGAGTGCCTGGTTTCTGGTACACGACCGGCAGCTTCATGATGTGTCGACAGTTCTCCTTGCCGCTGGCGTTGCAGATTGCGGCGGTTGAGAAGGGTCTGAACACGTCCTACTATGCCTAGAAGTGTCAATATCTGGAGGTCAGTCTCACAGGGATGGTTAGAGAAGTTCGATGGGGAGCCTTGGCTAGACTGGAAGACTGGAAGGGAAAAGGGACAAGGAATGGTGAGCTCGATGGCCCAACTGGATCCATCATCGCGAACTTTCTTTCAACATGAAAGGTGAAACGGTTTCATTCAACATCAAAGATACCCATAACGAGAAAAGAAGAATACTTTTTATAAATGCTGCCAGGCAGAATGGAGGTGACCGCAAAGCTCCCCGAGTAACTCAGAACTCTCGGTCTGGGATAGATCCCAGACTAGGCACAACCGTAATTTGCCAACAAATACAGCCAAAATCGACTTCAACCATGAGTAAGCCAGGAGACGAAACGGAAGACGACTTCTCGACCGAGAGAGACAGTCCCAAATCCTCGGTGTTCTTGTTACCGAGGATCAAGGTGAGCAAGGTGAAAAGGGTGGGCCTCGGTCACCAACCTAAGGTAGACAGACCCACCTCTCCTTGCCTTATGCTATCAGCACGTGATGGCGCGCCCGGTTCCGATAAGGACAACCTCCAGAGAAGTGTCCTCTAAATCCATGTGCCAAAGCGTCGGCCGGCCACCTTGGACCCCCGGATCGACAGCTGGCAATAAACCACCATCTCGAAGCAACCCTCGCAATAACACCTCGTTCGCGATCGCAGCCCTCTTCACACCCGTCACTACCCACGACTTTACGATACCCGGACGCGGCCACCCGAGTACTCCCAGTACCACAGGCACGACTGACGAACCCGCGCGACCTCGCGAATCGCACGACACAGACAAACCAATCCAACATCACCACATCCACACAACCACACAACTACCGCCCAACATGACAGACCTCACGCACTTCGATCTCCTCCCCCTTCAACTAGACCCCCAATCCAAATCCCTCTCCTCAACCTCCTCCTCGCGCGCCCTCGCCGCCGAGCTCTCCCAACTAAACGCCCTCCACCGCTCCCTCATCACCTCCGACACAACAACCCAGCACGGCGTGCCCCCGCCGCCCATGCCCGTGAACCCCAAACGCTCCGCCCAGGTCGCCAAGCTCCGCGACAGCGGCAACGCAGAGTTCCACAAGAAAAAGTACGGCGACGCCATCAAGTTCTACACTCTGGGCCTGCAAATGGCCCTCACTCGTCCGCTCTGGGAACCCTCCCAGCTCGTCCGCGAGGAGGTCTCGGGTCTGTACGCCAACAGGGCGCAGGCGCACATGGCACTGCAGCAGTGGGCAGAGGGGTCTGTCGACGCCGAGGCCAGCGTCGAGGCGCGCAAGGTCGGCAACGCAAAGGCGTGGTGGCGCCGTGGAAAGTGTCTTATGGAGATGGGCAGGTTGGAGGAGGCGAGGGAGTGGGTTGGCAAGGCTCTCGAGTATGAGGGCGAGGAGGGCGAGCTCGTTGCGCAATACAAGGAGATTGAGGCCCGTTTGGAGAAGGCGTAAGTCTGGAAAAAGGCGTACGGTTTCTATCAAAAAGGGGGGACCATGTTCTATACGAGCGCCGAGGAAGTAAAGAGCCATTCCACTCGAAGCACTCAAGAATGTTCATACACAGATATATGGGTATGGCAGCGTGTAGTTCTAGAACGGGTGATGGGAGGGCGAGGGGTTAAGAACCTGGCCAAGCAGTCTCGGGCCTGTTTTGGCAGCGCATAATACCCATGAGAGAGCCCCCTCGCGCATGGAGATGGAAAGCCCGGGTAGACGCAATGGTTTGGCGGCTTGAAGACTCCCTAGGAATTTGTGATTGTTCTTTGGCGCAGGTTGTCTTGTACTTTGATACAGGCTTGTTTGTTATTAGCCACTACAAACTTTGTCAGCAATGCGGCATCCATCATTTGCGACACTCGCGCCGAACAAACACATCAGGCTGGAAATCAGAGAACATATTATGGTGGATTGGGTCATTGAGCATTTCTAGTATACCATAGGTACCACTACCTAAACATCCCAGTTTCGTCATAGGAACCCCCCATGCCGTGACCCGAAGTCTTTTGATATAGACTCAGCGAGCAATGCTTCTCGGAGTAGGGAATATGTAACGCAGCCGGAGCATCGCAATAAACCATTTAAACACTATGCATGGGATGCCATCATTGCGTCGTTGGCGCTCCAGTCATCCTCTGGATATCCCAACAAACCAAAATCACTCTTCACAACTTGTTTGTTTCCACGATGTCCCCATTCCCAAGTCTTAGCCCAAATCCCATATCCATTGTCCCTCCGTATGTCCACTCAGAGGTGTATCGTCTGCCGCGTCTCGTCGTGGGCAATGTTGTACGACGGAGTCCGCGACTACAGCGAGCTATCTAGCCGGACAGCATCAGGTGCGAATTCCACTCCTGTCGTTCCGTGTTCGTGTGGTAGACGGCCCGTGACGGTCTGGTTTCGATTGTTGTGTTTGTTTGGGTTGTGCGGTAAACATGGCCTGCCACGGCCATTTTTTCGAGGTCAAAGATTGCTCGACAGTCTCCTACGCAGCCTGAGCAGGCTTCTCGTTCAAAGTCTTGCCGCGCGGACGCATGACGGCATCCTGGCTGCTCATTCTCCTGTCCAGCGCGCGTTCCAACTTGGCACCGAGAGCTAGCTTGCTCAGGTTCGCGCTCTTCTCCTCGCTCAGAGTGACTCTTTGAGAGCTGAGAGCCTTGTTCTCCATACGGTCGAGGCCAACAGCGATGTCGGTGATCTCGGCGTGAGCCGAATCGTTTGTCTGAATGGTGTTGGCAAATGAGGGCGCCATGCTATACGTGCTGTATCGCACAGAGGTACGCACCTGAGGGGGGGTTTCTGTTAGTACGGCGGTCATTTTGATCTTGGTTGAAGAGGACGGCACAGATGGAGGATTCAAGTGAATGAAAGAGGGTCGGCGAGAGGTAGGTAGTAATAGGATTGGACAGGAACGGGTCGAAAGGCAAACAAGATCGGATAGGTGGGTAGCTTTGGGGGGGAGGACCGGGATTTGCGGCGTCCAAGTGCAAAAAAAGGGCACAGGGGCAGTTGCGAGCGAGGCGAAGCAGGTGAGAACAGACGCAAGACAGATGCAGGTAGGGCAGTTAGGGCGAAAAAGGCAACATCAGGAGAGAAACAAACGTACAGAGGGAGCCATGATGGGACGAGAAGAATCGAGCGAGGTAGGCATTGTGTTGATTTTTTTTTGGGTTTGGCGAGATCCCTGCGTAAAAAAGGTTCGTGTCGATGTGGCCGTCCAGTCTCAACTATGGTTCGAGTTTCCACAGGCCGGGGCTTGCTTCACGACTGTCGGACCAGGCAAGCAGGCGAGCCGAACAGGGCGAAAGGGAATTGGCACTGGATTGGATTTTTTTGGCAGATTGGGATGATTGCAGCGAGGTGCAGGATTGCTGCTGAACACGGTGCTCTTTGCGGCAGAGGCAGCGGTAGCGGCAGCGGCAGAGGGCGCGGTAGGAAGGGAGCGGTCTCCGGTGGACGTGGCCGTGAACCGTGAGGGTGAGGGCGGACGTGAGCGACTTCAGTCGTTCCTTGGTGCGTTCTCCGTTCGCTTCGGGGGTATGCGTGTGGGCGCGTGTGGGTTGGACCGTTGGCGTCAAAAGATTGAATGGAACAGCGGTTGCAAGTCAAGTTTGGCGAGCTCTGTGAGGTCACTGGGAGAGCAAGATTGCGGAAAATCAGGGACCTGCAGGCTTGTGCTGGGTCCTTGGTTGGCGGGTTGGTGTCTCGAGAGGAGCGAAGTTGTCTACACGGAGGCGAGATGGAGGCGAACTTGTCGGTCGGGGGGACGATCGATGGGTCTGCACCGGGGGGACTGAGCCTTGAGGTAGTATCGTGGACGTTGAACCTTTGCGGTGGTCCAGAAAAAAAGCAGAAAAAAGGGAGCGAGTGGTTGATTGATGACGGAGAAGGGACTGGGTTAATTGGGAGGAGGGAAGACGAAGAGGAGAACGGAGGACGGAGGACGGGTCCAGATGCAGATTGGGAAGTCGCGGCAGGAGGGGAGCACGGAAATAATATCAGGCAGGCACACTGCGGTGGATCTGCGCCTGCCTTTTTTTTCTTGCTGCCCTTTGCACTTTCCACGTCTTCTCCTGGACAGGATCCTGTGTGCCTGTATGGCGTAGTGCGCCTGCCCGACCTGGGGGTTTGGGACTGGACTGAGAGACGGAGGCCAGGAGTGGACGGAGCCTGGGACGCGCTAAGCAAGGCCACCTGGAGAATGCGGGCAGGCGGGCTAGGCCAGGCCAGGCACACTTTCTCTCCTTGCCTCTCACCTCTCACCTTTGAGTACCCAGCTGGAGGTACCTGACAGGAGTACGTACGGTAATGTAGGTAAGTAGGTACCTCTTTCTCTCCTGACATAACTGTTCAATCTCATCCCCATCAGGCTCCCTGCCCGGCACCTGGAAAGCACGGCAAGTAGATGCGTACACCCTGCGCTTTCCCTCCGAGACTTCAGGTGCGCAATGATTCGAGGTGATGATCGTCGGATGTCAGGTTGATAAGGTAAGGTAGAGGCAGGCACGGAGATGGTACATGACACAGGTACCTTGAAAAGGGGGCCAAAAGAGGGAGGCGCCTTCACCCCAAAGCGAGTAGGTGGAAAGCACGGCAGAAAGTCACCATCAATAGGAAGGAGAATGGCACTTGTGACTGCTTCAGGTTGACGGTCTACAGATAGATAGATAGGTACGTACGGATTACTGGAGGAAAGAATGCTGGACTTCCGACTTGCACCTGCAGCAGAAGCACCTGCGCTACTGTCACTTGAGATGGGCTAAGCAGAAAGGAGCAAGCAGCCATGTGCAGAACAGGGATCAGGTCATGAGGAGGGGAGGAAGCGACAGGGGGTCGGCCCTCCTCCACCAACGAATGAACATTGACCTCTCTCATGCATTCCCCCACTCTCAGGCACGGCGAGGGGTGTTGAGTGAGCCTGACAGCAGGGCCAATCCATGTCTCTCATGGCCATTTTGCCCGATCAACAACGTGAGACGTGCACCGCGACTGCGAGTTTGCGAGAGAGTTGCAGACAGATACGTCTCTCTGCGATATAGATACGCAGTAAGGTAGCTGGGCATGAGAGCATCACATCACATCGCATCGCATCGCATCACAACAACCGCTGCTGCAGCTTCACCCATACTTGCATTGCGGCACTCATCTACTAGATTGGTATAATATCCGTGGTCTACTATCCAACGCCTCTTTGCAAGACAAGACGCTCTCCGGGGCACCCCCCTTCATGGCATCTTCCGAATCATGTCTACACGGGCCGCAGAAGAGTCAGAGGCCATGAGCTGTGCATAAGACAACACATATGAGAGTGTCATGTTTCCAGCGTACCGAAATCATTCAACCAGGTTGAGCCTGCGAATAGCTTGGTGCTCCAGTCATCTAATTCTACAAAGTGATTACCTCGATACAAAACAGATATCCGTACACATTGAAATGCAAAATAATGTGCGGATACCGGTAGATGAGGTGACTCGCTGCATTCTATTCAACTGTTGATGTGGTACAGAGCAGTTGAGGCGTGTCTCAGCTCACTCTGAGTCTCATTCTTGATCTCACGCTCAGTATCAGTCTCACTCTCACTCATACAACGCGAACAATGACATGACCGAGAGAGAAATAAGTAAACCATGGCAGGCCCGGGCTAGGTTCCTTCCCTCATCATGACACACCAAGTTCAACCTAAAAATGCTGCACTTTCCTCTCCCGTTTCCGTGGCCTCCGTGGCACCTACTTACCTCAAAGTACAAAGTACAGTACTGCAATGGTTGCCGTCCCTTCTTTTCACGTCGGATCTCTTGTTTCTTCCATCTCGCCCACAAACCTTGAGTCCAAACCAGACAGCATCGGGAGAAATCCTAATCCCACATCCCATGCAATGCAGAAACATCCCGCTTCCCTCCAGGGCCAACCCGGCGTCGGCACGGCACAGACTGTTCAAGGCCTCCCCCGGTTCAATCTCTGCATTATTCCGAAGAAAAATCGCCCATTGTCTGGATCCTTGGCCTCGCCTTGCCTTGGCCCTTGGCCCTTGGGTTGTCGTCGTCGCCTCCGTCCCACCAGTCTGACTTGACCACCAGTCCTCTCTTTTCGACCGCATGCGTCGACCTGCAGGCCAACAGCTGAAGAAACATGTGTGCCAATCAAAGAAACCCCGACAGAATGCAGTCAACTCGCTTGCCAAAACCAGCCGCCCTCGCCGCCGCCTTCAAGTCTTCTACCGGTACCATACCTTCACCACGTCCCATTCTTTATCAAACCACCGCTCTACCCGACTTGCCAAACTTCTTCGCCTCCTCAACCTGTAAGCAGCCTACTGGCAAACGGCCGAGTCTTGTCCACCGTCCATGAAGCCGTGGAATTCCCACAGGGGTACGGAGCCACAATACACTGGCGCACAGGGAGGCTTGCTAGAGCCTAGAGGTGCCGCTCAGGCGAATATGATCAACTCGAGTCTGGGAGGAAAGGGGCCAGATGCACAGGGATCGTGACTACCGATTTCGAACGAGAAACCAAACGGCAAAACGCTGCCCACTCGAGCCGATCACCACGCGTCTAACAGTCACGGTCCAACCGTGAACACTCACACATGAACAATTACGGTCCGTCCGTCCGTCCCACCTCTTTTCGCGTTGCAAGCAGCGTTTAGTTCCAATCTTCTGAAGGGCTTTCCAAGGGGCCCGAGAGCCCCTCCGAACAACCATTAAATCTACAATAGGCAAATCAATCCCGCACTCTCCAGACTCCGCCTCGGCTGCCCTCTCGACCTCACACCCACTTGACCTCACCAGTATAAGGTACTTGGGCACCTCAAAGGCACTTGTCCAGGAACGCACCGCCAATTCCACGTGTCGCTTACTGCATCCATTGAGTTCGGGCCTCCCCCTCAAGTCGGGCCCGCGAATGGCCTACCTACCTACGCTCAGAGTCCTTGGAACACGAAATCGGCATCGCATCCGTCTAGTGACAGAACTAAGCAGCAACTCTCTCTCACCAGAAAGTTGGGCCATGATTTTAAATTGCGAGAATTTGGCTTCGAGCTACCGGCGGAATCGTACGAACTGACGCCCACTGATTGACACCGCCGGCCGTACGTGCAGGCTCAGCCAACCACCAGCCAGCCAGTCATGTCTCGGCCACTGTCAAACAGCCGGTGGCTTTTGATGTTGCGATTGTTTTTCGATTAGGCCTAGTCGTTCCTAAGTTCCTCCTCGCCCTCGTCCACTTTCGTGTTTGAAGTCAATGCCGATCCTCTTAGCCCGGACAGGCCCAAAGACCCTGAGAACCCTCGTCAAAGTCCTGTAGGCTGTCATGGGTATCATCACCCTCGCGCCTTGGGGCTACAAGTTCGGAGGATAATTACGGATACCTACAAACAGACTGAGCAGTACTCCCGGCTCCGTCGACTGTGTGACGCCGTATTAGTGCCGCCAACGGCAGCGCCCTCGGGCACCAAGCTTAGCTCCTCACAAGCGGGGTCTCCATCTTGGACATGGCGCTCATGATGGCTTGGCTTCGGGACCGACGAGCTCCATGACCACAAGGCATGATTGAAAACGGTCAAATAATGGCGATTACGCTTGTTAGACTTGAATCCTGTCGATCGGCATCTTGCGAGACCAGCCACCTCCGGCAGTTCCATCATACTATGATCGATGCCCTCGTGTTTCTCGACCTGCCAGCTTATTGCAAGGGAATGGCAATCATTGTCTGAGATGGAGGCACACGAGGCTCGTCTCAGAGATTCAGATGGGCTAGGTATCGTTTTCAGATTGGCCACCCTCTCGCGCCATCATCACTACTAGACTCACCTTCTCAGACCACTTTCGATGCGACTCTGGCGTGACCAAACACGCCAATGGCTGTTTCCCCTCATCCCCCGTCCTCCATCGACTTGTACCTTGCTCCTGCAGCACCGCACGTGGCAGACGCACCTATACCTGGCCGCTAAACTTCACCTGGAACTCGTGGACCACATGGATGTTCAACGGACGACACGTTCCTATCAACAATGCGGCCAGCCATAGGTATCGCTGCCGTCGTCGACTGTTGCCTGCCGTGGAGGATTTGACTTTGCAGTATCTTGGTCTTTCTAAAGCTTCATCTCGAAATATGTTTCCAACGAATCGCGATAGTCACCCAACAGACTTTTCATGAATCAGGCCCTGGGATTGACCTTTGGGAGCCTGCCAATCACTCATCATCTCCCTAATCATTCGGCCGTAGAGCGTTCTCGGACATCACAATCTGCCAGGCCGGCCTGGTTGATTGAAGGCTTCCATCGTCGGGTTTCACTAAGCATGCTGGCCCCAATCAAGATCGTTTGCGGACAATCCCGTCCCATGGCTCCCATATAGACTTCATGCTTATACTGAATATCCATACGAAGCTTTGTGGTTTTTCGACTCGGAAAGCTTTATGCATGCGGCTTACCCAAGGCCCAACAGGTCCAGAGCGAGCAACAGAGACTCGAGTCATGGCATCGCTGGAGCTTCAAGTTGCTCCAAATATTTGACTGGGGCAACCACCACGGTACGCCGTACGCGCTGGGAAGCTGGGACAAACGGCCACCCACTCAGGCGGTCCGAGTCCCCTCTCCCACGTGGTATCCCGCAGTTTGGTTACAGAATCTTGGGAGCCCTATCCACCGTCAACGCTTGTTCGGGATGAAGCTCGCTCGGGTCGACGAGCAGCTTCGAGAGACGATGGAGCTTTTGCTTATTATGCTGATGGATCCGAACGTCGGCGAGTAACCAGAGTCGACAACAAGCTACAATTCTTTGTGCCCGACATTCACTTATCACCGAGGAATAGGCTCGAACCCCTGTACGGACAGCAATCGCACCCATCATCTCCTTGACAAGTGCTAGACTTTGGGGTGTATCATCGCTTCGGGGATATGGTCAGTGGCCTCGATGGATCCCTGCAGCCAACATCTCCAGCCGCACGTCAGCCGTGTTTGCTTGCGACGTTGTGTCGTGTCTGGTGGGCATCAACAAGTTTGTTATTAGTTCGAAACACTTTCGCTTGTGTGCGCACAAGTCCTTCCCAGTTGATCTCTCTCAATCTTATTATCCTGATGAATTTACGCCTTGTTATCTTCAGGACTGGGTCGCCGGCACTAAGACGCACGTCGCTAGCTGCCCGGGTCGAGTCAACTGAGTCGTGACGAAGGGCGGTCAGCAAGCGAGACGAGCATTCCCCCATGGCACGTCCCACGACTCGTTCGAGTTTGATACTCCGCTGATCATCAGTAAATCGCTGTCAAGGTTCTCGAGCGACTGCGGTGATAATGCCGAAAAAGCGGTTCGCGATGCCACCTCTATTCATTTGTCCATGTCAAGCTCGTTGTCCAAAACTCCCGCAGCAAGCTTGCGCATGGACCATGAACCATGGACCATGCAGCACCTAGATGCGGACCCCAGCTTTCCGACGGTTTGCTGCAGGTTGCGCGGGACAATTGTGAGGTCTGCCGGCGTACATAGATGCATTGGCGAGCTTCATGACAGGGACTCGAAGCTAAATAACAGGTTGACATGGTGATTGGACATCTTGATACCGACAACAGGTCGATTCTACTGCCATGTTTGCTCCTTTCCTTTGCTACGCCAGGCTTCAATCCTCACACGAAGAACAAAGTAACACCACTCAGCTTGTCAGGAATATCTGGTCATTGATTCACGCTACTTCAGATCTCTGGTATAGGGTATATCATATTATTTAAAGGTGCTCAACAGGGCACGTACTACGGCCTACGAAGACCCTGTATCTGACAGTTTCCTCTGGCCTCTGGCGAGTCTCCTGTGTTACTGGCAAGTTCCGAACTTGACTTTGGCAACTATAACAATCCAACCAGCGCTCAGCTTCTCTTAATTACCACCAAATCGTCCCCATGTGAAAGTCGCCAACTTCGAGAACATTTCAAATACGAATCCAGACCACGGATAGTAGAGGGAATTATGGAATATAAGGTAGGAAAGGGTGAAACTCCGGTTGAGGGTGAGATACCGGTGGCGGTACATTGGGCGTGCTATTCGCTGGTGGTAGATAAAACTCTCCATCGGACTCGTCTTCGCCGTCAGCGTCGGACATGGGCGGAGACATGTCAAAGTCTACATCAAGCCTATTTATCAAGGGCATTCCTACGGGCGTATAAATCGGCCCATCCTCCTCGGGGCCAAGCCTCACGAGAGCCAACTCCTCCTCGGAAGCAGCCCACTCGGCAAAGTGCCCCTTTAGCGTCCGGATCCCGCAGGGAAACCTCTCTTTGGAGCGTCTCTCCCTCATGAACATGCCCACCTCATTCTCGGCCTTGCGCTGGCTTCCCGGGTCCTCCGCGGCCCACATCTCAGCCGTCTCGAGGATCCGTCGCCAATTCACCTCAAAGTGGCGGGCCACGACCCCGAACCACGGGTTATACTGGGCGGACGGGTTGGCGTTCCTGCGCAAATGGAGCCAGTGGCTCATGGCGTAGATGAGGGTGTCGGCGCGCATCTCCGTCTTGTAAACCAGCGAGGCTGCCGGGGAGAAGGTCTGGTTGGGTTCGTTCCAGACCGGGTCCGGGCTGAAGATCATGGCTTGGATGGAGACGAGGAGCTGGAGGAGGGTGGACTTTTTAGGGTCCCAGTTCTCGGTGGCGCTACCTGTCCAGGTGCCGAGGAGGGAGAAGCAGACTGTTGGCAAAGAGTTAGTGATGGTCTATGACAATATAGTGCAGGTGAGAAATCAAAGGAGACTTTTGTACCTTGGCCATCTGGGTACAGGTTTGGGTTGAACTTTCGACGGCTGTACGTTGTTCTGAAGACCATCTTGGGTGGCCTCTCCGGGTAATCGAGAGGGCAGAACAGATCAAACTCGAAGAGCCCATTCTCATACGGCGTGCCTTCCGGTCCGACGATGAGGACCTTCATGGCGTCCAACCGCGTGTCGTCGTGGCGAACAAAGATGCCGTCGGGGAGCGTGGTACGCAGCATGGAGAGCTCCATCACGAGCTTCTTCATACGGTGGGGGGCGGTGGCCTCCGAGTCTGGGATGGGAATCTTGAAGTCACTTCGGCATCTTTCGGAATTCATGTCCTGTACCTTGTTCTCGATGAGCCATTGTCGGGCGGCTGTGAGTCTCTCCTCCTTGTCCTCGGGAACGTTGGGTCTATCTGCCACTGACGAAACAGTCGATTGTGAGTAAGTCAGAGAGGGAGGGTTGCTTCCTTCGTCGATAGTCACTTCCCTCTTGTCTTTTTTGGGGTGTTCGTCTTCAAGTTGTTGGGAGATCTCGCAGATACAGTCGCACATGCTTATCGTCTGGGAGAGACTCTTGGGGCTGGGTTTGTATAGTCGCTTCACCGATTCCGCCTGGACTCTCAAGGCAGAAAGTAGACTCATCAACGACTTGAGCGTTTCTTGAGGCTGATCCTGCTTCCCTTCAAGCTCCACCGCTTTCCCCTTCCCCTTTTCATTGTCACTGGAGCTAGACAACCTGTCTAGCACTGGAAGAGAGCCATATCCGAAGCAGACCGGGAGTAGAGTGCGGGCGAGAGGATAGCTGATTCGAACATCACAGACTAGCGGGGCTGTAGCAGGGTGTGATGAGAGCACGCGAAGGAAATCGAAGAGGGCTTGGTATGGAACTCCTTGTCGCATAATCTCTTCCATGCTGTCATTTCGGAGAAGCTCTGCCATTCTGATCATCAGCGGGCTTCGGCGAGCCATGACCATCAACAACGGTGGAGGATTTCGATCAAATTGAGAGGTGTTGGAAGTTGAAGGCCATGCTATCGAAAGCGCGGCGAAAAGCCTGGGTAACCGGGCCATGCTGTTCTCAAGGTCTTCGCGGCGAATACAGGCGAGTTCGTTGGGCTTCTCTTTCTTTCTGTCGAGCTTACCCGTCGCGTAGCCCGTTCCATTGGACGTACCTTGGTCATCCCTGGTCTTGAGGTAGTCCATAAATCTCGACCCGGACCTTTTCTCGGTTTTGGGGGGCTTCTCGATCGAGTCCACTTGGGAGTCTTGAAGGATAGAGACCTGCGGGTTCACAACGTGGGCGGTCGGGCCGCACAGGAGGGCAAAGATGTGGAAAAGTCGACCCGGTGGGCAGCACCATTTGGTCGATTGGGAACTGGCGAATGGCGTCCTTAAATTATCTCCGATTCGGGAGCAACCAAAACAGTACGAGATTCCGCAAGAGCATCTAACATAATGGCTGCCCAGTTCGATAGTCTTTCGACCTAGAAGAATGACACTGGCGTGTTGGAAAATGGTGCTGCTCTCAATTGCGACGCTACGCTTGCATCTTGGACACCTACGGCCCGTCGCAAATCTAACGAAGCGTCGAAGCACTTCTTCCTCTTCCCGGCACGACGGATTAGGAGACGAGAATTCCTGGATTATCGAGACGTTTGGCTGGTTGTTGTCGAAAGGTCTGAGCAAAGGTGGAGGTACGTACGGCGAGAATAGGGGTGTTGGTAATGGCTTTCGAAGCCTGTTCGGGGCGCTGCCGTGGTTGGTAGCAAACACCTCCGCGAGCCCTTCTGGTGTGGGTTGATATGCTTGGACAGCAGTAGGATCGAAAGGTCGAGGTGTCACCCATTGAGTTGGCAATTCGTTATTTATATGGAAGTCTGGAGCTTGCCACCTTTGTCGCGTTGAAGAGCCCGAGATGGCGGTCCCATCCACTGTCATAACCGGTAGACGGGCGGAGTAGGGGTTATTGTCTGTCAAGTTTGTATCCTCTCCTGGATTCAGCCATGAAGGCCTCATGCCTGCGCTAGAGGTAAAGGGTTGAAAGGGAGGGGATCGAGGATCCAAGGGCACTCCACTGCTCTTCCCCTTTCCATTCAGCTTTGTCTTGATTGTCATGAGGATTTTAGACCGTATTGACTGCTTAGCGACCCCGGAAGATGGGGCCGAATTATCGACTTCGTTCGTGCTGCTCGCTTCCGGGAGGCTAGTATCGCTAGGTTGCTGGGCTTCTTGGCCGCCAAGAGTCGTATCCTGTTCCTTTGCGCAGATAACGAGTCAGAGTAGAACATCGAGAAGATATAGTGAGAAAGCTTTTGAGGTTCGTACGGCGGATAACCCCTGTGTCTTGGCCTCTGCATCGGAACCCGATGGGTGGGCTACCGGTATGTTTCCCTTCGTTGCAGATTTCTTCTCCTTGTGTCGCTTGCGGAGGGCCTTGAGAGGCCAAAGGATTCGATAAAACATCCAAATAAGTGTAAGTGTAAAGAGGAGGGCGAAGAGAAGGGCTATCCACATCTCTATAGGCTTGGCGGCCTGCGTAATCGAACGTCGGGGGTAATTTGAGAGAAAATCGGTTGCATCGAGGGATCATGAAAGAACCACAAGAGAAGAGAAAGGAGGGGAAGTGCTCAGGCGCGAGCTTTTATATTGCATCTTTCCGATCAGGCCAGCTGAGTTTGTAACCAGATCAGGTACCCAGGGTTCACTCCTAGATCTAGACGGGCCAAAGACACCGGCACGGCGTTCCGATGCTTTCTTCTCCATGGTCGGTGGTTGATCCACACAGCCAGCATAGTCCCTCCGGGTTGAAGACGGACTACCCGAGTAGCACGGAGCGGGAGAGCCAAGTGGGTTCGACAGTTTATATAAGATTCATCTTTTAAGTAGGTGAAATATATACACGAAGATAATATGAACGCGACGTCTGCAGCCCAGGGCCATATATGCAGAAGTAATTGAACAGCACTTAGAAGGCTGGGTTGGCGTTTACGAGGAGCTGCTCGAAGTAGGCTTGGAACCAAGTTCCGGCCTCAGGAGCGGGCTTCAGAGCGTCCTCCTTGCCGCAGTTGTAGTCGTAGCGAGTGGCGGTAGTGAGGGAAGTGCCGTCACTCTCACCACCAGGCTTCACCCAGACAAAGGAATCAACAAGAGACGAGCCTGTGTTGGTGGAGGGACGAAGACCAAAACCGGTGCCGATGGCATTGCACCAGTCACCCCAAGCCAACTGGCCGGTGGGCTGCTTACCAGAGCGGCCTTGATCAACGATGAAGTGAGCGTCCCATCCCTGAGCAGCGAGAAGGGGCTGGAGAGCCTCGACGTAGTGCTTCTCGTCATAGTTGGAGTTGCCTAGGCCAGTCAGGTACGGAAACGTTAGAATTCTGGACCGGTACTATTTACCTGAGGTGTAGGAAGGCGGGGAGCTAACACTCCATGCGTTGTAGTTGGCCACGTTGGTCACGATACCACGGAGAGCCTTGGGGCTGCCGGCATCTTTGTAGACCTTGGCGTACATGTTCGCGGCGGGTCCCAAGTTTGCAGCCCACTGGAGAAGTATATTAGGTCAGAAGAACATGTATGGAGTGTGGCGCGGTGGAAACTTACTCCTAACCAACCCGCGTGGCCGCCATCAAGGTACATGGCGACATTGGGCAAGTTGAGCTGAGTGACAGCGTAGTTGGTGCACTCGAGGTAGGCGGCCTGGGCACCAGAGCACTTGGCAACGTTGAGGTTGGTGACCAAGTTTGCCAGGGAATCCGGCTCTTGACGAGAAAGTTAGGAGGCGCAGATCTTGACGGGCGCGGGACAAGACACATACCGATCACGAGGAGAATGCGAATGTCAGAGTACTTGAGGATCATGGTGCGGATGGCGTCGATGTACTCCTTGTACTTGGCAACACCACCGTCAGCGATGGCGTACTCGCCGTTGGAGGCGGCAGCAGCGCAGTCGCGGTCGGGAAGATCGTAGACGACGAACTGGCCGGCGTAGTTGCCGCCAGCGGCGTTGGCCTTGCGAATATCGGCCAGCGTGGAGTCAACCAAGGGAATCTTTGCACGGGTGTCCCTTGATGGTGTCAGCAAAAGGAGACCTTCAACACCGACGTACACAGCATAGATAACTTACATCCACATGAAGGTAGGGACCTTGGCAACGGCGGCAGCCGCCGTCTGCAAAGCAGGGCTCAGGGACGGGATAGCCAAAGTCGTAATCTCGGAGGCATAGTATGAGTTGGCCCAGAGGTTGACTCCGGCAAAGGGGTTGCCCGTGTAGGTCGCACCACCGGTGACCGCGGGAGCGCTAGTGGTGGCAGTTCCGGCCTGCGTGGTAGTGGTACCGGCACCGGCGGTTGTCGAGGTTCGGGAAGGGCTAACGACTGCGGAAGAGCTAGAGCGGACAGTCGATGAAGCGGCAGCAGAGCTGGCGGACGAGGCACTGCCGGGCAAGCACTGGCTGTAATAGGCGTTGTTGACGACGCAGGTGCTGCCAGAAGCACAGCACGTTGGACCGGTGAAGCCTTGGCCACCGCATTGTGCCCTGGTCGCCAGTCAGATTCTTTCCTCGTTCAAGCTGCATATTCTACTTACCAGACGGCTCCGCAAGATTGCCTCTCCTCGATGGGAACGGCAAGAGCCGCAGTGCCCAAGAGGGCAGCAGTGAGGAACGCACGAGCAGCCATGATTGCTTCTGTTGTGGGATATTGGCTTGACTCTGGAGAGGATGATGTCCGTGGGTTGCAAGCCTGGAGCTGATGATGAACGACCTGGGACATGGTCCTTTTATCATGTTGCCAACCTGAGTTAGGGACTCGGATCTCTTGAACACACCGCTTGGCCTTTCGGAACGGCGGGATGGATGTGTGCTGGGCCTATTCTGAGCTGCCGGCGGGAGAGAGACATTGCCCCACGATCTCGGAGTGAAGCAGCGGCATCTTGAGCTTGATTACTCCATTGAGAAAAGCGTCAAGAAAGCAGACCAAGCCGAGGGAGCCATCGTTACCATGGGTCTATGGGGATATGGAAGAGACATCCGAGGGACGGGTCTCGAACCATGGAATCGCCTGGTAAACGGCATGCTGGACCAGGTCCCTAAAGCTGGGCATGGAGCCATGAATTGCTGGCGGTTGCAGCAGACTACGGCCACCGTCGATATTCCATGGCGTCGAGGAGTAAAGTCCGCCAGCCAAGGTGTGGGCAAAGTGCGTGTTGGATGTAACGGAGTGTAAGTCATCTCGGAGGCGACGCTCCATATTAGCCACGAAGGGAAGAGCGCGTTGGTCATGGGGGCGTGATGGATGTGGGGACCGTTGAAGAGGGTGCCATGAGGGGTCGGGAAGCTCTTTGAATCGTTCCGGTCAAGTTGCAATCCAGCAAACTCTCGATTGGAAAGGCGGCTTCGTTGCCCGAGATAACGCTGAGTAGGAATGGCGTGCCTATGCCGTTTAATTTAAAGACGGAGAAGTGCATCGCGAACGTGTCGGAAAGTGTACGTCAAAGACAGAGATAACCAGTCAGATGATGCGAAGTTGACGGATCGAAAGCCGAAGCGAAAGTAGCTTGGCTTCAGGTACAGAGACAGGTACCGTCAGCGAAGAGAGCAATAAGCATGGCGATTAGTCGGAGCCGCACTCAGGAGGGCACTCAGGAGGGCAAGACGCAAGACGCAAGGGACGACAAGCGAGTTGGAGAAATTGGGGTTTGTGTGGTGGTGAACCGCGTCGATGGTGGTGCTGTGGTACTCGGACCTGTCTGGTGTTAATGAGGTTAATGAGTGTCAAGAGCGGAAGCAATCAATACTGATTGCCTACCTAATAACCATCGGCCATCAATCTTGGGTTCCCAGGCCTGCGGGAACGATCCAAATTGACGTTTCGTCGAGGTTTGGACGTCCAGCAACCTCATGTCATTACCGCGGTGGCCATTGGTGGCCGTTGTAAGAGGCTTCGCTTGAGAGTAGACATAACATTGCAAGCCGCGCTGATATCAATAGACTCGACGCGACAAGAGATGATCAACCGAAAGTCGTGTACTATCAGCTATGCATATAGTTTGGTAGGTGGTGACAAGAGCATGTCGAGGCAGACTCTTCTCTTGGTGGTGAGATGCCAAGGGTTCATGGTATCGACGCGCATCTTTCGGATGCACAGGCCCGTGCTCAATATCGCAGTCCATCCATAAAACAATCCGGAAGTTCAGATAGGCATGCTGTCACGAATGAGGATCGTACTTTGTTGTCTTGGGAAGAGGAGACTCGTGGTGGTGGTGGTTGTGGTGGTGTAAGAGGAGGAAGACGACCGGGGCGGAAGTGTCAAAATGTATTAGCACTGTCCGATTCACTGTTCTTACATAAGACTAGGTATCTTAGGTACCGACCGTTACACGTCAAGACGGGAGTCCACACGTGAGTTGATCACGTAAGATAGTTTAGAGCGAGCAGCTTACCTAATGACAGAAGCATGGACCATCGTGCCCCACACCGCACGGAGCGCCGGTCCACCACAAGGCTCACCGCCCGGACCCTTTTGGGGCCTGGCAGAATTTCCCGCCGGTCCCGAAACCGTCCCCCTCGACCAAGTCGCAAAGTGGAAGCTCCCCTGACGGCTGACCGAGCCAGTTCCCGCCGCTGTCCCCGCCGTGTCCCGCCCGCGATCCTGTGCTTCGAGAATCACCAAAGAAACCCATCCCACCAGCTCAAATATTGTTCACCACCACGCGCCATTCCGATTCTCCGTCCGCCCGTCAATCCCCAGTGGTCGCTCCCCTCGCGCGCGCGCCTTCACCCCCTGACCCGCCACGATGTTGTCTGGAATCCTCATCTTCAACCAAAAGGGCGAGAACCTCATCTTCCGCGCTTTTCGCAACGATTGCAGGCCCAGACTTGCCGACGTCTTCCGGATTCAAGTGATCTCGAACTCCCAAGTCCGGTCCCCCATCTTGACCCTCGGAAGCACCACCTTCAGCCACGTAAAGCATGAGAACATTTACCTTGTTGCTATTACCAAGAGCAATGCGAATGCTGCGCTGGTCTTTGAGTTCCTCTATCGCTTGATTGCGTTGGGACGGGGCTACTTTGGCAAGTTTGATGAGGAGGCTGTCAAGAACAACTTCGTGCTTGTCTATGAGCTGCTCGACGGTACGTGCCACATCACACCGGCTCAATGGACTGTGTTACTAATGTTGCCCTTCTAACGTTCGCTTTGTAGAGATCATTGACTTTGGCTACCCTCAAAACACCGAGACCGACACCCTCAAGATGTACATCACGACCGAAGGCGTCAAGTCAGAACGAGCCGCCGAGGACTCGGCCAAGATTACAATGCAGGCGACAGGCGCGCTCTCGTGGCGCAAGGCAGATGTTAAGTACAGAAAGAACGAGGCATTCGTCGACGTGATCGAAGACGTCAACCTCCTCATGTCCGCCACGGGAGCAGTCCTCCGCGCCGACGTCACCGGTCAAATCGTCATGCGCGCCTATCTCTCCGGCACCCCAGAGTGCAAGTTCGGCCTGAACGACCGGCTACTTCTCGACAACGACGGGCTCCTGAGTCTACCGAGCGGAAACAGGATGGGAACAAAGGCCACCAAGGCCGCCGCCGGCAGCGTCACCCTCGAAGACTGCCAATTCCACCAGTGCGTCAAGTTGGGCAAGTTCGACAGCGACCGCATCATCTCCTTCGTCCCCCCCGACGGCGAGTTCGAGCTCATGCGCTACCGCGCCACCGAGAACGTCAACCTCCCCTTCAAGATCCACGCCATCGTCAACGAGGTCGGCCGCACAAAGGTCGAATACAGCATCGGCATCAAGGCAAACTTTGGCGCAAAGCTCTTCGCCACCAACGTCGTCGTCCGCATCCCTACACCGCTCAACACTGCTAAGATCACGGAACGGTGCACCCAGGGCAAGGCCAAGTACGAGCCTAGTGAGAACAACATTGTGTGGAAGATTGGGCGGTTTACGGGACAGAGCGAGTTTGTCTTGAGTGCCGAGGCCATCCTGACGAGCATGACGAATCAGCGCGCCTGGTCGCGGCCGCCCCTGAGCCTCAACTTTAGCTTGTTGATGTTTACCAGTTCAGGCCTCTTGGTTAGGTACCTCAAGGTGTTCGAAAAGAGCAACTATTCGAGCGTCAAGTGGGTGCGGTACATGACGAGAGCGGGTTCCTATGAGATACGGTAAGTCCGGCCTTCTTCTTCATCATCATCATCATCATCATCCCATGTTCTAAGCCCTGTTGCTAACCAACTCACAGTTTCTAGCGAGGTAATTATACGTGTATGTGTGGTTTTGAGCTTGCGTGGTATATGCATAGTATGGCGTCAAAAGGTATTCCCAGTAGAGAAAAACTGGTGGGCTTCAGCACGTTTTGTCAATGTTTCCGGCGGCCACATTGTTGTCAATAACGTCTCTTCTTCCAGAGATTATAGTAATACAAGGTCTCCCTCCCTAGCTCTCATCCTTCCAGTCGTTTCGACATGTGTCGTTTCGACGGAATCAGCTCCTCGTTGCCCCACGTCAGCCGGTCCGACCCAAGCACTTGGTCCAGCTGGAATAAGCACCCTTTCGTCAGTCAGCTTATCTCGCCCTTCTCACGCCGAGAAGGTCTCTTGTTCTCACCCGCGTCGCTAGCTCGACTACCACAGCCTCATGTCCACGCCCTCATTGGCGACCTCTGAACGGCTGTCCGGATAACAGTCCATTACCGTCGTGCTGTCCACGCCCTCCAACTCATCGTCTTCCACCAGCAACACCCTGATTCCCTCAAAATCCTGCGTAGCAGCGTCTGTCTGCTGGCTCCTGATCATCTCGTCCATAATTCTCGCAAACACGTAGATCGGGTGCTCGTCCGACCAACCCATGCCCTCCAAATCAAACACCTCCCGATACGTCTTCCCCACACCATGAATCACATCCGCTGTTCGCGATCTAGCCACGTCTCTGTCTCGACTGTGAAGCTGGTCATACAGTTCGCCGCGAGTCTGGAGCTGAGATCTTGTGATATCCTGCTTCTTACATCGGGTACATCGGCCGTGGCAGTGGTCGACCAAGTACAGCACTCGGAGTCCCCGTTGTATACAACATGCCAGATACGCCACCTCTTCGAACAGCACCGCCCCAACTGTTGCCGGCGTCCACGTCTCCGCAATATCCAAAGCGATGAGCCGCGCATCACGCAATGTCTCCGCTATCTCGGCGCTCCACGGCCCTTCAAGCACCTCGGTCAAGTTGTTCACTCCCGAAGCCTCATATTCGCCAACTAAAACGCCGTGGCTGAGATCCGTGAGAGCACCGCCGTCTCCGAACCGCAATAGCAGCACGTCTTCTTCGTTGTCGTACTGTATCCTCTGGTTTCGACCGGGGAGGTAGACAGAGTTCATACTCCTCCGCGTTAACCGCCTCTCCACGGCCGCCGAGGCTTCAGAACACACTAGTCGCATCGTTTGCCGTTGCTTGTAGACGGATGGATCGTGCATGTGTCTCGCTATCCTCGTATGTCGCGCTAGCTCCGCCGGTCCCGTTTCGAGAGCGTCCAAGAAGACGCACTCTCTGTACTTTGTCCATCTGGCGTGGTTCCGCTCTGAAATCTTACCGTCCGCGGATTGGAAAGCTCGTCTGCTTCGATCGGTGCCGCGCCAGGACGGGAAACAGACATCAAAGATGTGTATTGACGGCCCGGCTGTTGCCTCATCCCAGATTTTGAAGCGGAGTTCGGGAGGGAGCTCCGTGAACTTTGTGAATGGCATCATAGGCGAATTGAGACGGTGCTGCTGAGTCTTGGACGAGAAATTGACTTCGTGTCGTGATTCTCTTAGGGGTTTATAAAGATAGTCCTGAAGGACTCTCATCGCATTTGACCCCGGGAACCCTGTCGTAAGAAAAAGAGTTGACCGGCCAGACACCCACTCAACAGCATCCACTGCCAACTCACACATCTCATCCATGCTTACTCTCACCTCCTGTCGTTGCTCTGATATCGCGACGTGGGATGATCAGACTGGAAAAGACAAATCAAGGCTGTCCTCAACGGCGTTCCTTCGACAAAGTGCCGCTCACTCGTATATCTGTTCTGGGTGTCAGCGCTTACATGCGTTTTCAACAGCGCAGACTCAGAACGCCACCATCAGATTTGGCCGTTGGTCGTCACCCGTTTGATAAGCCACGCGACACCCGTGCCGCCGGGTCGCATACCACACCAGAATACGATGGCAATGTGCCCATTGGCTGGTGTATTGTATAAGCTCGGCGTTTGATGGAAAATCGGCTCAATGGCTGCATGTGGTCGCCTAGCCGGGAGAGCTGAGAGGACAATAAAAACGAATCTAAGTTGTTTGCTTCGGTGGAACGGGTTGAATGGCCTTTCTATCGCTACCAGTTGCCTTGCCCACACCAGCCACGGCTGCTAGTCACCGGATCGCTTGGACATCAATCATATTATCAGTCATGTTGCTATCTTTACTGATTTCTTCCCAAGATACCTATCTTGCTGACTCTTCAGCATGCTCCATACCACATCTTTTTCCTCGCGCTTGCCATTCCATCGTCCCCCACATTATCATTAGACCGCCTCATCATATGATGAATCGTTGTTATCCTCTCAGTGTGCTCGTCTCCGCTTAAACTCCAGAATCGTTCTGAAGGTTGGTGGCATTGGCGCAGGCGGGGTAGTCCGGATCGTCATGGGTACCCTGGTTGCCAGGCCAGTAGTTCTTGCAGTCATACGCCCAAGTATTCCAGCTTGCACAGAGACTGTGGGCATTATCTAGAGCCTGAGAGTTCCCGGCTGGCCAAATGAGATTGGCGTCGGCCTGTCGTTCCATAATTTGCAGAGACAGGCCCGCAGAGGCGTGGCGAGCAATGTGGCAGTGCATTAACCACACGCCGGGGTTATCTGACTTGAATGCGATGACGGCGTAGCCGCTCTTGGGAAGCAGTACCACGTCACGGCGGGGGGGATTGTTCCTTTTGATCTTCTCGAGGTTGAAGTCTTTGGGGTTCCATAACTTGTCATCCGCCTGCTCAACGATGGCGAAATCATGGCCGTGGAGATGGATCTGGATACAGTCAGTTTCGTACCATATCTAAATAGGGCCTACCGCTACCGCTACTCACTGGATGAGGACCATATGTTGGGTGGGTATTGTCGTTGTTGTCGGAGTTAAGAACCAGATAGACCTGTGTAAGTTGCCAGTCAGCAACAAATTCGATAATAGTATTCTGCGCCCAACCAAACTCACCCAGTCATCAGCGGTATAGTTCTCCGGCACGACAACCCATCCTGTCGGCCACTCATCGCCAACATTGTCGAGGTTCAAGAAGGTAGGATTGCCATAGGTGGTCTGGAAAGGTCTAACGTCCTTGCTGTCCGGTCGCTCGAAAGAGAAAAATGCTGTCGCGTATGGGCCGTTTTGGTTTGCTGCGTTGCTCAGGTCCGCGATGTTGAATTCTTCCCCGATTTTGCCGTTTGAGGGGGGTCCAACCGTCCAGGGAACAGTGGGTACAAGCTTGTCGTTGAACTCGGTATCTGAGACAACGAGACTGATGTTCCAACCCGTGGTAGTGGGGTCTGCTGTACTAGAACTGTCGTAGCGCAGGATGCCAGTCTTCATGTAGTTATTCACGTCCACCGAGGCACCTCCTTCCGATGTTTGGTTCTGGTTGTTCAGTGGCACGTGGGTGCGAATCCAGAAATTCCCATCCTCTGGTAAAGGATTAGCATCGGGGTTCGAGCTGTTGACAACCGGCTTTGCCTCGACGATAATGTGATACCTCTGTCCGATGGCGATGAGGATAGAAGTAGCGTTGAATGGCTCAACGGGGACAAAATCTGCCTCGACAACCGTGAAATTGTGGTTGTCTATGGAGAAGATAAACGTGGATTGAAATGCGGTGTTGACAAGGCGTAGGAGATACCGCTTTGCTCTCGTAATAGGGTTGGGATCGATGTCATCGAACCAAATTTCGTAACCACGGGGGATCTCTGTGGTATTTTCAATACCCCCAGTGAATCGATTGATGTTCCCTTTGCCACCCAGTAGGATATCTTGACCCGTTGCAGCTATGTACATGTTTTCGAATGCGCTATTGTTCGCTGAAATCCATTGATTAGTATCAGGCTCGATCAGTAAGACAATGCAGGCATGGCTTGGCCTGACTCACCCCAATCAGTCACGGAGATTGGCTCGATAGCCTCGTCATACGGGAATGATGTTGGTCCGTGAATGGTCTGAAATAGGATGATTAGCATTCGAATTTCGAAGAGACTGGAAATCAAGCAATAGGACTTACAATGGGAGCTTGCACTCCGTCGGCGTACTGAACCGAGTAATGGCTGTGATACCATGAGGTGCCGTACTGTGTGGCATTCCACCGGTAAACAAAGCTGGACTGCGGGGCAATAGGGCATTGTGTGATGCCGTTGACACCATCCATGTGCATCGTTTGATTCTGCCTGATGCCATGCCAGTGAACGCTGGTTCCGTTATTGACGAGGAAGTTCTGAACGTGAATTTCCACGGTATCACCCCAGCAAGCTTCAATGAGAGGCCCGGGCCAAGAGTTGTTGAACAACTTGGCTTCGGTGAAGTTCTGGCCGTTGGCATTGACGGATCCATCTGTAACGTTAAGGTAGTAAACACGGGTGATGCCTTGCGGCACCTTGTCCTCATAGTCGGTTGTAATGTTGTACTCTTCTCCAGTCTCCGAATTGCGAAGCCAACATGTCCGATCATCTGCAGTGCCACATGGCTTGAAGCCCTTCATATGGCTGTAGTCACAGACAAATTTGTCAATATTGCTTCCGGGAGGCGTGAAGACAGGGCTGCCATGTCCGGCGGTCCCTAGGCCGATATGAGACCAGCTAAATTTAGCTCCTAGGTGGTGTTGAGGTCCGTCCCGGAAGAAGGGCGAACCGAAGAGTGAATTGGCAACATCAGTAACGATGATCCAAACATGGCGAAGGGCCAACATGATGACTTTTTTGGCGAGGCAGCTCAATAGCTGGCTTACAAGATATATGATCAGAACCCGCTCGACAGGCTTTGCTTCAAGGGATTCATGAGAAAGGGGATTTGAGCATTTTTGAGCACGATTCATATCGGTACGTTATCATACCAGCAAGCCTAGGCTTTTACCTTCATCAACGTTCGCGGATCATTCAGCCCTTAGTTTACTGATGGCTGGGTAGGGATACATTCGAGGCCGTGATGACTTTGGACTGGAACGGTGTGGCGCTTCGACTCAAAATCGCAACCGGACATGGAACGTAAATTGATGGAAATGTTTACCGCCACGAATTCCCCCAACTTATCTGCGGGATACAATTCCGGGGTCTTGACTCGAATCAGAATCACGACTGGCAGATATTCATGTTTCATAGTCGATCTTAAAGTGACTGGATAATACTAAGGTTGTCCGGCTACCTTGCCATGAGTACCGTCTTCTCCATCTTTGGAAGGGTGATGGGAGATCCTCGAGCATCACAGAGGAATCTGGGAAGATCAAACACTTGCATGGAGAGAAATAAGAATGATTTGTGGACGAAGCAACAGGCCGCTTCTGATGCAGTCAGCCGTCGGCCTAGCCCAAGAAACGGGCCGGCAAGTAAGGGGCTAGAAGCGATTGGTCGCGTCCCGCTCTCTACTGAGACAAAACCATGCTAACTAGGTTGACGAGCTTGACAAGGTTCGAACCGTGGATCACCACTTGCCTAGATGCGGCAAGACACCCACCGGCAACTACGGGTGCGGGTGAGGGGTTGAACGGTCAACTGCCACTAAATTCTCGTGGAGCGGCTGAAGATTTTCAGCTC
Source organism: Colletotrichum simmondsii (assembly GCA_001563135.1). Classification (NCBI taxonomy): domain Eukaryota; kingdom Fungi; phylum Ascomycota; class Sordariomycetes; order Glomerellales; family Glomerellaceae; genus Colletotrichum; species Colletotrichum simmondsii. Next base: position 205,920 of record JFBX01000555.1, on the reverse strand, counting down.
CTCGCGCTTGTTGTTAGCGGATTCAGATTGGATCAGTCGAAGTTTGCGGGGAGGAACGCAGTGATTGGCGTGAACTGTGAAAAGTCCAGAATGCAAACGGCTCATGGGAAGCTCCCTTAGTTTATGATCATGCCATTCTATGTTTACCGTGGTGATTTTCGGGAGGAGCATCCAATCATGCAGTCGAGACTAAGACGATTGCGATCGAAGCAGTGAGTTGTCTTACTAAGTTCTCTTCCATCGACAGAAGACTCGCAATTTGCGTCTCACTTAGTGAGACCGCGAGAAGCTCAGATGTCTTGGCATCTTTTCAGCTTTTCGTCAACCGCGCAAGAGCTTTTACTAATGAGAAACAAACAAATTGACTTGGTACATCTGCGGTAGAGTTTGGGAATATTCATTGAGGATAGCCACATGAGTTACTGGTACATGAGCGATAGCTTTCGTTGAAGATCTCATGTAAAGATTTGCCACTTATCGCTAGTCATTTCTGTTGGAAGGTTTGAGAGACAATACGCCCTTCGACATGTTAAGGCATCATCTTGAAGTCAAGCGCTTGTGCACTCAGTCCAGCTTAGCTAAGGTAGCTGATGCTACCTATAAATGCAATTGAGAGAACCGGATGGCACATAGGTACTCTGTAAGCTGAGGACCAAACCTGACCAGTTGATAAGCACACAATTGCGAAAAGAATGATGCAGGTGGTCGGCATTTAACATCGTTCAGTGACGAATCTTCTTTCTTTCCGAGTACTTAGCCTCTCGATGACGGCGCTAAACATCGTTTACTGAGACATAGGCTTCCAGGGCTCCTACTTGCACAGCTTCGAGTCTTTCGGATCTAGGCCTTTTGTGCTACCTGGAAACTTGCCTCAATTTGATTCAGACGTCTGTGTTACGGCTTGCGTGGAATTCTGGAGCCTGGTATCATCCAAGATCAGCTTCAACTGCCCATGAAGCGCAGCAGTCTCCGATTTCTCCGGCCGTAAGCTTTGAATCAGCTCCGAGGAGTGAAGCTATTGAATATCTTATGGTTATCTCAGCTACATCTGCCATTTTCGTTGATAGAGACGCATCTCAATGGGGAAGGTCTTGCGCTTTCCCAGCTCTGCTAGTAACCGAGGAGCCAATGCTCGGCCTCGTGTAGCCGACGGGAACGTACAGCCGCATCGCAGTTTCGGTAGGCGGACTTACTTCTGTATGATATATCTCCGGCATGAATTCCCAATTCGGAAGAGTGTTCCGACCCGATGTCTGACGATACGCGAAAGTTCAACGCCCTAGGGTTCGATCGAGACGACTGATCGGTGATGAGGCCAACATACTTGGGTCTGGTGAGTGAGATAAGGCAGGACAGAGAAGCTTGATATCTTGTTCCAGCCACTCCATCGCTGAAGAATGGACTTCCGGTTTCTCGGGACCCGTGAAGTACGCCAGAAAGCCTCCATATCAGCCATCAGCATCTTCCACTATAACCTGCATGATTTGGCAGACCTTGATCGCACTTTCTGCTGATCACATGCAGTGTCACCATTTCAAACAGCCACAGGAGCGGCTGGGCCTTGCTATAAGTGGTTGATCTGACGTGCCTTACAGTAGTCTGCTCTTACAGCAGTCTACCCTTCTGCGTTGGAGCTGGCCGAACGCTGTCATTGGATATCATCCCTGGTTTGATATTAGGACTTTGGCGAGACAAGATTTTCGGGGTTACGCATTACTGAATGAGTGTGTTAGCTGCTACATGTCACTTTTCTTGCAAGAGCTCTCGCAGGTGACTTTGATGTCGGAACTGTTGGTGACCACTGATGATAGCGCTACAAGCACCCAGGAAATTTCCAACAAAGTCATAGATCGTGATATTTAAGGTATGGGATACTCCTTGGGCGCACGCTCCTTCAATCGGGGCATACAGCTGCCGCAATTCTCGGGCTGAAGACTGTGGCATAAGTTATGTGTGACCCGATATACCGCGCCAAACGCCGGTGATGTGTAGGAGTCGGCCGCCTTTAACTTGACTCCTGCTGAAATCTCGATTTCGAGCCCAAATCTAGGATTGCACTACATCTTGCAGCTCTCGATGAGGCAGAGCCGGAGGGAATAGTCGGACATATTCTACAGGTCCTCTCCTGCGTACATCAATCTATCTAATTGTACCTACCCCTCTTTCCTCCTCAACAAGCCGACGTGATTGCGAATAAGATGCATTGGGTTATCAATCTCTTACACTGGCATTGGCGGGGGGGAGTGGACGTTTTCTCATGATTGGAAACAAGGGAACCTTCGTGGAACTGAGTCTTGAAGCCCGGGAGCACACGAAAAGGCTGTACATCCACTTTGGAACAAGGCAACTCTGGGGTACATGGCGTTGTCCCATATCAGCTTCGAGAAAGGTGCTCTACACACATTAGGGGGTTTCTAGAACGCCTTCGAATATCGCGATGATGGGTAAACATCATCGCTAGTCCCATCAGCCTTGGAACCCGGAACCAGTAGCCCGGAAATGAGAATGGCAACTCGTGGGAGCCAGGGTGAATAGCGCCTTTGTGGCTGATTGCCATGCCTATCTCATGTGGCCTCCATATGGGCGACGAAAAGGCAATTTTCCCGAAGTTGTGCATTGTTACAAAAGTGTGCCTCTGTGTCTCATTCCTTTTAATATCATTGGAACTTCACATTGAAGAGAACCCTGGTTGCAAGACCGGTAAGCATGGGCAAGCCACGTGCTTCGCCATTCTCCGGAGGGACAGTCTGAATTGCGACCCATGGGTTTGACAATGGCGGCCAATTATTGAAGCCTGGAAGAGGAATCGTGCCATTCTCTTAGAGTTTGTGAGGCAAACATCAGAGAAATGAGGTGGCCAGGTCCCAACAGCGTGGTAGTGACGAGCCAGGGCTTTGAGATAGGCCAGATGCCCAATACTCGAGATTCAGCGAGAAGTAGCTGTGAGCTGTGTCAAGGGCCTTCCGAAAATTCCAATGGTATGGTGTATAAGAGGATTCATATCTGCACTCAGAAGTGTCGAAACACTCGGCAACAACGGCATCAAACGTCACAGGGTGCCGTCCCAATCAATACCAAACCGGTTCACTGAGTCACTTTGCTCTTGCTCAATAACTCACTGTTACCTTCTCTAGCAGATGCAGACTGCTTGTGATAACCAATTCTATCGGAATTCTGTTCATAAGTCGGCTCAGATCGACACTCAGCTCCATCATACACAATCAACCCACTTCGCCTAGAGTCCGCAATTCCTCGAACCATCTCTTGGCTCCCATTGCTTGCACAAAACATCTGTTCGGAGCTCGCATCTTTGTGTCACGCCATATTTCGATCAACCACGAAATTTCCTGTCCTTGAGATCGGTCTCCGCATCTTGTCTAGGACTCCTTTTCCTTCCTGTTGTCGACATTTTCGATACCTTACTACCTCCAACTACCCAAACGGGGAAGAACATACGGCGGCAACCCTCGTGAAGACTACCAATACTTTGGAATTTTTCAGCTCATCTCAGGGACATCAACCATGTGCACTTGGTCCTACCTCCACCACCACCACGTTCAGCCGTGCCCTCGGCCGATTGACAATGTCTTCCACTGGGAATTTTGCATGGACGCTGGAAGAGATTCGGAGGGCAATTTTCAGACTCCCTGCGATAAAGTCACTTCCAATGCGGTTCAGAACGTTGATTTTGATAATCCTTGCGCAACTGGAGGCTGTCTGATTTCTCCCGAGTGCAGTGCCGGCAGCTGCCGTTTGCAAGAGTTGAACGGCTACTGGATTTGTTGCCAATGCAGCAGAGGAAGTAACACACTGCGCTGGTGTCGACACAAAATGAAGAAGAGTCCAGACACTTTCTGCTATCATCGAGTCTGCAGAAATTGTACGGCGGACACTAACACCTGAGTCCTGACGACCTCGCTAGGGCAAGACAAGGTGATGGGCACCGCACAGCCACTGAGCTCCATTGATAGACGACGACGTGGAGGCAGGAAAGAATACACGAGGAGTTCGCAAAAGTGATTTGGAATCTTTCAACAGACCGACGATTTGCTATTCCAGAGGTGGCGCCATATCTCACTCGATGCTCGTTCACCAGCCGCCACATCCAAGCTCTCGGCTCTTCGTGGGCCGTGGAAAAATGGGGATCAGAGTCTAGGCTTTTGGATCCTAGTCCAGCAGCTGATGTCGGGTCGTACACGGATCGGGTTGAAGACCAGTTAGATTGGAGAGAACATCAGGCAGGGGGTGTTGTCGTCGGCCGAGTGCGCCTCCTGGTGATCAACTTACTTCCTGGCTGTTCACCACGAGCTCAACTCCACGCACGAGGCTGAACGAATGGAGACGAGGAGGCTTGGGAGCCTTTGCTACACATGGAGCAATATAAACCAATCGAAATGCTATCTTTTCTACTGCGTGTTTCACACAAATGGTTCGCACATTTGCCTGACTAAAGTGTCTGTTGCGATTTTGTTCTAACGCAAGGCAGATACGGATCAAGCTCCGGGATTCAATGCGTCCGAAGTCGGTCTCTGATACATATCAGAGACCTGGCTGCCACGTTTTTCTTTCAATAACCCTTCAAACTATTTGATCTTGGATGCATCTTGCGAGTCATTTGCTCGCCTTTCGCGAACAGGCCGCCGAAGCCTTCGATTGGGACCCGATACAGTGGTTACTGATCGTCAGGGGAAGGGGAAAAAGTCGTGGCCGCCTCAATATGCTTACCGAAAAGTCGGAGCAGATCGCCGAACCTACTTCTTCTGTCAATTTCTGTCCGAAGATTCTAAGTATAAAGTTGAGGATAGGAACCCCAGAATAGTCGATGAGTATTTCAGGAATTAGAAGTAACATCGGAACGTTGAGCATCACATCGTGCCTGTGGCTCTCAAATTTTCACTTGACTATTCAACTCCAGCCTCTCTATCTTCGTAAACTTTCAACTGCAACCTCCGCATATCGACAAATACATTTGCATTCGAAAACCTCGAAGAAAGACGTCATGTGCCACACCATAGCTTTCAAGCTGCCCTGCGAGCATATCCAGACTCAAATTGAATATTGCTCCAAGGCGTCGGCATCTTCGAAAAAAGATCCATCTAAACGCAAAACCTGCAGAGATGTGACTCAACAAAACATTCCGTACCCTCCTCCCCCAGGCTATGACCAGAGAGCCTTGCCGAAGTGCCCTTTGGCAAATTGCCCATATGAAAGCCGTAACAGATGCTGGAACTGCTGCTGGTGTGGCAAGGGTTGGAACGATGGAGGCAGATGTAGTTGCATCATGATCATTGACGGAAACGAGTACCGCTGCGAGCATATCTGCTGCTCGACGTGTACTGCCGCCATGGATGGTTGAATATGATGGAGTAATGAATCGGGTGGCCTGTGAAGACAAACCACTTCTTGGAGCTTGGTAGATGAGGTGAAAGAAGGATAAAGACTCAGCATGAGATCCTCTAGTGACTAGACGTCATGACAATTTGTCTTTTGGATGAGTCCAAACCTAGGAAGGGATTATGAATTAGTGGTGGGTTAAGAGATACATAGAAAGGATGGGTTCCACTTGTTTTCTCTCCAACAATCTCGCAGTGGTCAAGCAAGCCAGCAAGTTCTCATGGTGACATCCATCGCCATCGTCGGTGGCGACGGGTGCTTGCAGGGTAATCTCAGACAACCGGACTGTCTCGCACTGTATAATCGATCTAATCTTCCCAAGTGATGAAATTGTCCGCAACCTTTTGCGGTGCCGCGTTCCTGCATGATATTTGCCTAGATCCCGTATCTGTGAGTAGTTGAACATGATCTCGAGATCGTGATCGGATGGGGTCCAACTTGGGTCACATTAAGCAGCTACCCAGCTCAGTCTCCAGATCCTGCACTCTTGCATTTCGATCCAGCCAACAACCCTCCTAACTCACGCCACTTTGCTCCCGACCACTCAGATTTTGAAGCAGCCGATTGGCGAGGCTAAGTACCAGGGCTAATATCAGCTCCAAATAAGGATCGTGATTATCGTGAAACCCTCCATTTAGACTATTACAAGATAGTCATGCGTCGAGCTTCCTAGCGAGATCTTACGAACCCAGGCACCGGGAGGGCGGGCTTCTCATCCGCTGCTCAAACCACTCGTGGAGGAATTCATCCCCATGGATCCGATGTAAGACGCGTAACACAGAGATTGATGACGGTGGAGATCGTCGTGTTGCAATAATGGGTGGACCGGTGTGACACAAAGCTGCGAGTTCCCGTCGGAGACTTCACCCAGATTTGACGAGGGCGTGTTGGGAGAGCCTTGGCCGCACAAGCAGGTTGTTTCATTGGCTGCCTGATCTATGTTTCCGCACCCTCAAGTATGGATGCAACACATAACATTCACGCCAACCAATCCATTCACCATGCAGCCCGAGACATTGGAATCCCAGAAACAGTCAATCGGGGCCATGTTTGACCCTGGGTTCCACGACCCTTACTGTCGGTGAGCGAGGGGTGATGACAGATGAGATGTGAAGTGAGGGTGGTGTTCGAGATGGTTGGTAAGAAGTGAATATGTGTCAGTAGCTGTGAGAAAAGAAACCAAAAGAGGCGATCATCGGCAGTTAGGACGGAATAGTGATCATGGAAGTACGGTAACTTAGTACAAATTTTGTCATGCGCAAGAACAGGTCATGGAGAAGGCCGGAAAAAATGAAGTATATAAGATACAGCAAGCTGCTTGGATGAGCGAATTCAGTCCACTTTACAGATTACCGCCATCAGTCGTCGGGTATCTCACTACAGGGACTCCATAATTTTGTGTCTTCAAGTATTAACAAATTTGCACCTTGCCATCCTTCACCATGTGTCACGGCCACCCTCGTCTCCACCCTTGCTCGCATACTTCGATCAACTGGCACTACTGCCCTTCGGCCCTGATTGATCTGGAAACAGGTGTAGAGACTCCATGCTCACATCTGAGTTATGCAACCGCTCAGCCCAGCAATGCCGACTGCCCTTTGATCAACTGTCAGTTCAAGGCGATGGGTGGCACCTGGACCTGTTGTCAATGTAACCAGGGTCCCAATACCCAGGGCTGGTGTACAATGCCAAAGGTCTCACCAGACTATGGCATCGCCGCCCCTATCAATGAGTCTCAGACCTGCGATCACGGGTGCTGTGCGGAATGTGCGCGTTACAGTGAGTCTAATAATGCTCCGATTTGTACCTTTTGGCCATGGAGCTAACCGATCGGTCTAGTCCCAACACGAACGACTACCCCAGATATGACATTCAGTGAGCGCCGTCAAGGGGCCGCTAGCCGCAAGTTTGGCTACGGTTCTTCCAGTCGCTCTCACCGTCGAGGTTCTGCCTTATCCAAGATCAACGGATTTCCCTCCGTGGATGAGAACGCAGAAACTGTGCCGCCGTCCGCATCAGGCTCGTGTTCCAGAAGCAACAGCTCGTATAAATCATCTGCATCCGGCAATACCTCTTACGGATCTATAACTTCAGCAAGCCGAGGCGCGGCTTACAGGGTTGATTTGGAGTACAGTTCTAAACGGCACAAGTCATCCTCCGGAAAGTCAAGCAAGAAGGGCCAGAAGTCTGTGAGGGCCCACTGATTAGGGGTGGGTGAGTTGAGTGAGTGCTATCACAGGGATTAGTCGGAGGAAACTCAGGTTGTTAAACAGTACCTTTGAGGATCTCTATCAAGTTGAGATGCTCACTGCCATTCGGATATCATCGTCAATGCGTTTATCAGTGTTCATAATCTGAGCTTGCAGATGTGACCTAAGAACATGGAACCTAAGACTCATGGAGCAGAAAGAGGTATCGGTTCAACTACGTGTGTAATTCTAATCTGGTTGATAACGATGAGATCGTGGTGTGCAATTATACCATCATTAAATCAATTGCCCTCAACTCCCAAATGTTGCCTTCCAGTGTCTCCCACTCTATGTCCGAGAAGAAGAAGAAGGAGGAGGAGAAGGAGGACAACAATACATGTTTTTCTTTGGTTGCGGCAAGCAGGTACCCAATATTGATTTGGCCGAAATCGATTCCAGCCCCTTCGGCAAAGCCGCATTATAAAATCCAGCACGGAATAATTGACAAATGTCGAGTTGACGATATGTTCTGGAGGGATACGTACCGATCTTTGAGCTGCACCGCCACATGAGGTGTGGCGCTCATGGCCGGAGAGGGACGTTAGGTACCTAAGTATCCCGGAAGCGGGTGTGGGTTAATCCACCCCTCCGAGCACGTGCCTCCGGGACCGGACCCGTAGTTCCCGCAGAAGCTCCCGCGAAGTCCTGCCGACGTGCCATCTCATCTGCCCATCGCATCACACATTAGTCCCTCAATCGGAGGGAAGAAAATCACAAGAGAATTGCGTATTCACCGCCCAACACGTTTACAATGGCCTGTGGATCCGGTTGTTGCGGTCCTCCACAGGAACAGGCTGTTGCAAGAGACGGCACGCCTCCGGTCGCCTCGTCCCCAGATGAGTTAGACTGCGACGACCCTGGTGTTGTCGACACCTGCTGTGAGGGCGAAGGAGACGATTCAAAGGTTGTATTCGAAAGTAAGGGGGGCGACGAATGCAAAATGACCGATCATGGAAGAGACAAGGACTCCGGAAACAGCGCCACCTACCAGTGCTGCGCCGCGTCCATTGACGGCAGCATCGATTCAGCACAAGCTGAGGACGATTGTTGCGCTCCAAAGGTCAATATTGACGACTGTGTGAACGTTTGCTGCGGATCTAACAACGAACACTTTGCTGCAATCAGCGCTAAAGACAACAACATCGCCGAGCCTGCCAACAAGTCCGCAAACATATTTTCTGGCGTTGGATGCCAATTAGGACAAGACGACCTCGCCTTCAAGTCATTTGTGGAGTCAAGCAATACTTCTGAGTTCAATCAGGACTCTTGTGGTCCAAGGCCCGAGGACTGCTCGCCAGGATGCTGTGGCTCAGCCAGGGGCAAAAGACCAACCGACAGCCTTGAGACCACATCAAATGGAGCAATCGCGGGCAGGGCAATTTTGGTGACCGAATCTGGTGGTGACGAAGCTATTCAGATCTGCTCTAACGATGGAATAAAGGGCTGTTGCTCCTCCGGTCCTACACCTGACGTTTGTGGAGAGAAGACACCCAGCTGTTGTGAGGGCAAGACATCCCCTTGCTGTGACTATACTTGCATCGATCGCCTCGCTCTCCGCGAATGCGCTGGGGGAAAGGCTTTAAAGCTTCGCCAATCGTACCAAGGTAGATCTTTGTGCAAAGACTCTGTTGTTTCTAGCTGCTAACATGGTCCATACAAGCCTCCACTGACAACATTTGCACCGGTGGCCAAGACGGGAAGGCGTGCCGAGGTCACTCCCGAAGCGTACGTGAGATTTATCAGTCAAAGCTCGATGCCTTGGGCTGTATCTGCCGTGCACTTTTGGCGCTCGGTCAGGAATCTTGCTGTGCTCCCCGTGAGCGCTCCTCCACCGAAAGGAAGCGATCTTTAAAGAAGTCCACGTCTCTTCATCGCACCTCGGTTGACTCCTGCCGCGCTTCCGGGGTGGACAAATCTGCTTCCCGTCAGACGGGAAGAAACTGCGGTAGAAAGACAACTCGCAGCTCAACTTCTGGCATCAAGTCAAGTGCATGTAATGATGGCTGCTGCTCAAAACCCAAGCAGAGCATTGTTGAATCATGTGCCGACTCCTGTTGCGACCAGTCGCCGTCAAAACCTATCAACCAGTCGCTGCCGCCCGAGTCGAAGATTATCAACGGGGATCTTGAGCAAGGCCTGGTTGGAAAGGAACACGTCGTACTGAGCATTTCTGGCATGACTTGCACTGGATGCGAAACCAAGCTCAGGCGAACTCTGGCCACGATGAATGCAGTCAGAAACCTGAAGACCAGCCTGGTATTGGCTAGGGCCGAATTCGACTTGCAGATTGGTGCCAGCTCGGTGGATGAAGTCATCAGACATCTCGAACGAACCACTGAGTTCAAATGCGAAAAGGTCACCACGCAGGGTGCTGCCAGCGTCGACATCATCTGCCCTGGCGATCCCCGAGATTTCATCAATCAGCCATGGCCTAATGGTGTCACGGACATTCGCATCATAGACAAGGCCAGTTTTCATGTAGAATTTGACGCGAAGGTCGTTGGGGCCCGCGTTCTGGTCGAAACGGGCTGGGGAACGCCTCTTACATTGGCGCCACTTCGAGCGGACCCTTCGTTAGAGGCTGGAAGCAAGCACATTCGCAACATGGGATGGGTCACTTTGCTTTCAACTATCCTGACCATTCCCGTTCTCATTATGGCCTGGGCACCTCTTCCAAAGAGAGAAATAGCTTATGGCTCGGCATCGCTGGCCTTGGCGACGATTGTACAAGTCGCAATTGCTGGGCCCTTCTATCCAAAAGTTTTGAAGAGTCTGATCTTTTCAAGAGTTATTGAGATGGATCTGTTGATTATTTTAAGCACAAGTGCCGCATACATCTTCTCTGTTGTGTCATTTGGGTTTCTTGTCTCTCAGAAGCCTGTTTCGACTGGGGAATTTTTCGAAACGAGCACCCTTCTTGTGACGCTCATCATGGTTGGTCGGTATGTGAGCGCTCTAGCGCGACAAAAAGCCGTCGAATCCATCTCGATACGATCCCTTCAGATCTCAACGGCTCTGATTGTAAACTCAGGTGGCGAAGATGAGGAGATTGACGCCCGCCTCCTGCAGTATGGAGACATTTTCAAGGTTGTCCCAGATTCTAGAATTCCTACCGATGGGACAGTTATCTCAGGTTCCTCGGAAATTGATGAGTCAATGATGACCGGAGAATCAAGACGCATCGAAAAGTCCATCGGGTCTTCGGTCATTGCTGGCACTATGAACGGCTCTGGCGCTCTTACCGTTCGTCTGACTCGGCTTCCTGGCAATAACACTATCAGCAATATCGCCGGAATGGTCGACGAGGCTAAGCTTTCTAAGCCAAAGATCCAGGAACTTGCTGACAGAGTCGCGTCATATTTTGTACCGGTAGTTGTGGCCATTACTATCATCACTTTCTCGATTTGGATCGCTGTCGGTATTGCGGTTCGCAAGCAGAGTGGCTCTGAAGCAACGATCCAGGCAGTCACGTACGCCATCACCGTCCTCATTGTATCTTGCCCATGCGCTATAGGCCTCGCAGTACCCATGGTCATTTTAATTGCCAGTGGTGTAGCTGCCGAAAAGGGTGTCGTCTTCAAATCTGCGGACAGCATTGAGCTTGCGTATAAGACTTCGCACGTTATCTTTGACAAAACCGGGACCCTTACAACTGGAAACCTAAGAGTTGCGCATGAAGCATACTTTACAAAAGATCAAGAGACCATCAGATCGGTGCTTCTCGGCCTTGTTGGCACCATTAAACACCCAGTCTCTGTTGCCATTTTCACTCATCTAGTGGCACACGTTGGTGCCCCTACAGCTGTTACGGATCTCAAAGCCATCACGGGCAAGGGTGTGGAGGCGAAACTCGACGGAGTCACTCTTCGAGCTGGCAACTCGCGTTGGCTTGGTCTTTCTAACGACCCCAGAGTCCAATCAGTTCTGTCCAAGAGCTATACAGCCTTCTGTTTCACTGTGGACAACTCCTTAGTTGCCGTCTTTGGCCTCGAAGACTCTATCCGCACAGATGCTTTTGAGACAATCTCCAATCTACAGGCTTCCGGAGTTTCTGTTCACATCCTCTCCGGGGACGATGATGGTGCCGTTCGAACAGTGGCTTCACGATTAAACATCCCTGATCTCAATGTTCGTTCCCGATGCACCCCTGGAGACAAGCAAGAGTATATCCAGAACCTGCTGTCTCAATCTTTGTCAGACGCCGGCCGAGTCAGAGCGAAGAGCGCGAAAGAGCCAGTCGTCATCTTCTGTGGCGATGGAACTAACGACGCAGTTGCACTGGCCCAGGCCACCATTGGCGTGCACATGAGCGAGGGAACAGACGTCGCAAAGTCCGCCGCGGACGTAGTTCTCATGCATCCGAGCCTTGCGGGGATTCTCACCATCATTGCCATTAGCAAGAAAGCTATCCACAGGATCGCCTTCAACTTTGGCTGGAGTTTCGTATACAACTTGCTTGCCATTCTCCTAGGCGCTGGCGCGTTTGTCAACGCCAGGATTCCGCCCGAATTTGCGGGCCTGGGTGAACTAGTCAGTGTCCTTCCAGTCATTGCCGCCGCGGTACTTTTGCGATGGACCGCGATCTAGCCGTCTATCGTTACATGCCGGACCAAGGTGGGCGATGCGCTCCGGAAAGGACGCGTGATGCTGATGGGCGGGCGCTTGAGGATGTGCGTCGGGGCATATTCAACATCTGCCACAAGAATAGTTTCTCTTTGCTTTTGGATGCTTGTAATTTCTGTTTCATTGGTTCGTGATTTCTTGGTATCGCAAAGTGTTGCCACTACCGGTTCGAGGATCGAGTCAACTGCTCTCTTTCGCATTCGTCTGCAAGCACGCGTGTATCGTGCCCTTCTTCGCTAGCCTCTGGCCAAGCAGTTGTAGAGGCACGGCTCCGTGTGCCCCATTGCAGTCTCAGCTCTCAGATCTCACTTTCAACGGACATGATCTATGTGTAAGCTACTTGCACAACAAGTGTGGGCCAGGGGGGTACCATATCCGCTCTCCTTAGATCGTTGGCGATTCAATTTACAGGGACTGTCAGGGTGCAACGTTGGCAGTCTCCCATTCTTTGTGTCTCACCTGTCGCGGTCAACACTGAGCAGCAAGACACTTATCCACCCTTGATGTGAGATTCGGTAGAAACAGCTGCATGTAGGGTATACCCAGGTGACTGGAATACCTAGGAAGGGATGAGAAACAACAAGTCAGCTTTGCGAACGTGAAGTTACCACCGCCAAGTTCGAGGTCTCTGCCTCTCGACGCCTTCATGCCCGAGGCTGTCCAATGCTTTGGGGATGAGAGTATTCGGGCGAATCAAAGGACCAAGGCGGTCTAGTAGACAAGATGCTCGTAACTCTGAGTCCCGACGGCAGAGTAAGTACTTTACCCAGAGATCCTAGACCCAACCAGTGCTACATCGTCACTATGCTTCAACCAACGAGAACCTTCCAGTGACGCCTTATTTAGACGCTAGATTGGTTTAGAAGCCGTGCATTCAGGGTGGATGAGAGAGTCATGGGGCATAGCAAGGTGAAGCCCTCTACAACTACTATGCTGCAAGCAGATCGTGGCTTGCTGCCTCTTGTCTACCGTGTCAACCAGTCGGTCTACTAGCATTGAATGGGTGTCGCGACACTTGAGAATGTGCCATCTCACCGGTGTGGGGGCACTCAATGCCCATGCAAGCTGCAAAAGAAACGACGACATGGGGGCGGGGCCGCGGGGATGTTGCCGCAACATGGGACGGTCTGACAGAACAGCCGTTGGTAGACCCCTGGACAATGCCAGCTGGGTAAGTGATCTATATGTTCGGTGCATCTTTATCTCTTCACCTCAGATGGATGATCTTGTCCTCTCTTCGCGATGCCAGAGTGTCGATTTTCGACCCTACGCCTTTGTGTGGATCGAGCGTACGTATTCCACTTGATGAGGCGGTAGTTCAGTCAAGCCCATCGACCCATAGTGACGCGCATCCGAACACTTGCAGCTCTCGGCATCTTGGGCATAAAGCTGCACAGTACCTACGTACACTGCAGAAGGAGCTTCGAGCATGGCTTTTACTTGATACTAAGGCATGAGAGAGGCGCACTGCCGGGGAACATTCCGGATGGTTTGAGCGATATCCATGGTTTCATTTCTATTCGTGCGGTGGTACAATAAGGATTAAGGTCAGAGGAAGGGCTGCTGCTTTTTCTGCCCACCCATGCCCCGCGTCACGTTGAGCATGCAGTCTAGAAACACCGTCCTTGCCAAGAAGGATAGGGGTGATTTTGATGCGCCTTATGTGTGTCCATTGGCCCTCGACGGATCTCCGGCAGGATATGCGTGCAAAACTTCCGATCAAACTAGATTAGAAGAATATGTTAAGCTGCTGTCTCAGGCTAAGTATTGGTATGGTTACGGCCGTTGCTCGGCTCTCACGTCGTTTATTGTCTCGTTCGCTTAATAGTTCCAAACCAGGTTGGCCTTGAGATTCGGGGAGCTGGACTCAGCTCCGCTGAGATTTGGTCTGTTAAATCAAGTATAATTCCGAGGCAAATTGTATTCGGCCGAGACGGTCACAAGCACGGGGTCTGTTCTTGGAAGTTGAAGGAACGGAATTGTCTTCGTATTTCCAGTTCACGGGAGCAAAGTTCCTGCAGTCCATTTGTTGTTGGCATTCAGATATCTGGAAGTGGTTTCTCTGGATACCTTCGGACAGAGAGAGCCTCGACCAGCGACCTCTCGTAAGTTAGACGTTGGCGCCGTTTACAATACCTGTGCAAAGGAACGGAAAGTACGGATATTAGGTAGCTTGCACGACGCAGGCTTGGCACCTCGGATTCAGGCTGGGGGAAACATCACAGGCTTACAGCAGATGAAGAGAGATCAATGATCCTTGCACAGCTGCTCCCATCCTGCATCAAGGGCACCGCCAAAGGCACATATTTGATAGGGCTGTAAATAGGTATCTAAGTCCGAACAAGAAGACCTTCAAATAAGGGCGATGGATGCAGCAAGAAGCCTGCCATTCTTCCCGGTCGTGTTTGGTATGTGCTTCTCTAGCGGCAGGCTCTAGACTGAACTTGGAGGATTCGCGGCTGGCGGCGAAATAAGCAATGTACCATGCCATGTGCGGCGATGTGCCACCAGGGCCGCCCCGGGCCTTCGTGCCTCGCCCCGGCCCTCACTTCGCCTCTCTTTTTAGTGTTGTCCCATCACCTTGACAGTGGACACGTGTGACACTGATGTTGGCAGGCTGGGAAAGGAGGAAACAGACCCATCCCTTATCCGGACGTGAGATCCTACACAGTGTTTTCTCCTACAGTGTCTATATGAGTCTCGGGCAGAAAAAAGAAACCAGAGGTCCGAGAGGGGGAAAGAGGAAAAGAAGGCTGGCATCGCTGGTGTATGTCTAGGGTGCACTCCAAGCCCCTGGGCCGCCATCAAATTTATGGGACGCGTTGATGCTCGTGGATTTGTACACCCCACCGATAGACAAGCCATCAGACTACGAAGCCCCCCCTCCGTAGCCTCAAGGATTGGCATATTATTCCACGCTCATGGGTAGACAGCAGTGAGTCTGCACTGAGTGCTTTGCTGTCTGTCTTAGTCCCTTCAGCTAAATGCCAGTGGCGCGGTGACGACATGGCCTTGTCACACACCTATATCTCCACCACCCAAGCCGACAAGGACTGGATGTCTCTCCTTGTCTTTCGGGTACTTTTCGTGCACACTTGCTGAAAGAGGCCTCATCATTTCAACCAGAATCCGCATGCAAATATCTTAGTAAGTCTCCGTGATACCAATCGTGCTGCAGCTGTTTGAGGCTTGACCCTGTACGATGCGTCTATGCCAAGATCGCCCTCGCATCCATTCCTCTCCCGGTCAGTGTAGCTTACCATGCATACCACCCAGCCCAGGCAAGAACAAGGCGAAGAGATGGCTAGCAGACGGGCATGGCCAGAACTTGAACTTCGGACAGCGGCGGCCGGCTGTACTGGAGGATATGACCGTCAGCATGATAACATCTGCGACGACACTGCGGAAGGAAGTTGAGTTCTGATATGTGACACATTTGGCGCGAACCGCTCTAGGATTTAGATGCATTAGCTTCGTTCTCATGAGAAAATAAGCCTCTTGAACAAGCAGACCTTGCGCTGGGCCAGTGTTGGCGCAGCAATCCATCTTCCTCGCTCTCACATTGTGTAACTTCCCCCTCTTTGCATGCCGGCTGGGCGTCACACTAAAGGTAGAACAAAGCTCATCTGCACCAGCTTCCAAATCGTAGGCTTCCACTGGCTGTGATCGTTTCTTTTTTTTCGTCTTCAGGGTCGCCAGGGGCATGGCGCGAATGCTGTGGGAGGAAGATCCACGCCGGGGCCAATATCATTAGGATTACCTCGCAGAAGCTTAGCCCCCGTCTGTCACCTGGTGTCCTCCTCCGAATACACCAGCGTGTCCGCTAAACATGAATTCATATCGAAATTCTCAAACTTGCTCTGTCCTTCTGAAGACGATTTGACTGATGGTTAACTTAGCTAGAAGACATGAGTTCTCCCAATCTCAGGGTCGCTCCCAGGCTCCCATCACACGTAGCTTGAAGACCCATCATTATCAGGATGTCTTATTGCAAACTTGTGAGCCTCGTATGACATTTGAGTAGGTAATTAGGTACTCGTGAATACGGTACTCGTGAATACTCCTTCCTCGAGTCCATGCGCCCTTGCGACGAAATCCAGTTCATCGGCATCCGGGCTGCCAGCCGATTATCCCGGCCTCACGATGTCTAGGGATAGGCACCAAATACCTGTGATGATCAAGATCGTTCTGACCGCTTTCTGTTTTACCGTAAGCCACAAAACTGGTAAAAGTCTTTCTTCAGCTGCCGACTCTTGAGACAGTCTACTGTTGTGCAACCCCGGCGCCCCTTAATCCTCAGTTCGTATCGTTCGGAACCTTCGGCAAGACCAGTCACACTATGAGCCCTAGAGAGTGAAGGGTCCTAGACAGTTCTGTCCACATGTACTCACGGTGCCCGGGCTTCCGTGCCCGTAGGGCATAATTATTAGCGCCCTTTGGGGTGATGCTGTATGATTGAGAATGAGCCCGAAGGTTGAGACTCTTGAAGTCTCGATAACCTCTAGTCATCTGTTACTCGCGAAGTTGCGACTGTTCAAGCTGGAGTATTATAGGCCATCATGCGGTCTCACACATGCATTGTTGTCTCTTTCTAGTGACCAGGTAGTCGCTGTCTGAAATTTAGTGTCTTGAAGCCTCAAGACAACGGCGTGACAGGGTACCGGGTAAGGGTCGAAGAGCGCTATCGGGTCGATTTCAAGGGAAATAGGTTTCGTCTCAAGTAAGCTACTCGTCTAATACATTGTACTATCTATGTTAAACACATTTCAGGTTGCATGTTGTGGCTAGATGACTCGTCAGAGATCACATCTTGGGCAGCAGAGACACTTAGGTCAAGAAGGCTCGCTAGGGGTGTGTTGTCCGATTCTTGGGAATGCTCAAGGAATGTTTTCTTGCGTTGAGATCCAAATGGAGACACCGAGTTTAGTGGGCTAAGGTTGTATGCTGCTTTGATGAGAACACCAGCTTCAGGGTCTTGACTGACTGAAGCAGACATAGGTCAGCAATCGGGGGTCCGCCGCAAACCCTCAAAACAAAATACGGGGGGGCGGGCGTTCCTCCATGCTCCATATACTCCGTATAGCCGCTTCAGACTCAGCAATCATTGGTGATCACAGCAGCATGCTTCATACTGAGAACATCATGAAGCACACTGCCTCGGCCGCAGATATGTTGAGAAAAGAACGAATGCCGCCTCGGTGTCCTGGTTCAAGCACTTCACGCAAGTCCAGGTGCTTCTTATACAAGACTACTTTAGGTATCAGCCGAGCCCCCGGTCTCTCGGGGTTCTCGAATTCAGAGGGCTCAACTCAGCTCCCGATGCGGCCCAAGAAGCCACTCTAAAAGTTCGAGTGACCCCAGGCTCGGCTCGCTGAAATTGTCTTCCCTGAAGCGTATAGGCGGTTAGGCCGTCAGCGACTTTGCGGAGGAAAAGACTCTCGATAGGGATAAGGACCATTCCCGTTCGACCATTCGCTGGCAGAGGAATATTTAACTTCGTGAAGAAATTCGCCAAGACTCAACGGACGAAGGTTGAAGCTTTGGAATGGAGAGTTGTCCCCTTCCCCATCCCCCCTTTGCCCCCCATTTATTTGCATTCGTAACATGAGACCAAAAATGGGGCCAAGGCCGTGCAGTAAGTACTCTGTAGATGGGATGCGATGACGGGGAAATGACGATGAATTCAAGACAGCACCTTGCGGGTCTTGATCTTTTTGGGTTCGATTAGTCGTGATCGCCGAATATTACTCCGCGGCCACGTTCCTGGGTATACTTCCCGTGAAATCGGTATAATCGAACACTCAACTACCTTCGAGGCATTGTGTGCTATATGCCCACCGAGTGATGTGTAGGTATTGAGACGAGGTGAGGGCTGACATAGATCTTGATACGGAAATTCTGGCTGTGTCTCATTAGTTATCTTGAATCTCGGGAGGGCTCTGTCTCTACCCATATTGACGGAATAGCCCTCGCAGTCTCAGCCCAACAGACACATCCATAAAATATCCACCTGTTCCCGCGGTCCATAGTCTCAAATCTAGAACCTGCTAGCGCTCAAAAGCATTTTCCTATTTCGTGATAGCGACTTGGCATGGCATACGTGCGCCTCCACATTGCTTCCAGATCCTTCAACCTTCGTCCACGAGCCGACAGGTCCATCGGACCGGGGAAAGGCGACAGACCAAGACAGACCTTCTCCAGACGGCCTAGACTAGAAGGAGTGTAGAGCGCACAGTGCGTTTTAAAAAAAAAGTATCCCGTGAGCGCGAAGTACCCCTTGACAGCGATCAAGGACAGGTGGATGGCGGCCCCATCCTCAGACTCCATCCACGCTCGGCCAGAATTCAAATCCAAATCAGCCGGGTCACTTTGTGTAGTGAGTTGCAGACTCACATGATCAAGAACGTGGTAAAAGTCTGCAGTAGAGATCATGTCTCAGGTATTCCAGAGGTTGTGAACATCCGTCCTTCCCCGGAGAGCACCGACTTGGTTCAACACCAGGGTTCAGATTGTTTGCTCCCTGATGTGGAATCAACGGCCGGATGCTGGGTCTTCACCCTGGTATCGCCTTCATGCAGCCTATCTGCCGCAGGATCTCGAATCCTCCACAGACTCAACGCCTACGCACTAACCCCAGTCGCAAGATTAACGTACGCACGAGCTCAAAGATGGTCTTGATAGGGCACAGATTTCCGGTAAATCCGGGTCAACTTTGGATTCGTCCACGTCCTCTGGCACGTCACCTAATTCGATTTCTACGCCTGTGGTGGGTCTAAAGCCCAAAGGTACGGCGGTAGGGAGCGCCGCCCGCGTCAGACACAGCCTACACAGGTGAACATCCTCGGTCAACCGCTGGATGATATATGACTACAAACAGGGATGCCGTTGCATGCCCACAATCAGCAGGCAGGAAGAAGAAATGTATCCCTAAATGCTGGGAAAGACAGAGAAGTAGTCGAATATCGTGGTTGGTCTTAAAGACGATGGTGTAGATCCTTGAAGCGGGGAGCCGCCAAAATAGCAAAATGTCATTAAAGCGGAATGGGGAGCCGCGTTATCTCACCATACATGTATTCTTCAAAGGAATATAGACTCCGGGCGCTTCAAGGCGACAGTTTTCATCGGTATCTTGCCTTCGGAGACGCCCACTTGTCCGACCTGTATAACTTCTCAGGCCAATCCTTTTTCAACATTACCCCGAGCAGCATCGAATCACGAGATCTGACAGTTCGATTAGCGGGTGGGAACACAAGCCAAGTGCGCCTTACCCTTGTCGTCGAATTCTCCCGGTCATTCGATTGAGAACTCGGTTTGCCTGTGCATCACCGGTTCATGCCACACCCAAGAGAACTACTTGCTCTTTGCGATAACTGCGGTCACACTCGACTTGATACCAGAAGATGGAGGATTCAGGAGTTCAATGGCCCGAGCACTGTGACCCATTAGTCTTTGTAAGCCATTCCTGACCCAGCTCAATAACCCTCGCAGTATTTCTGCCCATGCTACCTTCCACCTAGAAACGTGAAAAGACGGTCTGAGTCAAACGAGAAGGGAGAAGAAAAATGACTAATCAGAATCCAGAGCACCAAGCCTTTGAATGATGTTGGATACTCGGTTTACTCGGCACCCTATGAAGGCCAACACAGAGACTCGGCAACTCAGGGCCACTGGCCGTATGGCACTCTTGAAAACCAGAGCAGTCCTCAAGGTTTTTACCAAGCCGTCAACGAGGTCTACAGTGTCGACGCGCCACAAACTATTGGCTGGGCTACGGCTCCATCCTCCCTCGATCATGGTTCCTCGGGTGGAATAGATCAGCAAACACGCACTCTTCCGACTAGAGGACTATGGCCGGTCGACACGGTTTACAGCTGCCTCATGCAACAGAACGATGGTACTCGGCCGCAAGAGAATCAACCCATCGAGCAAGTGGTCTCTCTTCAAGGCGAACTTTTCAACCACTATGGCGGGTTGAATCATTGGGAGGTTTCCAGGGAACGCATTTCCACTGCGACAAACTCGCAAATGCCATCTCCACCCAGATCAACAACTCTATCCTACGGTTCTGCCAGTCCAGAGGATATCGTTTCGCCTAACGAGACCCTCTTGCTCCAGAGCGGTTTCCCGCTATCCGCCGAACGCCCTCAGCCAACTTCGATCAACCCGACTTCTTGTGGCGCCGTGCCTCGCCAGCAACCCGATAACCATCCTCTGCCTAGTCTGCAAGGCGATAATAGTCGAGTGAAAAACAGACATCCGCGGTTTCAGGAGCAAGCCAGGAAGCAGTGCTTGAACTCTCCGACAAACGAGTCCGGTCCCCTTGAGCCACGAGAGCAATCAGGAAACGCTCACCGAGTCAAATCACTTGCTGATGTCTCCTCGAAGCCTTCCCTCTATAAGAAGTCAGCGCAGAATTCGATGGCAAAAGGTACGAATGAAGGTGGTCGAGTGTTGGAAATTGTGCCCCGGCCCAAGGACTCCGAGTCAAAAGTCTCTTGTCAAGCACGAGAGCCAAAGTCAGCTGGTCGACGGAAACGCGTACTGACGGACGAGGATCGGCGTGCCGTGGCTGATACTCGCAAGATTGGCGCGTGTATTCGATGTCGTATGCAGCGTCTAAAGGTGAGTTAGCTATGTCCTCTTCCAACCTTGGCATCGACTATTGCGACAAAGAAGATGAGAGCCTTGATATTGACCATGCGATGTTAGTGCGAGGCTGATACGGAAAATCGCGACGGACCTTGCTTGACTTGTGCGAAAGTCGACTTGAGTTCTTCAAAAGTCATTCACCGCCAGCCGTGCATACGAACCAAACTTGCCGATGTCGTCCTTTACAATGCCAACTACGCTGGAATCAACACGAAGCTGGGTCTTCCCGCTAAGATAATCGACGTCGAGAATTGGTTTGACGAAGCTGAACATGACATCCAACTCGTGATGCGGGGACTCTGTTCTGTACCGATGAATATCCGAGTTCGCAAGTTCGACAAAGACTCCATGCCGGTGGACCAAATCAACTATTTCTGGATGAACGAAGCGAACGGAGAGGTCGAAGAGACGAAACTCGAACCGTACGCTCTTGCCAACGTGAGTTCGTCGAGGGAGCAGCTGGAAGCCTACATCGAGGCCAACGCGGTGAAGGGCTGGGAGGAGCAAGCCTATCGAGGTGATACCGACCAGCTCATTTCAAAACACTACAAAGCGGCATTGGAGTACTACAACGATTGTGATCAACATCCCATCGACCGGCGTCTGTTGTTGAATTTGTTCAAATTCTGTTTCGCCCAGCGTAAGTGATTTCTTTTACTATCCTGAATCAACATCAGGTTCCTGAATCAATTGAGTTATTGTCAAAATGCGGCTTTACACGTTCTAACAAGAGTTGTTTGCCAGGGATCATGACCCGCCCTTCATGGATCTATAACAAAGATCCGAAGAGCCAAAACTGCCTGGGCATGTCTCCAGCCAAGGACGAATTCCACCCTCTGATCGATAGGATTCCCACCCCGCCAACGACTACCTCGCAAATTCGTTCTTTAGCCCATGTACGACTGATCAAGCACCATGAACATATTCTTGAAGACCTTGAGAAACTCTGCTGCAAGAAGATTCGAACGTCCTTCTTCACAGTCTATCTCGTGACGTTTATCATGCTCCACGAGCTTGCTGCGACGACGGAACACTACAGGCGAAGCCCCTTCCTCTGCGCTGCAAAAGAGGTATTACGCGATTGTCTGTACAACTTGGAGACTGTTTGCTGATGAAGACTGCAGAAAGAAGATAAACAAGAGTCGTATCGACAATATCTCGAAGTTGCGAAGAAGAGCGCAAACATCCTTCTGCTTCATTGGCAATACTACCGACGCGCTCCCGAATCATACTGCGCTCCCGACGATTTCCTCGGAGACCATGTTGCCCGATGGTTTTGGACTGGCTTGGAAGACCGTCACGAGGGGTTTTGCAGGCAGACATGGAGGGACATGAAGAAGGTCACGGATGATGGTGAGTTGAAATCGTTTCTATACTTACATGTACACTTTAGCTCGACTAACTCTTTGGCAGATCATTGCAAAAATCGCATGTCCCCCGGAAATCCCTTTTATTGGATTTCCCAGATGTTCGATAGCGATTGGAGTCCGAAAAGCATATGGGATCGCGTGGATAATATCGTCGCCAAGCAGGAACCGCCAGCTGAGCCGGCGTTCAAGCCGCGGAAAGCGACGAAATTGCGATGAATGTTCGATGGGGTGGAGTTGCGGTGTTGATGATTTCACATGGGAATACACGAGGAAGAACAGGACCACCTTAGTCATGTCCGTGGGAGGTTACCTGCATTTGGATATGAAACTATAATGGCATGAGTAGTGACGACGACTGAATGAATAGAATCAAGACTCATGTTAGCCGCCCCTGACTTGAACCAAAGTCCTACTATATCAGGCTCTGAACCTGAGACACTAGTGTTGGGCCTTAGGAATGAGATGTCTTCTTGTATTGTTGGATGGCTTTCTAGACTAGCTATATTCCAACATTCATGCACCGTGCGTGACAGGTACTCATGACAATCGTCGCATTCGCGCTTCTAAGGCTATCATGACAAGTTTGCTGCACGCATAATATCTAGAATCATGCTACCATGATGTACATCTTCATCAAAGTTTGGGCACATGTATTCTTGCTACCCCTAACGTGCTGACCCCACCAACCTCCAGAGATGATCAAGTAGCCGCATCCTACCTCGATACTCTGGTTGAACAATGAAGCAGATGTAAGCGGGCGACTGCGATGTGCTTGTCACCCGTGGGCGATCTACTCATCACTAGTCAGTAGCTTCAGGTGCGTGTTCGGGACGATTTCCTCTACCATGATGCCTAAGACCTATATGTTGAAGATATCACGAATACCATCTGTCATGGCTGACAACAGGTAGCATAGCAATATCTATCTCGATCAATGCCAACCCCCTGGGTAATGCCGCTTCAGATCATCCTTTATATGTAAGCCGACGCCGATAGCCCGGTCTGACCTTTCTCTGGTCGAAGTCGAAGCTTTGATGATGATGATGATGATGATGATGATGATGAATTGTTTAACGCTGGTTCCACCCCGCAAGGGACAAAGGGCGCCTACGTTGGCTGCCGGAGACAGTGTACCACTTTACGTAGCTTGATGTTTGCCGCAGCGCACCGAAGGTAGAACTGCTCGTGAGTCTCTCACTCGTATCCACTGGGGAGACAATCCTCGTGCAGCTCGGCGTGCAAAGCAGTGGAGATAATGCAAAAGATAGGTTACTTGGCTAGTTGCGATGGCTGTAAGAGGTATATATAAGCTATCCAAAACTCATGTTAGAGAATAATAACGGGACAGCACGCGGCAACATTAGAACGCGGCTTTCCGACTCTTGCGGCTATCCTTCCATGTCAGAATGAGTGTCTCGTGTCCCGACACACCGGCAAGTGTGCTAGCACTCCGCGAACGAGGAGGTGAGTTTCTGTCAACTCGTACTGAGAATAAAGCAGCTTTCTCGACGCGCCTCGTTAGATCATGCTATCAGCTCTTCCCATGAGCCTCGCAGACATTCAGCCAGGCCTGGTATTCAGAAGTATCGTCTAAGGGAGCAAAAAGTCAAAAGTGATAGCACAACCTGGTTTCGATCCAGGGACCTCTGGGTTATGAGCCCAGCGCTCTACCCCTGAGCTATTGTGCTTGAGGTAATCTGTTTGAAGGCAGATGTTCTGACAAGGCTAGGTTGGGACTCATGTAGCCTTGGACAAGTGTGAGTCATCGTGGGTGGATTCACACCCCACCCAATGTGATGAGAACGTTTGTTCTTAAGCCGTTGCTTTCCGAGAGAACATCACTACAGCAACATTACTTCACGGAAGAAAACAGTGAAAGAAGTCAAGTATGATCTTGCACAGAGTAGACAATATCTTTTTGGTCTAGATTGTGATATCTATGTAGCTAGTGGGCGGGCCAAAACGCCGTGGTATATTCGCAGGACATGATATTCATGAAAAATGCACACAGACTCCCCATTTCCTCTCACTACGCTGAACGCGTTTAAAAGAGCCAGGAAAGGAAGGTCTTGTAGAACCAACCACCCTTGCCGCCCTTGCCACCGTTGGCCTCCTTCTCGGCAGCCTTACGAGCGAGGAACTCCTCCTCCTCGCGGTCGATGATGTCCTTTCCGGTGTAGAAGTCGGCCTCGTGAGGCTTGACACCCCGGGTCTTGTAGTAGAACTTGTGGCCGAAGATGAGGATGAGGTAGAGGGGAATGCCGAGGTAACCGGTGATGAAGGTCTTGTACTTCTCCTTGCCAAAGTCGCCGCCAGTGAAGACGTCATAGTTCTTGGTGAGGGCAATGATGATGCAGAGGAACAGAGCGCCGTAAGAGCCCCAGATGCCGACGGGGGCGACGTAGGGCAGGATCTCGTCGGGGATGTTCTGGGCCTTGCGGGCCTTGCACCACCAAATGTGGGTGACGAGGATGGAGATCCAGGTCAAGAGACCGAAGATGGTGGTGAGGTTGACGAAGTAGCCAAAGACAGCCTTGGAGTCGTTGGAGACGTTCATGAAGGCCAGGAGGGCGAACATGGCAGAGAAACCAAGGGCGTAGATGGGAACACCACGCTTGTCAGTGCGCTTGAAGATGGCAGGGGCAGAACCGTCAGAGGCAAGACCGTAGAGGGTACGGGAGGCGATGTAGAGATCCGAGTTGGATGCAGAGAAGACGAAGATGCAGATGCAGGCGTTGATGATGTGGGGGATGACCTTGACACCAGCGAGCGTGGCAGCGACGACGAAGGGAGAGGCGGAGGCACCGGTCTGGGACTTGTTGGCGAAGGCGAGATCCGGAGAGTTGTAGGGGACGAGCATGCCGATGAGGAGAACACTGAAGCAGTAGAAGAAGAGGATACGGTAGAACGTGAGCTTGATCGCGCGGGGGATCGTCTTGCGAGGGTTCTGAGCCTCAGCGACGGTGACACCGACGAGCTCAGTACCAAGGTAGGCGAAGGTGGCGTTGACCATGCAAGACCAGAAACCGTAGAAGCGACCGGCATCGCCAGTGTCGATGTACTCCCTGAAAGCACTTTGAGGTTGTTAGCCATGAAAAAGAAATGATCTGACATGTGGAAGCGAGACATACCCAGGGTTCTTCCAGTAGCGGAATCCCTTGCGGTCGTGGTCGGGGCCACCGCCAAGAGCCAGAACGAGAGAGAAGATGATGATTCCGACAATGGTGACGACCTTGAAACTGGAGAGCCAGAACTCGAATTCACCGAAGAATCTGATACCGAAGTAGTTGATGCAGATGATGGCGACGAGGAAGATGGCGATGAAGACACCGGGGTTGACTCTTTCGCGGTCTACCCAGAACTGGATAACTAGAGCAGCGGCGGTAAGCTGGTTGGGCGTGACGATAATGTACTTGAACCAATAACTAGAAGGCAAAAACACAGTCAGCACAAAGAGCGGAGAGGGAGAAGTAACGTAAGAGGGAGGGGTTATTGCGACTTACGTCCAGCCGAGAGCAAAACCGAGCGAGGGGTCGCAGAATCTCGAGGCGTAACCAGTGAAACCAGCAGAGATGGGCAGCCAAGCAGCCATCTCACCGAGACCAGCCATGACGAGGAAGACAATGAAACCGACGAGAGTGTACGAGATGAAGACGGAGCCGGGGCCGGCCTGGGCGAGAGCCTTGCCGGTTCCGACAATGAGACCAGTACCGATGGCACCACCGATGGCAATCATGGTGATGTGGCGGGCCTTGAGGCCACGGTGCAGCTTCGTATCCTCGCTGGTCTCGAGACCGCGGATGTGGACATTCTCCTTGAGGTTGTCGTCGTAGGTCTGTGTTTGGTAGCCCGTCTTCTCGATGTCGTGGCCGCCGTGGGCGCCCTCCGAAGAGGACGCCCGCTTGACAAGGCCGTCGCTCATTGTTGCTATGTGACGACTGAGTGAATCGTACACAAGATGGGAGGAGGCTCTACTTCTGGATTTGGGCGAAGACAGAAGGAGGAGATTGACAAGTGAGAGCTCTAAGAGCGAGAGGGATGGGAGAGAAGGAAGAGGGCGAGGGAAGCAACAACAACGTAGGGAAGGGGGGGTTCGAGGTTCTTTAATTAAGATTTCAGCGCCGGCTCGCGGGACCAGGGACGGAGGCGCGATAGAGAGGCTGCCGCATATGAGGGAAGGGTATCCGTCCGTAGGTAGCAGTTCGCATCCCGTATCGACTGACACCCAGCGGCGCCATACCAGCGGGCGAGGCAAGACAGGCAGATCAGAGCTGTCGCTCACACATACATCCCATGTCGCTCGCAGGTTCGTGGGCTGGACCTAGCCTAGCTTGCTTGGGGGTCTTGATGGATCCTGCAAGACTCGGGCATTGGCGTCGTGCGCTAAGATACACCCGTCAAGGATCCCTGTAGGCGTCGCCGAGTGGTAGTTGGAGACGGATGGTGCTTATGGAGTTCTACATTGTTTTGACTGTTGGTATTACCTTTGGATGTTGGTCGCACTATCTTTCGGTATCTCTTTTACATTGCGTGTACATGCGTGCCCACAATGGAGACTACGGGGACTAAGGTACCCGCACCACGTTCGCGGTTCTTCGCAGGCTAGCCAGGTGATTGTGGAGAGATAGAGGGAGACTGGGTGAGTGAAGACTGTGTCTCGCAGACAGCTTCTCCATTCTCTCCGTTGAGCCAGTCCAGTCTCTCAGTCAGGGCCCAGCAGTACCGCACTGGACTGGTCGAGGAGGGGACTGGAGGATGAGTGAGGGGAGGGGGGTTGTGGTGGAGAAAAAGCCTGTCTACCGGGGTACGAATGGGCCAGGAAACGACAGTAAGACAAGGATAGGCTGATT
>JFBX01000555.1:130810-178775 GCA_001563135.1 Colletotrichum simmondsii | reverse complement strand
GGGGGTTTGGGGGGGGGGGGGGGGGGGGGGCGTGGCAAGGGTTCACTTGTCTTGTGGAAAGGAAGCAAAGACAAAGGCAGCACGGGCAGTTGAGTTGAGTTATGGTTTGTAATATCTGTTGGCTGTGATTGGGCACTGGAAAGTTGCGTGTCCAACGCCGTTCAGCCTTGGCGAGCATCATCAGTGCAGTAAGATGGATGGGTGGCGGTGGGCAAGTTTGGAGAAGTATGACTTGGATGTGCGGAGGTGATGGGAAAGCCATAGCTTCAGCGGGGGCTACGCACTACGTTGAGATGAAGAGAACAAGAGAGGAGAGATACGGATACTTGGCAGTCAGTCAAAGTCAATCCTTAACGCGGAGTATCGTCAACTGCCGAGCATGAGTCGTGATTCCAAGTCAGCTTCCAAGTCAGCTGTGCCTAGAAACTGCCCAGCTGCCCAGTCCTTCGCGAAGCCAGTTCACGCCAGTCTTACTCGCTGATAGGAAGAGTTGGGGAAAGCTTAGACGTGACAAGCAAAGGAGGATGAGCCCCGAGGTGCTTGAGCAAGCGAGACAGACCCTGGCTCGAGATGGGCAACGATCGGTGGTACCAAGAAAACACCAAGACAATGGCCGAATGCGCGGGATTCCTTCGACGGCCGGACGCAGCAGGTCGATGTGCCAAATTCCAGTTCTGCCACTTCGGTTGCAAGAAACAGTTCTAGAGTAACGCCCGCAGAGTGAGTAAATCCTCCAGGTGGTTCCCTCCAGCAGCTTGAGGATTGCCTTGAGAGATTTGACCCAGGCTGTTAAAATTTTCACCGTAATATTAGTCGTACGGACTTACGCGATGATGCTTATCTCTGGGGCAAACTCAGTTCACCCTCATCGTTCCTCGTTCTCCCGATTTATCGCCAACAGCGGGAGATCAACAGACCTTCCATCACGATCAGGCTACAAGTCTTCCGACTGCGAGAGAGGTAGGTAGGTAGTCAGCCCGCCCGGCCACCCGGTACGCCTCTCTTTTTCTCTACCCTAAAACTTAGCACTGCGCAAGGCAGAGTGCGACGGGGAGAGACACAGACGGAGTGCGAATATGCAGGCTTCAGCTGTTTCCGTCCCACAGCGTGGGTGTCCCGGACACGGATAAGGCGTACAGAGTTAGAGTACGACGGCCAAGCGTGCCAGAACAGGAGCAACCACGACCAACACCACCACCTCGACCAGCTCTCGTCAAGTCACAGGAAGCCAAGAGATAGAAGGCTCACGCGATGGCCATCTACTCGGGCAATCTGCGGGGGCACCCTCAAGCCACGATTCATACCCTCACGCCAATCACCGTCAATGGCTCGTGCCCAGATAGGCTGTTCGCTCGCTGAATCGATCCCAAGTATCCGTACACTACTCCATTTGTTGCTGCTGATGGGCAGCGGTGATTTTACCTTTGCTAAGGTACATACTAGCAGACTGCTGGCAGTATTACTGGGAGAGCCTAGCGGGATCCCTCGAGTCGTCGACCCTGCAAGGGAACAAACCAGTCTTCACGAGGCACTGATAGAGATATCGGCGTGGCCGTCTCTGCCCAGTCTCGATGATGTTAATCTAGGTACCGCTACTGCATGGAAGAATAGACCGTTCGTTGCATCACTTACATTCACTGGCTGACTTTCTGACAGCTCAACACCAAGTGGTGGCTGCGTCTGCCAAAAGCTTAGAATGCGCGCCACCGCGCCATTTGCCCCATCGTGCCCGTGTCCAAGAAATGCCAGCGGCTTGTCCATCTCTTGAATCTCTTGTTGCTTCTTGGAGTCTCAACCTCCCGCAGACGACCCGTTGCTCGGCAGAGGGGATGTGGATAGAGCCGTTGAAGGAAGTCTGCCCCATGATTCCTATTCTCTACCCTTCACGATGTGCCCCTCCACGAGTCCACAGGAACAAATGCCCAGGCCAGAACAGAGTAAACGAATACGTACATGTTATGTGAACCTTTTAGGTGTTCAGCTTCACCAGCGGGTCACCAAATAAGTCTAACCGCGACACTGACACTAACGCTTATTGATGATATCGTCCGCGTGGGCATTCCATCTTACGTTCTAGAAACGCGCTGCATCTTCTCACCCATCCCTCACAGACCTCTCACCAAGGGCCCCAACCACCATCTTCCCTGCCACTCTGCCCCTCCATCGCTTCTCCAGCTGTTGCTTCGTCCACTCAGAGCCTAGATCTATCTCCCCGCCAAGACGTTTATCTCTGGCCCAAATAAGCAGGTCCTTATCTCCTCCACATGGCCCCTGTCCTCCTCTTCCCTGCCTCGGAGTGGGAACTTGGGAAAGTTGAGCATGGGTTTGCCCGAGCTTATCCTCGCCCTTGGCTGACTTTGGCTTAGACTACCGATGGGCCACCTCGGATGGCTTGGGACGGTTCGGCCACTTTGCCTCGTCTTGTCAAAGTCTGCCAAAGTCAATGGCTGGAAATGTCTTGTCTCGGACAAGTCGTAAAGTTGGCTCACGTTCCCGTCTGGCAGTCAGCATTACCTATCCGTACTGCCACTCTGCCATACAAGTAGAGGCATAGACAGAAAAATCTTGCTAGCATGTTCTGTTTCTTGGGAGCCAGGACTGAATGGCCACGGCCGCATTAGCCCCGCGAGACCCCGTCGCTTTTGCTCGGGCACTTGGCCGGATGCAAGTCCCCCTGCCCACCCATTTAGTGTGCGTCGTACGAATGGCAGAGCGTCCTGTCCTGCGGGAACCATTCCCAAAGAGTCGGCAGCGTCTCTCCCACATTCCAGCCCAAAGGTCCATTCTGCATTTCTCGGGACTCTCTGCACAGTAATTACATGCTAGCTGGGGCGTTTGGGCTGACTGGGAAAGGTCAGCACTTCTCAGCTGCATGCGTGTTGCGAGAATGAGACTTCCAGTCTGCTCTTCACTTCAACGTGAACGGACAATGCGCTGGAATGGCGGCGCCAGGGCAGATTTGATGTCTGATTGTCATCACGCAAACGTGGGACATTTGGCCGGATCGCATACCGAGGGGGATCATCGTACTGCTTTCCTCTGACGAAAACAAGCCCAACAGCGCCAGATGCGCCGTTGAACTCAGACACCCACTCGCAAAGTGCACAGCCATCCTGGGGGAAGACCCCTCAGCCTGTGGTGCTTGGCGATCAGTGCGTCTTTGACAAGTTTGGGGTCTGCCGTCAGGTAGGTATTCGCAGCTTGCCAGTCGAGAGACGAGACGGTCAATAGACAGTCATACAGTCAGACAGACATCGTCACATCAGACTGTCAGACGTGATCCATCCCGTCGTCCCCCAAGGTCTCCAATCCTCCGCAAGTGCAGGAATACCGTACATGAGTCCCCAAGTCCCGGTCCCGGTCCCACGCGTTGGTCGAAGATGCAAGCAGCCGACTCGAGGCCGGCTCGTCGTCATCTAAAAGGACCCAGCTCTTAATTCCCGACGTCTGTCCAGGCACTGCAAGATCTGGGATAGCGGGCGGGACAGAGCAGGGATACTGACTTTGGGACCGTCGGTGAGCAAGTTGAACGGCTATTGAAAGACTGAAGTCCAAAGATGTCTCCTCTCTACGGAGCAACTTGTGACGAATTCCCTTCCGTCACCGCGAAACGGGTCTTCCATCTACCGTCCAACCAGACGGTGCGAGTCGGTACTATGGTCCCCCGGAACCATGTGCGGGCGTCTGATATTGGTTTCTCTTCTTCTTCTTCTTCCCCCCTCCCATTCCCGAGAAAATCGAAACGGCCTCCGCTCCGGCGCTTCCCACTGTTCCTAGAAGCACGGAAAGTAATCAAAATCGCGCCATTCCCGACGCGCCCCTAACCCGAATATTGTGCCGGATCAGCTTCGCCAAGAGCCCCTAGATGCGGTATTTTACCCATCACTGCTCCGGCGACTCGTATGCGCGCCTGGATTTGATATCTTCTCGGCCTTGGCCCGGCTAGGCGCCTCGGACAGTCTCCTAGGCCTGTTAGGCAAACCAGTCTGCCGGTGGCTTGCTCTAGTGCTTTGTGTGCCGAAATCTGCAAAACACACGCTTGAGGCTGCACTAAGAGACTGACTGAGAATTCGCAACGGCGAGAAGGCCGCGGAGTTGTTGAAGCCTCAAATTCCTCTATCAGACGGAGTAACTTTTGGTGTCAATTTTTTCGCAATCAAACAACGACCGCGATAGACAATGCTGGCATAGTCGACGACGCGAGGTAGCTGTTGCATCGCAGTTGAATCGATCGTCGATGCAGCCTCTGCAGCCTGAAATAATTGCGAGTCTCGGGATGCTACCCTGCCCTTCCCCTGCTCACCCATCGACGGCTACTCACGGCCAACACCTCAAAGTTTTTTTTCTCAGTGCCTGAAGGTGCTAGGTATCCCCCTTCACTGGCGTCTTCTACACACTTTCTAGCGTTTCCATGGCCGCCATGGCCGAGAGAGTATTAGTTGCTCGTCCCTGGCACCCCTCGTGAAGTTTTCCAAAGTGTGGAAAATAGAGTACTTCAAAAACTCTCTGTGTGCAGTGGGTCGCTTTTCCCCAGCTTTTCCACATGATCTCTCACGAATCAGTGACGCTTCGAATTAACCAGACCCCAGATGAGAATAACTAGGGCAGTAAGTGCAATATGGAAATTCCCATGTGCATTCGGTAATTCCAGGCCTTCTCCAGGTATTCAACAGCTCTTGGAAAAGCTTGGGACGAACGCACAGTTGGGGAAAAGGAAGCGATGGGGTAATGGATTGGTACTATGGAGTAAATTTCTCGTAAGAGGTTGGCATTCTAGCGGAACCTCTGTTGACGCCATTCATCTCTCCCGCAAACACTCTGGCCGGCCAACGATCAGACTTTATATGCCATCTGTTCAAGAGAGATTCTATTACGTGAAATGGCGGAGAGCTTCGTGAATCCGTCTCTTGGCTGTCTTGATTAACCTGGGGTATGGGGTAGCGAGGGAGGGGTTCAATGGATGAACCGGAGGCCGAGGCTATGATGATTAACTCCTGATTCCGGAGCAGTGAGGAGACAATTTTGACAGATACCGCGCAGAGCGTTCTGGTGTCACAGTCCTCGCCAATTGAGACACGGAGGCTTGCTTGTTTTTCTGTAGGGAAACGGATGGTCCCTAATCCCTAGAGTAGAGTACAAGATACAGAGGTCAAGAGAATTCAGCCTCGGCCGCTGCCGCCTTACCGGGAGGGAGGCTGAAAACGCCAGCTGAAGTCAGCCTAGATGAATGTCTTGACTGCGACGCCCAACGGGACATGTTGCGAAGCACAGGGTTTGTTAGCGGCATGCAGGACGGATACGGCTCTCTCATGGGCCTCATCGCTCTCACGGTCAGTTCCGTTGCCGGTCAGCTGAGGAAAGTTAATTGCTCATGCCGAAGGGGACATGTTGGCTCTGCCAGAGCACTGCGGTTAGCATTCAGGTGGTCCGGCGGCTCCGCAGACCCCCGGCAAGTGGTTGGCCTGTATTCAATTGCGGTGCGATCGACTCAGCCTCAGCAGCGTAGCATGCCCAGACTTGCTCCGCAGACTGTTGAAGTATGAGCGGTCATGTTTGCATGCTACACTCGTCTGGCACGTGAAGAGAGGACGGATGGCTTCGCATCTGGCAGGGAGTATCATGTCACGGCAGATAATCTTCCTACCGCTATTGTTACATATGATACAATGTAATGTGATTCTATTGTCGTGGCCTAAGCCTCGGCCTCTATCCCGAAGCTAGCCAGTGTACAACATGCCAGCGACGCTCGCCGACGTGAGGGTTGAAAGTACGCCGGCGAACAAGGCAGACAAGGCGACTCGTGACACATCTCCGGCGCGTCCGGGAGCAATCTGTGAAAGAACACCGATCTGAGTTCCCAGTGAACCAATGTTGCCGAAGCCCTGCGATGTCTGGTCAGTTCCTAATCTACGCAGGGTTGCGACTCTGTCAAAAGTGAACTTACGCAGCAGGCATAGGTTGCAATGAGCTTGGAGCGAGGTGACATGGAGATGTAAGGTTCGACCTTGCTCGACAGAGAGTTGAAGGCAACGTATTCGTTGGTGATGATCTTGATTCCAATGAGCTCTCCCACGGTGAGCAGGTCCTTCTTGGGCACACCCAGACACCAAGCGACGGGGTAAAAGACGTAGCCCAGAACAAGCTGAAGGGTCAATGGGGGATCGTCGATGCCCAAGAACTTGCCGAACCAGCCGAGGATGCCGTTGATGAGGGCGACGAAGGAAATGATGCAGAGGAGAGTGGCGACGATCATGCCGGCCACTTTGATACCGAACCAAGCTCCGTTCGCAAAGGCGTGGATAGCGTTGGCAGCCTTTTCCTCGTCATCCGGAACTGTGATGCTACCGCGAGTGATGCTTTCCTCTGTCTCTGGGTAGCGAAGCTTTGATACTGCAATACTTGCTGGAATAGACATGACGCATGACGAGACAAGAACTTGTGCGTCGAGGCCGAGGCCAATGTAACCAACCAGCACGGATCCCGCGATAGTTGCAAAGCCACAGGTCATGACCTGATGGATCTCGGCCAGCGTAAGGTACGGCACGAACGGCTTGATGAGCATTGCCGATTCACCTTGCCCGACGAAAG
Source organism: Colletotrichum simmondsii (assembly GCA_001563135.1). Classification (NCBI taxonomy): domain Eukaryota; kingdom Fungi; phylum Ascomycota; class Sordariomycetes; order Glomerellales; family Glomerellaceae; genus Colletotrichum; species Colletotrichum simmondsii. Next base: position 172,187 of record JFBX01000555.1, on the reverse strand, counting down.
GCGTTGCCGTCGCCACCACGGCCTCGGCGCCTGAGACGCGAAGCGACCAGAAGAAGAAGACGGCAAACTTCTTGATGAACCATTGCAGGAACCCGCAGTGATAGAGCAGCTGAACGAGCGAGATGAAGAAAATGATGGCCGGGATCACAGAAATGAGAAACCAGGTCAGAGCAGATACTTCGGTCGACGTCAAGAACTCGAGACCCTCCTTTGCGAAACCCAGAAGCGTCCGGGCCATCTCGGAGATGAAGGCAAAGATATCGTAGCCGACGCCCGTCTTGAGCACGAAGACGGCTATGATGAACTGCGTGAGCATCCCGCCGATGACAGTGTGCCAGGGGATCTTCCTCCAGTCGCGGGAGGTGAGGGTGAGAAGACCAATCATGAGAAGCAGGCCAAAGAGACTGATGGCGCGACTGGCACGAGTGTTCTCTCCCACTTCCTCCGGGACCATGGAACCGACCAGGAACACGCCAATGGTGAGAAGCGCAGCAAGAGGCTGGTGCAGCTTGCTGGGGATCATGTCGTACGCTCTGCCCACGGTGTGCTTCCAGACGAAGCGCAGCGGTATCATGACGGCAGCGGCAGGGAGCCACAAGGTGACGATGCGTATGGTGATGGCGAGATAGACCAGGAAAGACTTCAACCAGCCCATCTTATCGCGCTGGAAGACGAGGCCGACGATCCACCATCTATCCAGGATTTTTCGGTCAACCGATGCCACCAGACTAGCCACCAAGAAGGGGGCATCTGAGAGCATGAGAGAGGTTCTCAACTTACGCTGTGAACAACATCCATACAAACACGTGAATCGGAAGCTTGAACTTCCTATAGAACCGGGCCACTTTCGCTCCCTTGCCCTTGGCATCTCTCATCGAGTCGGTCTGGTTGGTGCCGACCTCCAAGTCGCTCGTGTCGACGACTTCTTCTCTGTCGCGTGACAACTTGCCCGTCTCGTCGCCCTTTGGCGGCAGAGAGCGAATAGGAGTATCCACACCCGCCTCGCCGCCGGGCCCGATCTCGTTCTCGGGCCCTCCTCCGTGCTTCTCGGATTTCATGTCGGTGCCAGACATGTCCTCGCCCGGCGCTGCTGCAGTAGTAGGACGCATGGTTCGCTTTTGGCTTGTGTGCCGTGCCGTCCACTACGCACGGGAATGGTGACGAAGTAAGGGGGGAGGTTTGAACAGGACGAGCTTTTCAGGGACTGGAGCCCCGTCCAAGAAAAAATTTGGCGAGTTGTGGAGAGGAATTAGCGGAGCCGGGAGGCGACGTCTTGACCGTGTGGTGATCCAGTGGGAGATGGGACGATGATGCTGGGAGGGGGGGAGGTCAGTGCGAGCTTTTGCTGCGCCCACCGGACGAATATCAATTGAGATTAATGAAGATGCTGGGACTCTATCGTAAGTCAACTGAGAAGATGGTATCCGTAGGCAAGATGGGATGAGACAGGAAGCTTAATGCGGCTTGACAATGGGAAGCTTCTCCGGATCCTCCAGCTTCGCGAGTGATCGACGATGTTGCACTGTGGCGGGATGGCGGCGTGTTGCATGTGTCCATCGCCTGACAGCGCGTTCGGGTTTGTCGAGTCGGCCCTTTCTCCGTGTTCCCACTTCGATCCCTTGGCTTTCTTGGGGTTTACTTGAGCGCCACCCAAACTCATCCTTGAGAGCCGCGGCGACCTCCGTGGTGCATTGAGGTGGCTATCATACGGATACTTTACCGACAACAACACGTGGCACCGTGTCTAACCGGTGATTCTCATTACCTTCAAGATACTACCTACCTACCGTTGCGGGGAAGCTGGCGCTGGCGTATTTCTCCACGAAATTGGTTATCAGGAGCTAGAGGAAGAAAGGTACCGTATCGAGCTACTGGTCAGAGCTAGGTAGGTGATGACGTCGCATGTCTTGGTGAAACCGATGATGTCAAATGTGAAAATAAGGTGCGGCTTAGATCTTGGGACGAACTGATAGGTTGATTGATCTGTTGACACAATGTAGACTGAGTCAAGACATTACTGCGACTGGACAAAGTAACGAATGGCGAACTCATCCGTCATGCGAGCTGTGATCATCTAATGGCACTCGGGAAGAGGAAGTGAGATGTAACTTTCATACTGGGACTCTCGGAAAGCTAGTCAGCAGCTCTGGGTATGCCTAATGTGAATATTGAGAGTGGACTGCTGTTCCCAATGTCGACGAAATTAGAGTTCCGGGTTCTGGACGGCATAGACATATCGCCATCTCGGATAACCCGGCTGGTGTTGAGAGGTGTATCTCGATGAATCTCGCTCTCGTCAGCTGTCGTGAAAGCCCTAGATCATCGTTGTATTCGAAGGAACTTTGGTAATGTACAAATCTTGTTGTATTTTCCTCAAAAGCCAGACCGTTAATACCTAGTCAAGGCGCTGGTTACCGACGACGGACAGGTCCAGAGTACCAGCAGAATTGAACGTTAATAATTACAGTTGCATGAAATACTCCTCTGTAAAGCAATTCCAACAGTCACTAGTATCCAGCATAGTCACCAATCTCGACATTAGGCGTGATGTATGGTTGAATCTTGTCCCTCGTCTTGGTCCTCTGCTCGTAAGCATAGGCCAGGCTGATGAGCTTTGCTTCGGAGAACTTTGCGCCGAGGAAGCTGATACCAAATCTACGAGCAATCAGTATCCGTCATCAAGCAGTCAAATGCAAGATCTACTTACGGGACATGCGGACCAGTATCCACGAGGTTACCCCTCCTATTCTTGATCACTGTCGCATTCGCGGGATAGAACCCCAGGGGAACGGTGACCACAGGTGCGCCAACGATAGCGGCCCAGGTGCTAGAGAAGCTCGTCGGCAAGATGACGGCGTCGAGATTGTGCCTTTCCAGTGTTCCAAATAGCCCGCCTTCACCACCGAGGAATGCACTCTCTTGCCAGGCGGCCCAGAATCGCGGGTCGGTGTTGTTGAACCCTTGCTCATCAAGAGCCTCGTCCCAGACACCCGTGTTGCGATCAGGGTAATCCTCGAGCGCGAATGATTGCGTGAATTCGCGGACGTCGGCCAGAGACTTCACATTGTTCGGGTTGACTGTGAGTTCAGCGAGATAGGAAGCCAAGTTCGAGATGAAGTCTGCGTTCAGGACGATGGTCTCGGAGTTTGACGTAGCTAGCTGCTCCGCGGCGGTAAAGTTGGCATTGTCGACGATGACGGCACCAGCAGCTTTGAATACCTCAAGGGTCTCCTCAAAGGCATCCGTTTCAGTCCCGGTGGTGTTGTCAGAAAAGAGTTCGATGGCATTACGAGGGATTCCGATGCGAGCTCCACGCAGACCGTACATATCGCAAGCAGCTGCGTAGTCTGGTATCTCGCCATTGTTGGGTATCGCTGACGTGTAGTTATCGTTGGGGTCTGCGCCGGCGATAGCGTGGAGGATGTAGGCGGCATCCTTGACGGTGCGGGCCATGGGTCCGATGGTATCTTGATGTTCACTAATCGGTATCACCAGGTGCCGGGAGGTCAGGCCAACGGTTGGCTTGATGCCGACGAGGTTATTACGTTGAGAGGGAGAGACAATGGAACCATCGGTCTGAATAGTGTGAGCAAAGATGATCTAGTGCACGTGAAGGAAGCTGTATCACGTACCTCGGTGCCCAGAGCCGCAAGTGCGAGGCCAAGATCTGAGGCCACACCACTACCACTGGAACTTCCACTCGGATCTTGCTGGGGATAGTAGGCAGCATAGACCTGACCTCCGTACGCGGACCACCCGTTGCTCGTATTGTTGCTCCTAAAGTTGGCCCACTGGCTGAGGTTGGTCTTGCCGAGGATGATCGCACCGGCCTCTCGAAGCTTCTTCGCCATAAAGCTATCTTGAGAAACTTTGGCACCTAGCAAGACCCACGAGCCCGCAGTGTTATTCATCTGGTCGGCGGTCGCGATGTTGTTCTTTATTAGGATGGGAATGCCGTGGAGAGGGCCCTTAATTGTGCCATTGGCGCGCGAAGCATCCATGTCGGCGGCAATTGATAGAGCATCCGGATTCACCTCGGTCACGACATTGAGGGTACTGTTCACTTGATTGATGCGCCCAAGATAGGCATTGACAAGGTCAACGCTGGTGAAGAGCCCGTTTTCGAGGCCCTCGGCCAATTCGTCGAGGGTCACATCTATCAGGCCGGGAAATGGTACACCCTTGACTACAACTCAAGTCAGTTGATAGATTGGACTACAGTTGATATGATGGCAAGCTCACCCGTCGTCAGGCAGGTCGCAATGCCAAAGATGTTCAGCCAGATCAGGGCGAGAATAATCACTGGGCGATAGGTTGCCATGGTGCCCAAGGGAGCGAGAGCAAGTCTCGTGATAGCTGGACTTCAAATGGTTGACTTAATCACGAAGCATCTTCTAGATCTCTAGTCTGGGGTTGCTTTCATTATAAACCCAACTGTCCAAGCCAAGATATCTCTGCGTGCATGCCTAGCTCGATGCAGAGGGTGCATCGCGTAGAGTAGTCTGCCGGCACGGCCCCGGAGCCCGGCGAGAGTGATAAGAAACGGCCGGGATCGCGTAGCTCTAGTCAACGCGGAATGATGGCGCATCCAGCCAAGAGAGGCAGCTCATTTTGATAAGGACCCGGGAGCCAAAAGTCATGACGTGTACGGAGAGTGAAATTGGGGTATGGACCATTTTCTCCCCCTTGTACGCAGTGTTAGTCATATCGGCAGACGTCGATACCCCTCAATTATTGACAAGGCATTTGCTTAAGGTAATGTACCGCAAGATGAATTGATCAAGCGGTGGTCGCACGGGATGTTGCACCGAGCGGCTGGAGATGCAGCCACAAAACCGGTGAGAAGTGAGGGGCACGGAGGATCCTACGGAAGCACGAGAGAGAAGGGGGAGAGGCGCGGGGAACAGGTGCCGGTCCACCGGGGGGCCGCGGGGGGAACCCGGTGGAGACTTGGGTGTACGTACCTCCATTGCTGCCCCGCGTTTCTCCGGCTTATAACAGCTTATGTAAGGCACGCTCTCCTCTCCCGGTTGATCTTCGGCCCTGTGTTCTTATCTTATCAGCCAGCCCCGACCCATTCCATTCCCGGCAAGAGGTTTTCCCGCTCGGAACGGCCGGACAGCGCGATGGCTTATGTAAGTCGATTATGTAAGTCGAAGCCTCCCCCCCCCCACCCCTCCTTTCGATGCTCAGACGCGCCCTCGGTCCCCGAACCCCCCTTCATGAGGCCATCAACACGACTCGGACGGTACTGACTTTGGCAAAGCATTCGTCACCTCATGTCTCCATTCTCTCGTCATACCTCGATTGAGCCTGTTCCGTAATCTCAAGGCATGTGGCCCATGCATCGTATATCCAGATTCTGACGTTCTGGCTCGCAGGTGTAGTCTGGAAAGTCTATCTTCTGCCTGTCTATCCATACTGGCTACTCATTCAAGGAATTCGAGAGTCAAGACTGCAGGATCAACGCTTTCTAAAGTTCTGACCAAGACTGCGAGAGACCAAAAATAGGACCGTGCCAAGAGCCATCTGCAACAGCTCTTCTGCAGGTTCTGCAGCATCGTCACATACTTACCCTGCGCCACAGAGTCTCATACCATCGGTTCCTGCACGTTGCGAGTCTCAAAGATCTGCACAAAGATCGCCTACGCAGAAAGCTTCTTTTGCAGCGTGAACCCGAGGAAACATCCAAGAGTTCATTCTCCGCCATTCAACGGATCAGGCCGCGTTTGCCAAGTTGACACTGCCGAAGCGTACAACAAATGCATGATATTCCCAGCGGACTAAACAACCTTGCCTGCGGCAACGGCGGAATCTCGCCCAACGGGCTATCAAGGAGACGGCACGGAAATCACAAGGCAAAACGACATGGAGCTGCCATTGGCTGAGCCATCGTACCTGCATATCCGCCTCAATAACGTCTTGTCTTCTGATACGCCACCTAGGCATGATTCAGTCTGGTCTCTTCAGACGATGTTAGCCCTAACTTTTGAATGAGTAACCTGCCCGTTGAGCTCAGCAAAGCCAGCGTCCCAGCCCTGTGAACAAGTACCTTGGTTTCCACGACTATGCATCAGCAGGCCCTACGAAGTGAGAGGCGCATGAAACGATACCTGCTGGACGTCCATCCTTGTGGATAACTCCCGACTCTCTGGGGGATCGCCGCTGGGGAAGCAGGCAGCTTGGCAGCCCACCTTACCCGCGCCATTTCATGCACCAAACTCGTCCGCCACCCATATCCACTGGCGGCTGGTCGCCGCTGGACGTCCGTGAGCGACTGCCGCTTTGCCCATCCAAACTGTCAACATTCCTTCGCATGAGGTTGCGCAGAGCACCCGATCTTGTCATCTGAGTGGGCTGTGGTGCACCACGGTTCGCTACGAGATGCTCTTTACCACTGCCGTCTGAAAGGATCCTCCGTCGTTCTCCACGCCAGCTGTCAGGACGTTTCGCTGGCATCCAAGGGAGAGAGCGCCAGTCTTGGCGTACCATAGTAGTATAGGATATCGAGGACGACATGTAAATCGACGTCGGTTTTGCCTATGTGGCTCGTGATGCAAGATTGCATCGTATTGCGTTTGCTGAAAACTTTGCTGCAGAGCCGCGGGCTAGTCTTAACTATGCTGACCTTAATTCTCACTTTTTTCCCCCCTTCTCTCCACAACGTGGGTTCTTGGATGAAGGACCAGATCAAGGAGATGGATTACGTTTTTCTCAAGCATGGACTGAGAAGTTGAGTTTCTCGGCAGGCGACGATTTACCTCTCAACCTGCATGTAAACCAACCACGGGCCACGCACTAGACCGTCAGGCTTTCAAAACACTTTCGAAATGAAGCTAACACAAACTCGCTGAACTATCGTCAGAATCCAGGGAATCGCAAGAGGGCAAGGTTCCCGAAGCTTCCAGCCTGCATTCGGGCGAAGTCGAACCGCCAGTGTGGTCGCGAGGAGATGACAGCCAACCCCTGGCTTCCACGACCTGGCCCCCTCGTACCTTTGGCGCCATAGGTAAGCTTAAGACCAGGACTCCGCTTGCCGAGAGTATGGAAGGGCAGAGGGGTACTCCAGGTCAGCCTCCAGGACACACCATCTTAAGAGAGGCACTGAAACGAATCGACATCGGACGAGTTGGTCTATCTCGCGTCTTCTTGCAGAATCCTGCTCAAGGCTTACATCAGACGAGGAGAGCCTCCACCCACGAAACGCCCCAGCGAAACGTCTCTTCATACTAGAAAGTTAGGAGAATTAGCGACGCAGGGAGATGCTTCCCACCCTGAGAGAACTCAAGGCGAGCCAGATGCAAGGTAGTATCCTCTACCCAGCGCCGATCCGGCTCTATGCAGTGCGTGGCTCTCGTGAGGTCGGGCACTTGGAGCCGTGAACTCTAGATGTTGTCGACCTGGAGATGCGATTACTAGTTTCAGGCACTCGCGAGTCGCCCTTTCCGTGAATGTTAATCTGAAGTCGCGGCCAATGGATCGACGCCCACCCCTTACGGCTAGCAGAATGGAAGCCATTCCAAGGTTTGGACGAGCATTGCACATCCCTGGGCTCGAGCCAGAATGCATACTCGCTCTTGTTGACTAAACGGAGTATTAAAGAAGTCCTCCATCGCCAACTTCTCATGTGGAAGGGTCAGGCAGGCTCCTCAGTTTACGCCGATACCCTAACGGCAACCTCAGATACGAGTACTCCCCTCCTATCAAGCGCCAAGCTTGTCTTGGTCACCACCTCCTCCAATCATTTGTTGAGCAAATACCACCATTCACTATAATGAGATACTTCACGCCAGCCCTCCTGCTCGCCTCGGCCCTCCTCGTCGGCATCAACGGTGCTCCGGCGGGGACCGATGTTGTCCAACGGGACCTAGGGTAAGCATACATCGTCTTGTCTAGCAGGTCTTACTCCAGAAACTAACAAACAGCAGCGAGCTGGGCGCTCAGGCGGACGTGCCGCAGATTAATGCCCCCGTCGCCGTCGCCGCTGTTGAACAGCCCGAGACCGCGCTAGTCGCGGAAGATGAGCCGCACATCAAGGAGCGTCAGATTCTGAAGAAACTCGCCAAGCTCCTCGGCAAGAAAAAGAAGAAGAAGAAGAAGAAGAAGGCGAAGGCCGCCAAGGCAAAGGCAAAGGCAAAGGCGAAGGTCAACACTCCACCTCCGGCCAAGGCGGCACCGCCTCCGGCCAAGGTCACTCCGCCGACTCCGCCTGCCGCCCAGCCTCCCGCCGCCGCCCCTCCCGCTGCTACTCCGTCCAAACCACCCGCTGGCGCGCCCAAACCACCTGCTGCGAATCCCAAGAAGGCCGGCGCCGCCGCTGGAGCCGGAGCTGCAGCGGCTGGGGGAAATGCTGCTGGAGCTGCCAAAGGTAATCCAAACCAAGGTGCTAAACCCGTCCCACCTGCTCCTGTTCCCGCCGGCGCTATTGCGGCCGGTTCGAAACCCAAGCCTCCGGCTGGAGGAACGCCCAAGGCGGGCGGTAACACAAACACAAACAACCCGAAGGATCCAGCCCCTGCCCCCGCTGGAGCTCTCATGGCTGGTGCTCTCGCCGGAGGTGCGACAAACGGGAACAAGCCTGGTGCTGCCCCTCAGACACCTCCCAAGCCGCAAGCCCCTCCTCCTTCCCCCCAACAGCCTCAGACGCCTCAGAATCCCGCACCGCAGACACCACAGAACCCTCCAAAGCCCCAAACACCGCCCCCTAAGCCTGGTGGAAGTGGTGGTTTACCCCTTGCCGTTCCTGGTAGGAACTCTGTATGAGAGCTTGTGTTGACGAAATGGTTTTTGCGCAGTTTGAGTCAGCAATCGTTCGGAGATAGCGAACACACGGGACAAATTACAATCGACAAGACACTCATTTTCATGCCTCGTGGGTAACCTAAAACTCCATAATTCAATAACTCTATTCGGTGGAACATATTTGGTGAGAAAGTCGTGGGCATGTCACTCGGTGAGACTACAAAGGCTTTGGCTTGGCTGGGAAATCCGAGTGTGTGTACATAGGGATGACAAAGACATGAATGATGACTGGACAACAAGTCGGGTTCTATACCGAAAGTGCTCCAAAAGTGACAGGCATGATCCTCTTGTGTTCTGTGCGGTGCCTGGTGAGTTGCTTCTAGCCGAAGCTTATTGTTCTGATGCAAAGTTACGGCCATTAGAGTAGTTTCATCTCGCCAATAAGGCACGGTTACAAAGTTTATTCATGACGCAGATGTGTCGATGGCGACGAGTACGCTCAGAGTGAACTTCGCAATGGCGAATGCGACCGTCAAGAGTGGTGCTTTTTAGTCTTCCGATACCGTTTGAGATGGTCACGCTCGATCCTGGAGCCTGGGCAGCATCTCTCCCTCATACCAACCATCCCTTTCGTATCACCCGTTCGGTACCGTTCGGTACCATCCAGTGGCCAAACTTGTTGTCAGAGTTGGCCCTGCATAGAGCAAATAGGCAAGCTCTCTTATCGGGAAAGACGAGGGGAATCTGAGGTAACTGGGCAGAAACTTCCATCGACGGTTCGAACTATCAAGCGGCCTTCGGAGATTCGAGATGCTCGGAGGTCTGCTACTTTCATCAAGCCTGATGGTGTCCGCGCTTACTTCCCATGGATGCCGCGGAAGATCAACTGAACTTGAAGATCACAGGTAAAGCTGTAGCCCCTTTCCGACTGGTAATTCATCTTACTTCCTCCTCAAAAGCTGCTTCGCAGATAGCCACATCCCCGGTCAGTCTCGATGTTTAGCGAAGGACAAGTTCATTGAAAGTTTGCCTAGTTCAGTTTGACCCAAGACGTCGTTCCTCCCCGAGAAGCTTTGCTACTGTTGAAGTAGGCCACACCTAGTTACCTACACCTGGTGAAGTCAGCGAAGAGTATCGTGAAATCTTCCGATTGCAATCCCGGCACTAGGACTTCCTACCAAAGGGACAATAAAGGAGATAACGTGCGCATGTCAGTCGAAGATTGAATGTTGCAAGACTCAGTTACTACGCAATGAAGCCAATTTTCGGAGGACATAATCTTCGGTCTAATTATTGCTCACCTCATTAGATTATACTGTGGTTTACATGGCGGGAAGAAACGCAGGGCTGATGACACTGTCACTGAGCACCGCAGCACAGACGGATTGCAGCGCGATCACTACGTGTTGCTATGGTGGCCAAATATATCTATCTGACAAGTAGATTCGGTAATGAAGGGTTGCCAAGTCATGTAGGGCGCATCCCATACGTTTGGCCACAAGCAAACAACAGCCCAGGTGGTGCTCCTTCTCATGCCCTTAGTCCCTGCCGCGAAGTCGTCACTCGAACAGTTTGTATCACATGGATCAACTCATAGGACGATCTTGATGACCGTGCGACTACATGAACACTTTATGTTGGTAATTGAAGCTGTTTACAAACCGTAAGTGGCGAATTAGATACACTTTCGTGACCGTGAGTTCTCCGGCATCTACGAGCGAGTAGCTGAAAGATATCTTTCTATTAAACCCCTTTGCACCAACATCGTTCCTAGGTACATGCATTTGAGAGAGAGTCTGATAAGTAGATAATGAGATCTGCTGTGGCCAAAGTCCTATTAGGACCTTCTGATGCTGATCGAATATTCTAAGAGTAGGCACCCGACACTGATCTTGAACGTACACGAAAGAATGGAACTGCCCGTAGAACCCAGTAAGGGATGGAATGGGTCCTAGAATCACGGACCCTTTTGATCGATCAAAGCCTGGTGCTGCGTCGTGAAACCTCGTAGAGAAAGATGTTCCTCCTGCGCCCCTTGCCAAGTAAGTACGACGTGTCAATTGTGCCGGAAAGAGACTATCTGGCTCAGACCGGCGGAAGAATTCAGCACCATTGTTGAAGGCGAGCTTCTTCAAAATTTAATGGACAGCATAAGAGGATCGTAATCACGTCGAGAATAGCAAAATACTGTCGTAGGCTACTCTGACACTCAATGCGGTCTCGGTCTTATGCAGCTTTCTACCGCATAGCTTCTTTTTGAGGATCCTCATTTTCCCGCTAGAAAAGCTTTGGATCAATCGTACGACATCCTGGTTCACCAGCTTCAGCGCGTCCAATATGCTTCCACCCGGTAGTCCAGGCCGTAAGATCCTCGGATTTCTCTTCGGCATCAACGACAGGATCTACAATCTCATGTGGTCCCATGACAAAGGCATCCCAACGGAGCATGTCGACCACACTCTGGTTACGATTATGCTGGGTGACGAAAGCGGAGCAGGAGGCCATCAGCCGCAGATGGAACTATACGACGACCTTGGCGCAATGATTGGACATCGCATGACGAATGACGGCGACCGGATCGGAAAGAACAACAACCTCGACGATTCTATCTACAAGATCGAACACAACGTGCACGTAGACAAGATGACGACGCCAAAGTACATTGTCATCAACCAGTGGGGTTCCGATGCCATCTGTGTCTCGGCGATCCAGGTGTCAAACGGGAAACTCTCGTCCGTCTTTTACGGTGATCTTGGTGCCCTCTGTGGACAGAGCTGGTTCTTCAGCCGGCGTCGGCTTGATGCCAAACTTATGCGTCCAAAGTGCGTCTGGCTTGATGAGGACCATACCAACGGTTTCAACGCGCGAGCTATGAGCTTTCATCTCAACGACATGCTTGGAACACCAGATAAAGTCAAGATGTATAAGGAGAACCCTTAGGAGTACTTGTGTAAAAGCACTCCTCGTTTCTCGTTCTGGTATCAGCTTCGGCCAGGGGCAAACCTTCCCCTCTTCAAGCCTCCCCTGGAGTACGAGCGAGACGCAATCACCGGACAAGAAGGCCGGGACAAGGACCCACAACGCGCAGTTGACAAGGTCAAGTGGGACAAGATGGCCGAACACGACCCCCGGCCTATCGCAAGACGTTCTGTGACAGCGTCTGCACGAAGGGCCAAGAGAGAGAAGTTGGCTAAGAGACAAGGCACAAACCCTGAACTCACTCATCTCATCGTTACCCGCGCCAGGGAACATGCAGCGTCGTTGGTCTGCAACAGTACAACGTCTTACGGCCACGATGTTGTATCCCTTCACGAGAAGACTTACTGCGATATGACTGCTAAGAGGCTCTACAAACTTTGTGACGAGATCTTCAAGGAGAACTGTTTTGACGTGGAACAAAGAACTCTGATAGGCCATGGTGGAATTAGTGCTCGTGGCGAAATATCTGCTGTCGGCATTCCTCAGAAGCGATATGAAACAGTAGCCCACTGGGAAGAATAATGTCACTTCTCTTTGGAAGCTACAATAATCACTCGAGTCTTTAGAGTCATTGCACAATTTAACATTTCTACTCTACCTTATTTATTGGACCTTAAACCCAAAATATGGGCATTTTTTCTGATACAGACTTTGCCGAGTGAGATCATGGGTGGGAGGGGGGTTTTGATGGCGCAAGAACTAGAAGTTCTCTAATAAAACTAGAAACCCACTCCTAATCCAATGGACTTCTATTATCATGAACCTTGAGGGATTAAAGAATCTAGCACCAATAAGAAGCCCACTACATACCTGCTAGTAACTCTGTCCATCCTCTCGAGGGAGACAATAGCAAAATTCTGACTACTAGATGTACCTTCCCAGACCACCATAGTCATGGCAGTTCACTCACATCTTGAAAGCGGATTCTTATAAAGCTGATCCATCCAACTGCGTATCAAGTAGGCATGTGTTGTTTTGGATGGTGCCCATCGCGTACACGGCTAGAGGAACAGCGCCTACGAAGCCTCTACAGCCTGAGTCAACCTCCTCAGAGATGCGATCTGGCCTTGACAAAATGCCACAGCCTGTTGCTTAACGCTATCTTCATGCTGCTGCTCCACTCTCCTAGCCCCAGATACCCAGGTGACAATAGTCCCCTCTGGACCGGAAGGATGAAGTTGCACGGCCGCAAGGACTTCAGTCGCCGGACTCGAGCTCGGCTCAAGCACTTCGTACTGCAACTTGAAGGTAGTGTGGTCACACACGAGGATTCGCTCGTTGAAATAGACTTCGCCAAAGTAGACGCGACGGATGGCGCCCTGGCCGTATCCTTCCAGCACGGCGGATCGGGTGCAGCCCGGAATCAGGATCCTCTCGGCTCCGATCGCCGACAGAAACGGCCAAATTTCGTTGGCCGGGGCATTGATGTTCTCCGTAACTGAGGCCAAGACGATCCTTCCATCTAGATCTTCGACTGACATCCTCAGTCTTGATACTCGGACATCAGTAGCCGCAGTAATTGGCAGATTTATTGTACAACAACGGAGCTGGGTACATACCTAAGTCGTGTGCTCGTTATCTTCCTATCTAGTAGAGGTTGTGATTTTCTCTGCAAATAGATGATCTGGGTCTACAGCTCATACGTTCACATGTTCTTTTCTCAATGATTCTGGATGCTATATATTTCTGTGGTTCCTTAACGCAGTGATATTCGACCGTCGGACGGACGAAAAAATGAAGTTTTTAAGCTCTACAAGCTACTTATGTGGGGAGGTTGCTGGCCTTTCGGTCTCCTCAACCCACCCCGAAAGCGAGAGCGAAACTCCACGTCAAAATCGCTTCATTTTCACACTTAAGCCAAGCGAACTCCGTTCCTTTCTCCCGAAGGAACTAGGAATCATATCTGGCAGATTAGGCAGTCGAAGAAGGAAGGTTCTTAAACATCCTATATGCAGTGTTGTCGTCTATATAGAGTTCGACAATTGCTATCATGAATGCAATAGATTGGACTGTAAGTAGGGATTGTGATACATCATTCACAGAGAAAACACAAGGATGGTCTCCGGGAAGAAGAGCGTTGCCATGATATCTGGGGCCTCTGTTATTGTGAGTTTCTCAAGTCGCACTTCCAGTTTCTTTTTCTCCATGCTGAAAATTGTAGTCCGGCTGGGCTTTGATGCGCGAGTAAATTGGCTATCCATCAACAGCCACATTTAGTCGAGTCATTGGCTTAAGCAAGAGGCTCGTGAGCAGGAGAAGAGCGCGGTTACAAAACAACCCAAGACTTGAAATACACACTGGACTGGATGTTACCGATGCCGACTTGACACTTCAGAGACTTGACACCATCCCAGACGGTGATGGTGTCCCACATGTATACTTTGTGGGTGAGTTTCACTTCCTTAGCTGGGGCAGAAAAGCACAGCATATATAGTTAGGTTGGCTAAGAACAGGTTTTTAGCGTACACGAGCAATGAAAGTCATCCAGAAGACCAAGTAAAAGCTAACGCTGCGATCGTCAACAACGCCCTGACAGCGGTTAAGAAACTGTGCCCAAACCTCAAGTTTGTTTATCTATAGACAGGCGGGAAGGTAAGCAGAAGATCGGCTGCGTGAGCTTAGCTTCAACTCAAACCTTCACTAGGGCTACGGAACGGTAGGATGCGGCTGGCCACCTGCACCGTGGAAGGAAGACCTGGCCCGTTTGCCAGAACCGTACGGGTCCAAGATTTTCTACTACGCCCAGTACGATGTGGTGGCCAGACACGCTACGGACAGTTTTTTGAAATGGACAGACGTCAGGCCGTCCTTCTTGGTGAGTGTCTCGACAAAAGTCGCGCTTTAACTCCCTTCATTTAGCCTCATCTAACAGGGCCTGCTCTTTAGCCCGGGTTCGTCCCCCATTTTAACGTCATGAATGTGGCACAGAGCTTGGGGCTTTACCTATCGTTCCACCGTTCTATGTATAGTTGTTGGGCAGCTTGTCCCTTTCCAGGAACCCAAGAGTCCTGGAGGGCACTACACACCGATTCTTTCCAAGACCTGGTTGCCCGTTTCCAATTTCATGCCTCCTTGGATCCGGATGAGACCCACGAGCGGTCGTTTAATTTTGGAGACGGCGATTCTGTCTCGTGGGAGATGAAGTGGCGATTGGTCTGCTAGTACTTTGGCCTCGACGGAGTTGGGCCACAGGACCAGTCCGCTAGCCAGGCATTCGGGATCGACTGGCTCATTGCTCAGAAAGACGAGTGGCCAGGCTGGCTTGAACAGGGAGCCCTCGAGAAGGTTAATTGGGATATACTGGCTGCCACCTTGGCCTCGCCGATGCGTGTTTACTATGACCTGACGGCATCTTGAGACATTGGGTTCACTAAGACTCTGGAGCCCGGAAGGGGGTATATCCTAGCATTTCACCGGCTTGTAGAAGCCAATTTTCGACCTCGTTATTGAAAGAGTGAAGCCTATTTTGACTGACTGTCATGTAACATGAGCGGCAGAAATAGGTTCAAAGCAATGGGTAGCCGGGATCAATGTAATCACACCTATCAACTCTACTTTCCTTGAAGCCTGCTGGGGTCAAGCAAACAGGCCGGACATATGGACTAGTCTATTTAAGCAAATGATCCTTTGCTTCTCTTTCATTTGAGTACGAGTTGTTAGCCAGCTCTCAGAGTACGTGCTCTACCTTATATGGGCTATTGCATCAACATCAGCCACGCATCCGACGATTGAATGATTGCCTGGGGCACCTAGAGGGGTTGATGTGTAATGTGATAGTGCATCTACTATGTAAACTATTTTTTTCCGAACATACTCTTGGATAATAAGTCCATTGAGTCGATATATGTGTAGCTGGCTTGGCCTTTGGTCTTCTACCTCGTATTTCCCTGAACCGTATAGCAAGTCGACATAGCTGAGCAAATTGATCGGCCCTCTATGCAACACAGAACCAGTGTTACCTGCGTACGCTAAGCTTTTGCCCTTTGCACACATCGGAGAATGATTATATGTTGCATTGCACTACCATGTATGCCACAGAAATAATTCATCTGTACCGATCCGGATCGTGGAGGCCGTGAGTTGACCGCGATGCAGGGGTCCCCCGGATCAATAGGCTCGGGCCGAGGGCTCACCACCGCGGGATCTTCAGTCAATCACCACGAACTATCGAGGGAAGCTTTCGAATTGGTGGATTTAGAATAAATAATCCGTGTAGGTTCCGATTTGACAATAGGCTCTTGGTCATTAGGTTGACGACCTGGTGATCATTATCACAACTTTATTGGCTTTTGCTTGACGGTCGAGAATTACTGCAGACTTGCATCTTCGCTTGCATCTGCCAGAATGACGAGAGGTCATATTGCCATCCAATTCTCCACGTCAGATGGCCTGCAAGTCCTAGCCTGTTTCCCCAGGTCTTTGACGTGAGCTGTCTAATCCATCAAACTGTGCATGTACCAATGGGCAAAGAGCCGAGAGCCCACGTGAAGACGGGCTCTGGTACTCACTTGCCGGTCATTAGCGCAATTCTTTGCTCCATTGGGAAAGCAATGCGGCGTCTTAGGCATAAAGTACGGACCACCGAGGCCAGGCGTTCGAGCAGCATATTAACTTCCAACTGGGATGTACGCTGTATGTTCGAAGGTTTCAGCAGAAACACCAGACGATTTGTTACAGGTAGGACCGCCTCAGAGGAACTTTGTCTTCACAGGCAACCAGAGAGATCGACCCACAACCAGAGACAAGTGACAGGGCATCCTAGTAAGATCACTGGTCATTGAGAGTGGCCGGTGGCAATTCATCAGGACAAAACGACGATACCCAGTCCTGAGGCGGAAATTTCGCCCGATGAAATGACCGAATGAATAGAAAGAAAGACAGGCTTGTGAATTGGGGTATTCGTAAGCCCGCCTCATCAAAATATAATGAGTCGCTCTAGCTTAAGTATTGGTCGCTCAATGACTATCGTTTATGTTCCTGAGGGCTACATGTACACCGTGATAGGTGGAGGCCGCTCTCTCAAATGCAGACGCTGATGAGAACCGTTCCGACGCGGTTGATGCTTCGTGTATGTCTAGATCGCCTCGCTCAAAAATGCAAGTCAATGTCCCTCGTGGTCATTTTCTAATCATAATCGGCAAGAAAAACAGGCTTTAGGCTTTTTGTCGGTCTGGATGATCTTGTACACCAACCTTTGACCTCCTCTTCTCTCTCTGAGCGCGCCACTTGGGCCCCCAGAATTGATTGACAACCTGAATGGGAGACACAGCTATGACCGCCATGCCGAGGACAAGGAACGCGGTGCCAGGGCCAACAGCGTTGAGCATCTGCTCTGCGAATGCCACGCCGAGAGCTGCCAGCCCGCAGCGGACCACGTTGTTGATGGCTGTGGCACTCGCGCCCTCACCGGGGCAAAGATCCGAAATGATGGTCTGGTTCAGCGCAAAGATGGCGTTCGCCGACGCGGCAATGAGAAATTGCATTGTCAAGGGCAACGCAATCCACCCCGGTCGGGATGTTGCAGTGGGATACGCCAAAGAAAAACCGTAGCCGACGATAGAGGCAACGAATAGGAAGACTATCCACGGGAGGCGTCTCAGACGGGCCTGCTCCAAAGGGAAATCCGGCGCAATATCTTTGGGTGACAGTTCCTCGTCGTGAGGGATGTTGTGGGTTTCCTTGTATTGAGTCTCAACGGCTTTGTAGTCTCGAGTCAGAAGCTTGCCCGCAAACACGGAGCCGACAATGGTCCCAATTCCTACCCACACAGGTCAGTCACGTCCGGACAGTCCCGCTTCCATCGGAGTTCAAGCCATCCAATCAGTGTTAAAGCTTCGGAAAGAGTGGTTTCTACTGACCATTGGGTATGAATGCCACCCCAAGAAGGAGTTCATTCAATCCGAACCGCTCCTTAAACAGTGGAGTTGTGCTAGTCGTGACCATGTTCCAAATGGCATATATCACACCGCCCCAGACGAGGTTGATGACCAAGTCCTTCTCTTTGAAGAGCCTGAATGGCCTCAAAAAGGTCCAAATGGTAATCTTTCGATTCAAAGGTCCATCTGGATCCTCCATGTACTTTGGCTCTTTGGTCACATATCTGTAAAGCGGCTTGTAGATGATGCCATTAAGACGAAGGGACCCATTGCCAGCGATAGTTCTCAAAGTCTCTGGTAGAAATACCACGATGGTGATGAGAATAAGCGACGTGGCGATGAGTAAAAAGACGAACACGGATCGAAAGCCCAAGGAGTTGGCGAGAGCACCTCCCAACACCGGGCCGATCGCTGTGCTGAAATTTCGAACTGCAAAGGATTAGATGCCGTTGGAACCCCGACGGAGAAAACTGCGACTCACTCGCTTGATAGAAGCTGATGTATGCGCCCCTTTCGGCCGTCGGAGAGATATCCTGGATAACACCGTTGCCTGCCACACCCGTTAGCTGCCAAGTTTGGGAACTGAAGAGACGGCTGAGACCGGAATACCCACCGATACTGACAGTCGAAGCACTTCCTGCAGCTTGGAGGCCCCGGAAGATAAGCAATACCGCGTAGTTTGGCGAGAAGCTCAACGCGACGTTGGCGCCAATGTAAACGCCCATGGAAGCGATGTAAGTCGGCCGCCGGCCGAGCGTGTCAGACATGGGACCCCATAGCAGCGGTGTAACGGCTTGCATGATCAAGTAAGACGTGATTGTCAGTGATACTTGTGATGCACTAACCTTCAACTCCTGAATTGGTGTGTTAGCATCTGCCGCGCGCGTGAGTTGTTTTGGACGATTGATGTAAAATTTCCACTTACCCTTGATATTGCATCCAGGGAAGGATTGTAAATATTGGACGACAACCCTGAGAAAAGACCCGCAGAAGCAATAATGATGAGAATGAGCCACTTCTGCCTCTTTGTGAAGACTGAAAATGGTTCATCATTACCATCATCATTGTCGTCATCTTGCTGGCCCTCCACTTCATTGGAGTCATCGAAGGGATTCCGGTCTTGACCTCCACGGCCCTCATCATACTGATTGTATTGGGAGTCTTCAAACGACTTGGTGCGGAGCTCTCCAGTGCTGCTGTCCTTCTGCCATGTCCTCTTCCGGATGGGCGGCGGCCTCAGCGGCAGAATGTTACGGCCGCGCGGGGCTCCTAGTCGGATGCTAGTGCCGGCCCGAGATAAGCGAGTGGGAAAGGCCTTTTCGTCATGATATCGGTCCGGCATGTACTCGTAGTCATGGGCGAGAAAGTTGTATGCTGCAGCTGATGCAGCAGTCAGACTTCCGAGCAGTCCCCTCCTCACGTCCGGTCGCGGCGGCGGCTGCGGCTGTAGCCGATTGGGATTCATAGCTTAATTTGACTCTGAATCCCTTTTCGATTTTGTCAGTTCAAAATGAAAGAAACCAAAGCATGGAAGACTAGATCTCAGTCCCGGGACGGCCTCTACGCTCGGTTATCTCATGCATATAAAGAACAATATTGGCCAAGTCCACCGGCTGGTCTGGAAGCCCATTTCAGCTTTCACCGCCACGCTGTGACGCAGCCAGCTGGTATTCATCATCGTCCTGACGTCAATTAGAGATCGCGAACACGGCTGAAAGAGCTAAATCGAATGTAGATAATCAGCTCGAGAAAGAAACCTCCAAGTTGATGAGAGGAACAGGTTCACCCTCGTAAGAGATGGTCCGGGGATGCCTGCGACTCACCGCACGGCCGCCCACCCCCAAATGCATGGGAAGCGCAAGGAGGCTCAAGAGGTTACAGAAAGTGGTTTCGTAAAACACTGAAGCCATTGGACGTCCCATCTTCTAGACCACTACTGCCTCCTTTGTGAAACACCGAGGCTGCTTCGACGCCGCGTCGCAGTTGTCGCCCACAACGAGTCGACGCTTCGAAGTCTATCTATGGCTCTCCGACCCCCTCCACCCCCCCTTCTCCTCTCAACACAAACAGTAGAGGAACTCTAAGGGCAGAGGAAACAAACCGGAGCAGAGAAAAAGAGAGGGTCGGGGAGCGCACGTTCACCTAATGGGCCAAAGCCGGCCTTGAGTCGATCACCTTCTTTTCCTCTTGTCTCCGGCAACCGTGTTAATGACACCCAATTCCCATCATGTCTACCCGTCAGTCGGAAACTTGACGCCCACTTGCCCCTTTGGGACACATCTCAACCCCGTAGACCAGCGCGAAAAGGCCCGGGCCCGAGTGGTGGCGCCTCGGCCTTGTGAGTTTGACACGAGCCAAAAGTCAAATGATGGATGGAACTAGCAGAGACTGTCAGAATGGACGAGCACAAGGCCTGAATAAGAAGTGCATGGGTTCCACCTCGCTCGCTACCCCGGCCGCTGCCTACCGAGTGTCCCAGGACCCTTTCTCTCGGTTATTCGCAACCGGACTAGCACGACAAGCGCATCTGTGATACGCTTGACAAGTGCCTCACGACCTCTCGGCTCACCTACCGAAGCAGAAATGTTTTAGACAGTGAATCGATATACCCAGCAAAGTAGAAGATCGACTAGCCGCTTCAGCAACAATATTACCGGCGTGGAGGGTGAAGCAAGCGATGGATATGGGAAACCGTGACGTTGCCAAGCGCGACGAGGAAGAGGAGGAGGAGATTCGAGATGTCCGCCGACAAATGCAAGATGCCGAAGCAGCCAACGCCCAAGCTGTCGCCGCAGGAGCTGCAAAGCAAGCGAGTGCGCCCAACGCCAACGCGCTCCCTCTTGATCCGAATCAGCTTCTCTCAGTCCTAGGTCTCCTCAGCGGTCAACCTCAAGCCACGCCAGCGGCACCTGGACAGCCCGTGGCTACAGGACTGCCTCCGAACAACAATGCCAACGTACCGACGGTCACCATCTTCGTGACGGTGACGCCCCCAGCTGCGACACAGACCGTGATGATCATGGTTCCGACAACAGTTACGGTGACTGCGACACCAGTAGCGCCTCCCCCAGTCAATCAGCCTCCTCCCCCACCGCCAGCCCCGCCAGTTCAGACATCACCGCCGCTGCCAGCACCGCCGATGAGCACTCCGCCGCCTCCTCCTCCGCCGGTCGTCGCGCCTCCACCACCTCCACCACCGCCTCCAGCCAGCGGGCTCACTATGCCTCTTGTTGGAGCTAGCCCGTTCCCGATGCCGCCTCCTGCGGTGTCCGTATCTGCCCCTATGTCTTCAGCATCATCAACAGGAACTCCCAAGGGAGCCGGTGGTACTCCCACAGCTGTAGTGTTGTTGGGTGTCTTTGGCGGTGTTGGTAAGTCAAGCTTTCTGAAACTCAATTGGTGAGCTACCCGCTAACATAGAGCCTAGCTGGTGTATCACTCTTGGCAATGGGAGCATTCGTGTATGGGTTGATGAGAAGAAGAAAGAATAAGTCTGAAGCAGAGGTAAGCATCTGATAGATTCCTCTATATCATCTAGGCTCTGACGAATTATTAGACTGCGAGCGTCCAGAGTATGCAAATCGGAAGGCCAATGCCCTCCTGAGTTCTTCAACAGAACCAGTGAGGCGTGGTACTGTAGACTTTCCCCAGATTATTGGCGGTGTCATCAAGGCAACTTCATGGTCTAGAGTTGATAGCAAAATCCGGACATACCTCAACACATCAGAGGGCAAATATTTTCGGTTACCTCAGGCGAGGGAAAAGGCAGGTATCTGCTGGATCTCCGCTTCTCCCATTTCAGTTACTTCATGTATGATCAGAAGCGTTGGAATTTTTGGAATACAATTATTGTCTATTGTTTAATATCATACACTCAAAAAACCTATTTCGCGCAATCACGATGAAAGGATACACTCACCGCATAATCATGCTGTTGGCTGAGCCAAGCCTTCCCATACCTCTTTCAACCATTCGGCGACTTTGGCGGCGATGATCTCGCTGTTCTTTTCCGTAGTGCAAAAAGCGTGAGGAAGCCCCGTGTCGTCGATCTCAACCCTCGCCCAACCGTTCTCGATGTGCTTCTCCCGGGCCCTGATGAAGTGGTCTCGGAAATGGTCTCCAACCCAGTGGTCCTTTTTCGCGAAAAAGAAGAAGAATCTAGGCGCAGCGCGCTTGACGTTCCCCACATCATCCTCTTCAACCTCCCAGAGTTCCTTATCCCACTTCTCCTCGGTAATGACTTTCATCTCATCTTTGCCCATGTGAATGGCTTGCCATACTCCGTCCCGACTCTTCAAGAAACTGGTCGTAACATCTGCTGCTTTGGGACCCATGCCTAGGACATTGCCAACGAACCACCGAAGCGCTACCGCCGGCCAGAGGTTCAAAAACTTTTGGGCGATCACGTGTGCGGTATTGTTGAGGAATGGCGTCGTACGGATGAGTTCCATTTGCTTTCCGCTCGGCGATTTGGAAATATGTGTGACCGTTGGGAAGAGCAGTATGCCCGTGAGAAGTTTGAGATGGGGCGCGCGCGAGGGATCTTTTAGGTGCCGATGGAAAATCTCAAGGGCGATGTAGCTACCGACCGAATGGCCTGCGATCACGACAAAGTCATATGGCTCGCCTTTCTTGCCCGGCGCATTGCGAGAAGAGTTTGTCCGCCGCAATGATGCCAAATGGTCAAAAACAAGCTCAATCTGATGTTCCACATCATACGGCGGACTGTCTTTGCTGAACGGCTCGTGGCTGTCATCTCTAAACCCAAAGAGATCGCGGCCGTGGACGTGAATGTGGCCGTCGGCCCAGCCAATGCGGGCCTTTAGCGCATCGAAGAAGTCGGTGTAGTAATCGACGAGTCCTGGGTTGCCGGGAATGAAGAAGAAGAGGCCGTGTCCCGCCGCCATTATCTATGTTCGTGTGCGTGGAAGAGTATCTTTTCCCTCGCGCTTTGGTGAAGCCGTCTTGCAACACAGCACGGCCCGCACAGATTCTGTCGGCTTTGTGCCGAGAGTTGACGTCGTCTGAAGTCGAGAGGTCCGGCAACGAGAGGCGGAACTTTCAATGGAAAGGAGGTTGAAGGACGGAAGATCCACCTCGGCAATGAATCGCGAAATTGGTGGGCAGTTTCCACGCGATGCATTAGTGTCGGAGATAATGCTCCGTCGGCGTTTATGGTGCTCGACGATACGTACCTCGATTCTGGTGATGGCTTCATTTCTCCGAGCACTGATGATGGGACGATGGCACACACCGTACTTTGTGAACCTGAATAATTCGATGGGGAGTTGTTTGGTTTCTACTGAAATTTATGCACTACGTGCGTGAAAAAGCTCATCCTGTACCAGTATTATATCTCTATATATGATGGTAAGGAGTTATTTACGTCTATATTAGCGTGAGTTCGAGTGATAACCGCCGAACCTGAAGATTGAATTAGACGTATTGATTGCATGCATCTTCTGCGTGTGCTCAGATAAATGTGTATTTAATCAACTCCCTATCGTGTATCATTTATCAACAAGCCCATTCACTGTGCTACCTTCTATAAGCCGCATCAGAACTTGAAACGGAAACTGGGATGCATCCATCCAAGTCTAAACTCATGCTCTTCTGCTGATAGGCCGTCCCTTTTACTCTCATCTAGCCGAAAGTCGCGCTCTCCTCGCGACCTTCTTTTGTTTTCCTGCTTCATGTACAGAGGCAAAACAATTCCTATCACCAATAACCCAACCAGACAGCCAAAGTTGATGAAGTGCCCTTTGAGATATCTGAGAAATGACAGATTCAGTGAAAGAAAACGTGCAAGAGTATCCACGAAGATGACTTACCTGGGTGCTTCATCTTTAATGTAGGTGAAGGAAGCGAGGAAAGCAGCCGAGTTTCCAATCGACAATAAGAAACCCAAAGCAACGGCACGTACATAGTGCGGAGATGCGTTGATACTCATCCAAGTGAGTGCCAGAGGGGGTGTTGCGTTGACTGACATGGCGACGAAGAATGAGCCTGCGTACTGAATCTTGATGTTCATGTAAGACGGTGCCGGACCGACGTGGGCACCAAGGATCATCATGATGTACCCGAGAATGCCGGTCATACTGCAGACGTTCAAGGGTAGTGCAGTTTTTCCAGACCGACGACTCCAGAGGGAGATGCCAACAGTGAAGATTAAGGCCGCAAAGTTCGGCGGGGCCGTCATCAATGATGCCTGGAGCTTTCTATACCCCATGGCAGATATAATCGTCGGGAAGAACATGGAAAAGCTGTAGATGGCCTGGATGGAGCAGAAACTCCCGAGAGCCATTAGAATGGTAATGACATTACCGATTGCTCCTAGGATAATCTTCCAGGTAAGGGGGTCCTTCTTATTCTGGAGCCTCAACATGCCACCCTGTCGGTCTTCTCCTGCTGATTCTTGGTCGGATAGGCGAGGATTACCGAGATAGTGCCATCGATCTTGACATTGCATCCTCGCAACAGCGAGCGTCTTTTCGTTTGGTGACAGAAACCTGGCGTCGGCAGGTGTTTGCGGCAAGGTCAACAGCAGCAGAACGCCAAGCAAGATGGTCAAGGCCCCTTCAATGAAGAAAATCCAGGGCCATCCGTCATAGCCACGAACCTTAATCTGTCCAATTCCAGCAGCCATCAAGCCGCCGAGGAACCCAGCGAGGGCGGTACTCGAGTAGAACAAGCCCACGCGAAGGATGAGCTCGTCGGCGGTGTAGAAGAAGCCAAGATAGATCAACACACCACCGAGGAAAGAGCTTTCGGTCAAGCCAAGGAAAGCGCGCGTAATGCAGAGGCCGACGAAGTTGGTGATGAAACCGCTGAGAGTGGTGACTATTCCCCATGAGATGATCAAGGCCGGCAGCCATATTGCGCCTCCGACGCGGCGTACGGCTAGGTTTCCTGGGATATTGAACAAGGTGTTGAGGATGAAGAACATTGCCAGAGCTGTATTGAATTGGTTGCCAACCAGCTTGAGGTCTCGCTCAAGTCCATTGATGCGAGCGAGAGCAATGTTGCTCTTGTCGAGGAAGAAGAGAAGATGTGCAAGGAACATGGCAGGTACCAGCCTGTGATCGAACTTGCGGACAAGGCTCGACCGAACCTTTTCATTCTCCGCAGCGTTCCTTGGGGCGATGGAATCGGTATTAGTGTCGCTTGTTGTTTGTCCAATAGCATCACCGTACTTCTCCTCATAAGAACCGGTCGCATCAAGACCAGCTCCATCAATGTTGCCATTTCTAGTCAGGCCATGGGCTCTTGGCGAAGATTTGCTGCCATTTGAGATTCCACGACCTTTCGTCATTTTGAAAGAGAATTATTTACGTGAAGGCAGAAATTATTTGAGAGATGGTTCATAATCTGGGCTGTTTGCCAGTGACAAGTCTAGAAACTTGAGCTTGAGGGGTGACCTCGAACTCGAGATTGAAGCGATTTCACGGCCTTGATAATGAATGGGGATAATTGCTCCGATGTTGGTGACACAACTCACCCGAGAAGAAAGATTGATCGGAATGTGCCACCAGCGCCCCTTTTCATCAAGGCAGGAGGAGGACCAACCGTATTGGGAGTTCGACACAACCAACCAAGTCTGTTGGCCGCCGCCGCGATTCTTCTCTCATTGTCTAGATGCGACCAACCATATGGCCTGCATGAGCTACTTGGCGCATCTAGGCATCAAGGGTAAAGTAAACGCCTTTACTCCTTGACCTGCTTGAACAAGGGAATAACCGAAGCAAGTTGATTGTTACAACAACAAACACGCAGGCACCCCTGTCTGCGTCCCCCATCAATCACGGTATCATATCTGCGATGTAGGTAGCTTAAACACTGTGACACTGCACAATAAAGACACCAATGAAGATGGGCTCCTGTCGCCATATTTCGCTCCTTAGTTAGCCAATATCCGGACAGATGCATGTCCAAGGCGCTGCCGTGTTTGAAAGCCAATATTTGTGCGACATTCTGGGGGGGCACAATCGGGTCACTGCCTTAGCTCGTGTGACATGTGACTTGATTCTGCGGTTGACCACCCTTGGGTTCTGAGATACAAGACAATTCAGAAATGATGTGTAAATGAAGTGATGATCGAATTTGCGAGGAATTTTGTGTTAATCACCCATCTTGTCAAATGATTCCCACACAGATCTGTCATGCAATCTTCTAGGCCTTTCTACAATCCTTGATGGGCGCCGGGTACCCGTGCTGCTTTGATCGGAAGCGACGCCAATTCTCGCCTAGAAATTGAGTTAGGAAACGTTTCACAACGAACTGCTGGTCCCGCGGTCATGGATGCTGTCTCGAAATTTGAGATCGTCTTTGTTCTCGAACGATTGCAAGAATGATTGCCTGAGATCACAGATCGTGACAACAGATCTTGATGCCCATATTGCAGTGTGAAGCGCCCTGCATCGTCAAATTTGAATGCAACCAAACTTTTTACTTGCCGTCATCCTTCCAGCGAAGCAGGCAGTGGCCTCGAAAGACCGATCGTTAGGGTGTTCAACAAGATTCAGTCTGCTACCTTGACAGTTCTTCATTGCCCTTTGTCATGATTGACACTTTTTCAATGCCGAAGCTTGACAAAGTCTCTCGAAAACAACAGAGCCACTTCTATCACGTTCCTCTATGTTTGAAATCTATCCGTCAAGTCGTGATTCTGATGTATTATTGTTTTTACTCCGTACCAGTCTATGAGATGAAATCGGGACAGGATTCATAGCAACTATAATCGAGTGTGGTTTCGCCCATTTGAATCTCCACGCGGTGAATCGAAACTCCTATCTTATCACCATCTCCCTCAGTCTCGTGGGGATTACTGTACAATTCACATAACGATGTTATAGATTACTTACTACAATTGTTATAGTCGTCATTGGCTCTGTGCTCTCGCTAAAACTTTCGGGGCCTTACTGGTTGGAATGGGTGTAAAGGCTTCGGTTTCGCAAAACGACGCCGCAACTTGTTGCTTCCCCAGTGACTCGGCCCAGTGGAGCAAGTCCGATCGCCTTTTTCTACCTTAGCTAAGACTGGGCCGAGTCAACTTTGGAATGGGGTGTGTTTGACACCATCAGCGAATCATCAACGAGGAAAACCGCCTCCTCGCCTGGCCTGCATGTTTCCGACCGATACTCCGCTAGCGCTCCGCGTCTGACTCCGAGAAAGGATCCTTGGAACCCCAGATGCTCCGGATAATCGTCGGCGGGAACCCCCTCGCCAAGTTCTCGGTCAAGCGAAGTCACCAGACCGCCTTCGACGACCTTTTTATCATCATGGCAATCGTTCGACTTTTCGATGGATTTTGTTGATGATTTTCGTCTGATATTCTGTATAGGTCATCCCGTTTGAACATAGGTTTTAGAAGATCTGGTTGCGCTGTCGACTTGCCAACACCCGCTCCAGATGTCGCTAACCGCCACCGAGGCGCGATCTGATGCGCAGCATCAGAAAACATTTACTTCGGAACCTTACGAGCTTGGAAGACTGAGCTCCAGCGGGCGCGCACTTGGGACTGCCTCGCCGAAGGAAGACGGGCCCGAAGAACATCAATCGTCAGATGTACCTGACGATACCCCTCCAACGAACGCTCATGGAGCCGTTGAACGATGGAATTCGCCAAGGGGTAACATGGGAAGACTTGGCTTTGCTTTCTTCTCATTTGCCATCGCCGGTATGAACGACGCAGCAGTCGGTGTAAGTGGTTATCAAGTTAACAACAAGTTGTACATAATCACTAATTTGATAACGTCCTTCAGGCTTTGATTCCCTACGTACGTTTACTCCTCGATGCTTGAGCATTTGTAGCGGGCTGGTCATTCTAACTCTGATCCAGCTTGAAACCTACTACGAACTGAGCTACACTATCGTCTCGTTGATCTTCCTGACTCCTTTCGCCGGTTACTCGGTCGCAGCATTTACCAATGCTAGGATCCACCAGAAGTTTGGTCAGAGAGGCGTGGCCATCATGGCCCCTCTCTGCCACATCATCACATACGTCGTCCTGGCACTGCATCCCCCTTATCCAGCACTTATCGTGGCCAATATGATCAGCGGATTCGGCAATGGACTGACTGATGCGTGCTTTTGCGCCTGGGTTGGCGCCATGGACAAGGCCAACACAATCCAGGGATTCCTGCACTCCTTCTATTCCGTTGGAGCCCTCGTGTCTCCACTGATCGCTACTTCGATGGTTGTCACTGCGAGATTGCCTTGGTATAATTACTACTATGTAATGGTGAGTCGAGTGCCGTTCCGCCGGCGTCTTTGGTAATGCATGTACTAATAAGTCGTAGGTCGGTGCATCTGTCCTTGAACTCGTCGGCCTCACCGTCACCTTTTGGCGAAAGACCGGGGCAATATATCGCGCAGAACACGCGCACGATAACGAGGGTAATGGGGGCGCGGGTACCAGAGTTGCGCTCAAGTCCAAAGTTACCTGGCTCTGCTCCGTGTTCTTCTTCGCGTACATGGGTGTCGAAGGTAGGTCCTCACATCGGCATCGTTTTTGAAAGTTGCTGACTCGGCTTCTCAGTTGGCCTCGGAGGATGGATCGTCACGTTCATGCTACGCGTTCGAAAGGCATCCGCCTACGCGTCTGGAATCTCCGCGACCGGCTTCTGGGCAGGCCAGGCCCTGGGACGTGCTACTTTGGGCTTCGTGACCGAGCGTTATGGAGAAAGGCTTTGCATCAGCATCTACATTGCCATATGTCTCGCTCTCCAACTCCTCTTCTGGCTCGTTCCCCAGTTCATCGTTTCGGCCATTGCTGTGGCTTTCCTCGGATTCTTCCTTGGGCCTATGTTCCCTGGAGCAGTCATGATGACAGCCAAGCTGCTGCCGAAGCACATCCATGTCAGCGCTATTGGCTTTGCCATGGCCATTGGAGGTACTGGCGGAACGGTCTTCCCGTTCATCATCGGCGCGATTGCCACGAGTAAAGGTGTTGCTGTACTCCAACCTATCGTCCTGTCGCTCATCGCAGTTGTGGCTATTGTGTGGCTTTGCTTCCCTCGCATCAAGAAGCGGGATGAGAACGTTGTAACTGATCTATGAAAAAGGGGCGTGACAGGGCGCTGTCCTCGATTGTAAATTTCCCGCGCAATTTGTTATCGAACCATAGATGGATCTCTCATATGGGTAAAGTAGATAAGAAGAAAGAGCTTAGCGATTATTTCACAGGAGACAGACTGCAATGGGACTTAATTTGGGAGAGAAAATCTTGTTCAGTTTACAGAGTAAACGGCAGGCTTATATACAATGCCTCCAAATAATCCAGCTCTGGCAAACAGTTTGACCCCATATGTACACATTAGGGGCGTAAATCAACAGACCAGCAGCGTCACTCATATATACTGAGTCAAGTATGTACAAAGAAATATCAGTTCATCCCAACACAATTACGACATTCAAACCGGCCGATGATCCAATTACAACTTTTGGCCAGCAGCGCCGGGGACGGAACCGGCAACCTTACCGGAGCCGAGAGCGGCAATCTTGTAAGGCAGCGAGGCAGAGGTGAGAGTTCCCTTGGGAACAGAGTTCTTGGAGCCACCGAGGTCGACATCCTCAGCGACGGCGTACCCAGTCTCCTTGGAGTCGGCGAAGAAGATGGCCTCGGCGGGGCAGCTGTTGAAGGCGGTACTCTGAACGAGGACCTGGGCGCCCATGCGGGAGTTGATGCCGGTGAGCAGGAGCTTGTCGTAGTAGGAGTTGACGACGTGGACAGTGCCGAAGCGGACGAGGGGAGTACGGGAGTTGATGTTGGTCCAGTGGTTGTTGGCGTAGGTGACGTGGAGCTTGCCCTTGTCCTCGCTGCCGTTGCTGTCAGAGTGACCGACCAGAGATCCCTTCCACTGTTGGTGTTGTTGTTAGTTGGGAACTTATTGAGAACAAGGAGACAGAAACTAAAATCGTGACAGGACTTACGTGGTCGTGGAAGTAGACGTTGGAGACCGTGATCCAGTCAGCCCCGTGGGAGATGTCGAGGAGACCATCGAGGTCATCCTTGCCTCCGCTCAGATCACCGGAAAGGTCGCAGTGGTCAACCCAGACGTTGGTGGACTCATCAATGCCAATAGCATCGCCATTGCTGGCCTTGACGCCGCCGATCTTCAGGTTGCGGATAATGACGTTCTTGACCTGGCGGACGTACAGACCAACGTTGGTGAGGGCTGCAAAGATATAGACATCAGTACAACAGCGCGTAAGAGGCAGTGGTTGCAGCGTCAAGGACACTTACAGCTGCCCTTCTCTCCGATAATGGTCTTGTCTGAAGAGACGCGGACCTTGGCGCTGCCGGAAATGGCACCGGAGATGACGATAGTAAGGGGGCCCTCCTTCTTAGCGGCAGCAACGAGCTCATCGACAGTCTTGACGGTGACACTGGAGCCGCCAGCACCGCCGGTAGTACCTCCGCCTTGGGTGCAGTAGCCGATGTTGCAAGCCTCGGCGGCCTGGCGGAGAGCAAGCTCGTTGCGGGCGGTGACGATGTTGGCAGGCGAAGCCGCGGCCAGAGCAGCCATGAAGGTGACAGCGGAAAACTTCATGTTGATAATATCGGAGAGGTAGGCTGCTTAAGGAACCGGTTCGGATGAAATAAGAGATGAATACCGTGAAGCGGGTGACTAGCACTACCGAAGTTGATGAAATGAGATGAACAGGGAAAAGAATGAAAGACTTAAAAGGCGCGATGGAGAGAAAGAAGAACTGGTGGTCCGACCTGTCGACAGCGGAGTCTTATATATAACATAGAACCTCCAAATTCCGCCTTCCTGTTTAAAGCGAGGGAAGATGGTGCTATTGATGGTTGTGGGAACTTGGAAGGAGGCCGGCCCACGACTCCATGTTGACAACTGCATTCCTGGGCGTTTCCAACTAAGCGCATCCCTTGATCTCATCGAAACCCTTGTTTATTTCGCCATCTGTACATTCCAGGATAATTCGATAAACATGACAAGGTATCGGAGAGACTGGACGAAAAATCCGTCGACAAAGACGCCTTGGACGACGGATACAGCGAGAGGTGATTGGCCTCTAGCGAGGTCGTTACATTGAGATGAACACCGCGAGTAAGGAAGACTCATGTCTTGGCCCGTCCCATAGCGACCAGGGTACCAGAACCAGACGGCTGGGCACAACTTCACTTCCTAAAAGAACGTTAGAGAATGATTCCTGAGTGGCATTGCCCGACCTCTGGTATGCACAGATGCGCTTGGGGAGTGCAGGGGTTATGAATAGGCTCATTCGGCTGTTGCTGGCAGGGCCTAGCTGAACCCACCGAGGGCAGAAGACAGAACCAGTGCCGCCCCAGCTGGGCAGCCATCCGCAGTAACGCTGAAGGTGTGACCCTGCGCTAGAGTTGTACAGTTGCTATGTTTCGGATCAGCAGGGTGAGTGAGTGGCTTTTGCGCGCGGCACCCCAGAGATAGATGAACGCCAAGATACTGTCTAAATGAACGAGGACTGGTCGTTGGAGGAATAACTCAACGCAGAGCGTCGCCGTGCGCACAGCGGATGGCGTCGCCTATCTGAGCAGACGCAGTGCTGATCTGATGGGGGGGCATTGTCATGATGAGTGTGTGGGGATGACCCTTGGCTTGGTTGCTCACAGTGAGTTGCCGACGCGTTGGTGACCGGCTCCCACCTCTTTACACCTTTTACCTCACGTTAAAAGCTCATCTTACGGCGAATTCTCGACTATAGAGCAACATAGATGCGAAACGAAACTCCTACAGCTTACTTCCTTGTAACTTTCCGGCACATTGCGATCACTTAGCAGCGAACTCTATAACTTTAAGACAGTATGCCCGTCATAATGAGAGAAGTGAGAGGGGCGGTCATTGACCTGTGCATCTACCCGCAACCTTGGCATGTTGCACTATTGAAAAGGGGGATTAGCTGCCAAGACTGCGAATATTGGCATTCTGCACTGCCAAACTCTGCGTTCCAATCATCGTGTGGTTCAACTGCCCACTCCACCATTTTCTCACTTCTTACAAAGCACGAGATCAAAAGACAATGGCGGTCTTCAGTTGCCCGTTCAGGACGGGCGGATTCCGTGGCCTCCCCCGCGCCTCTCACGAGTCACCACCGTCCTCAATCCAACTGAGCCGATGGCGCCAAGACTTTTATATCGACTCGGACCTTGGCATTCTACAACGCAGGAGATTGGGACCTGAACGTCAGACAGCTCGTATTCGATCAGCAGATATCCACAATCAAGGGGGAAATGCCTGGCTCTCTAGACAAAGGACAGAGCAAGATCTGCCAAGACGAGGACTGAACAGGTAGCTATGTCTAGACAACTGTATCCCGGGGGGAGAATCGTGCCAACGGTTACAGCTCAAAGTCGTTTGCTATGTCTGACCAGACTCAACGAATCGGCCCTCGCTCCAAGCTTTCATCAACTCCAGAACGTCATGCATGGCTATTGTGCCGACTAATGCTGCAAAGATCAGCATTTGCAGTGACGCCAGTTCAGGCTAGGACATCTCGACCTAGCGACGGCAACCGGAATCCTTTCTAATATCGACCGGCGGTTGAATCTTGCAGAACTCTTCAGATCGCCCGGGTTATGTGGCGATCTTCGCGGTCGACTGATTTCGCACGAATGAAACTGTTTCCGCCGTCTCCGAACGACCATACGGAAAAGCCACCGAGATGTCTTGAAGAAGAAGGTGGGTTAATCAAGGCCAACATTGCATCCGTCTTAGGATCCCACTCCATTGTAGGCGACTCCCAGCTAGCTTTAACATGCTGCATTGACTCGATTCGGGAACAGTATACACGTTGCTCGAGGGAGGAAGGATGACCTCGGACGAAGAGTCAAGATCACTAATAACGACAGCACTAGCTATTCCCATGGTTTTGATCTAAATTTCGAGAGACATCAGATGATCATCAGGAACGAAATCGGCACTTTCCCTAACCACATTTTGCTATGAGTCTCGAGTCAGTTGCTAATTTGCTAATAGGTTGAGCAATTCTCGCCGCGCGGACTGACTAGCATTCAGTGTGCTAGCCACGCCTTTGAGTTCTTACAACCTGGAAGCACAGTAGATCTCGAGTTCTTGCGATTTCATCTACAGTTGAGGTGGTTCTTGTTACTCAATGCATGCACATTGCTATCTTCGAGGACCTTGCTAACAACTCGTCGCTTAAGATGCTTGCAGAGGTATTGTCTCGAACTCGAACATCCACCGATTTCCAATTGACTATCGACCCAAGTCTTCCACCTCGACCATAGGCAGCCGACCTGATCTGAGAATGGTTTGATGCTATGGACCGAGTTCTTCGCAATCATCTATACTGGCAGCAGACATTTGGGTAGCTAAATAGGAATGAAGTCATCCTATGCTGGCTGTTAGTCTGCTATATTGTCTGGGATTGCGGAACAGACAGGCGTACACCTGATGCTTTCCCCTTCATTCTTCTCTCGTAAAGGTTCATGCCCTGGTTGTCAACAACCTATTGTCTTTCAGTATCCTTGCCCCTTTCTGTCAATTTTGCACTCAATGACTTCGAAACCCCCCTTTAAAGAAAAAGGGGCAGGGAAGTGCTTACGATCTGGATGTCTGGTCATAAGGAACTGAGAAACACAGAACTAGAGCAGAGGTTCCAGTGTCTGAGAGTGCGTCCTCCGCTATTCAAATCTTCCACTCTTTTCGCTCACGTCAATGGCAGCAGATATCCCACAAGCATATGATTCTGTATACCATCAAGCGGGGTATTAGGTCGGCCCAGGCGGCCGACCTAAGCCTTATCCTAGGAGCCCCAACTTGGACGTCGCTGGCGACCTAGCGTATCGCAGGATCGAAAGTTCAGGCTTTATCGCCGTCAGTAGGTGTTTTGTCTTGCTGACACAGCTATTGGGAAAGGCTTCCTTCACCGAGAATGGATGCTCAAACTTCAGTGTCAAGGCTAGGCAGCATGCCGTCGTAATGCAATGTGCTTCTGACGTAAGAAAACTGGAATCCTTAAGCACCGAAAGCAAACGCAAGAGCATTCCCTTTTTAGTTTCTCTTCGTTCTCGTCGGTACCATAATCGATCGTAATTCAAGGTTATCAGGGCCTCTAGCGTTGGTGATGGTTGTAGATAACGTAGGGAGCGGACGACATAAAATGCGGGGTCGGTCCGGCGCCGGTCACGGGTCTCACGGCTTGAATCGGCTGACCCCTGCTTCCCCTCACATCGCCGGCGGCATATCATGACGAAAGAAAGATAAGAATCCTGTTGTTATATCATTGCTTGCACAGCGCTCCTACATCTCGACATACCTCCCAATTTTCTCTGTCTTTGATTTGAAAGAGTAAGGCTGGAGACCCGTTTTTCACTTTGAACGTCATTCCTCCCAACCAAACATGTCTGATATCAAGAAGTATCAGCTTGGAGACTTCCATCTTCAAGGCGGCGGCTCGTTGCCCGGAGCATGGATTGCATATAAGACGTTTGGCGACCCATCCCTTCCAGCGGTTGTCTATCCCACCTGGTACTCCGGCGCTATTGCGGACAACGAATGGCTAGTAGGAGACGACAAAACCTTGAATCCGTCGAACTATTTCATCGTCATTCCGGCCCTGTTCGGTAACGGGGAGTCCATCAGCCCCTCCAACTCGGACATCAATCCATTTCCCGACGTGACTTTCTTCGATAATGTGAAGGCGCAATACGAATTGGTCACTAAGGAACTCAAGATCACCCATCTCAGAGCCGTGCTGGGATGGTCTATGGGCGCGGCTCAATCCTTTCAATGGGCGACACAATATCCCGACTTTTTGGACATTGCAGTCCCATTTTGTGGCGCTGCGAAGTGCGCCCTGCACAATCAAGTCTTCCTGGAGGGGGTCAAGTCGGCGCTTCTCGCAGCAAAGAAGACAAGCTCAGCCGGCAGTACACTAGGACGCTTTACATCAACCGAGGCCAAGTCTGACCGGGTCTGGTCTGACGAGGAGAAGCAAGTCGGCCTGAAAGCTTTTGGCCGTGGGTACGCCGGATGGGGCTTTTCCCAAGCATTTTACCGACATGAGCTGCACAAGAAGTTTTACGGAGCCAAGGATCTCGAGGACTTCATGCAATCGTTTTGGGAGAAGTGGGCCCTTAGCAAGGACCCGGAGAATTTGCTTGTCATGATTCACACGTGGCAAAGTGCCGATGTGAGCAATCAAGAGCCATACAATGGCGATTTCAAGAAGGCCATGGCAAGCATCAAGGCTAAAACTTTGGTGCTGCCCTCCAAGACTGACCTCTACTTCCCGTAAGAATCTGGCCCTAGATACCGCCATGACTATTACTGACAGTTGCAGGCCCGAGGACTCCGAGTATGAGGTCGAGTGTATGAGTGAAGGTGTCGGTGAACTAGCTGTCTACCCCTCCATTTGGGGCCATTGGGCTGGAGGGCCCCCGGGGAACTTTGAAGATGTCAAGTGGCTAGACGACAAGCTGAAGAACATCTTCGCTACAGCGCCAAAGAGAGGTTAGAGATGTCTAGGAGTTGATTGCGAAATATGCAGGGAATGGCGTTGTGACCAAATTGTTTCTTTTCGCTAATAGCAATAGTTTTTTGTGCGCTTTGGCAGGAAAGAAATCATCGAATCTTCCTTAAACCTATGGCAGTGTGCCAATTCAACCATTTACTAATGAGACTTAAGAGACAGACATATGTTACTCTCACCACCAAGAAGACATTCAATCTCTCACTTTCTGAGATCTCTACACACTGGACCTTCTTGTCATTGGCCCTTTACTTTCGCAGGGCTGGCTGAACGGTGATACCCTCAAACTTCTGCCGAATCTCTGTAGTTACGCCAGACATGTCGCAGAGATCCTTATCATGCAACATGTCCGAGCGGGGCACCCAACTTCCATGGATGCCATTGCGTAGCCGGAAAGGTAGTTCAATTATTGCCACGGGGCCTGATCCAACATCTTTGGCGTCGAGGATCAAAATGCAGGACAGTCTAACATCTCGTCTGTTCGCGATGGTCACAAGAAAGCCGTCTCCTTCAGCAGCTTTGAAATTGTAAGTGAACCCGTCACCGGTCTGATGTCTGTTGCTCAATGGAATACTTACCCTCTAGGGACCTTGGTACGAACGCTACCTCATGCAGAGAAGTATGTTCCCCCGCAGACCAGTGATCATACTTCCCGGTGTTGATATCTGCAGCTGCAATGGTGTTGTAGGTCCCACCGACAGGACTGTACTTGGCCTTTGGATCGTGAACGCAAAGGAACAGTTTGCTGTACGCTTTGGTTGCGAACCTTTCATCAACCTTGGGCATTTCGCCATCGAGTGCGACGAGCTCGGTCGGCTCAACTTGGAAGGTTGTTGCGTTGGGATCGAGCTTCCAGCGCACGTAGCTACTAGCAGGTTGTCCTACTGCTGCTTTACCGCTTGGGTGAGAGAATGGGTCCTCGCCTCGTGGGCCAAAGAACCAGAACTAGTGCACGAGTTAGAGAACGCCTTTAGGAGATAGTCCTACAGAATGCGCACCTTGTTATGATGGGTAAGGGGCGCGTCGAGGTAAACACATCCGTCTTCACCTTCGAACGCGTTTCCAGTATGCCCGTAGAAGGCGTTCTTAAAGTTGAACCAACGAACGTCTTCAGGTTTAGGGTTTCGCCGCGGCAGAAGACCAAAGGTCAGGGGCTTGTCCTCGGCCCATGCGAAATGCTTCGATCCTTGCTGCAGCATTTCAACTGGCTGTGTCTCAAGTGGAATGAGTACGAAAACGATACAGTTCTCAGTCGCTGCCATATCATGCATCATTCCCACATAAGGCGTCTTGATCCAACATTCTTCAAGCTTCTTCCCATTCTTATCAAAAAGATAGTATGCAACGTCATTTGTCGCATCACCTTTGGCTTCGTAGCCCATAGTGATCAGCTCTCCGTTGTCAGGATCAATCTTTGGATGCGCGGTGAAAGTTGGAGCTGAGTACTGCCCATGAAAGTCGTACAGCCCTTCAGATTTGAATTAGTTGTCCGTAGTAAACAGGCACGCAGCAACCAGTTGGGCGACGAAAACCTACCCCTGGTCTCCAGCGAGTCCGGATCCATTGCATACGGCCTAGAGTCTTCCTTCAAGGCTAGCAGCTGATGTTCGAAATATACAATATGCGTATTTGCGGTCGAGTGAACCTCATGCTTCACTCTCGGGTCATCTGAGTAGCGATTTCGGTATTTGCCAAAAACTGACTGCCTCGCTGCCCTCTCTATGTTGAACTTGGCAGTGCGCACATACTTCTGCTTGAAGTCAGCGTGACCGTTCTTAATCCGAACTGCATCTATGGCGCCATCCCCGTTGATGAAGACATCGTCTTCGTAAAGAGGGGCCCAAGACCAGTCGGGCATGCAACGGTAGTATGTTCCGTCTATCTCTTGTGGGATTGAACCGCGGACAATACAATTGTAGACTTCCGCTTCGAAACGGCAAGGTGCTTCTGCCCCATCAAAGAATGGCGTTGGGGGGAAGTTCGTCTCCTGCTGTGCCTTGAGAGACCTCGAACACTCGGAAAGGTCAGGCATTTTGCTATCTTGATTTGTTTAAGCCTTGGGGGTGCTCATGGGACTCGTCCGTCTTTTGATGAATAGTTATACTACCGGGCGACTTATTCGGGTAGCCCGGCATTATCTCAATAAACGTCTTCGGCTTTACTACGCTACTTCTGGTAACCGAAACCGACTATGGGTAGTTGCAATCGAAACGCCATGATCGTCATTGAAAGTGCAATAATCGATCCCCAGGCTTTTGCTCCTTGACGCTTCAAACTCTGTATCATCTGCCGAACAGTGACGCCGTCACACTTTCCAACGACGACCACTATGCGGAGATGGCGGGGGCGGAGACCGAGACGGGATTGACTGCCGGTCGACCAGGGAAGCTAGGTCAAGTACATAGGTTCAGTGATTGGTGGCCTAGGACGGAGACCGACCTCAAGGTTTCGGCTCTGGCCGTGCGTTCATTCGGTATGCTGACCGGGTAGAACGGAGGACCGTATATATCGAGTGTATTGACCTGGATACAAGGTGGTCATTGACAAAGCAAGAACTTAACAACTACAGCAAACTCTAGTCCCGAGCTCGTAAGGTCGCTATCCTTGAACTATCATTTGTAGACACACTTCCAAGTCCCAGTCAATACCAAAAATCCAACCAAAAGTGGTCATGACTTCCAGCAAGGACTACGTTTTCAAGCAGGTTGGGAATACGTTGATAGAGGCAACGGCTCACTGGAAGCCTACAAAGAGTAAGGAGCCAAAGGGACTTGGTAAGTCTTGAGACGATCGTGTCGACTAGCTTGTAACTGAATGTTCCCAGCTCTGGCTCTTCATGGAGGAGGTTTCGTGATAGGATCCAGGCATGCGTTGCCAGAGGTTGAAGTTGGGTATCTTGCCGACGCAAACTTCGTTGTCGTATCAGCCGACTATCGACTTTGCCCACAAGTTGCCTTACACGATGTAATCGAAGACGTTATCGACGTTTTCTCTTGGTGCAAGACGGAGCTTCCGGAAAAGTTCGAAGCGGACACTGGCTTTGGGATTGACGCACGAAAGGCTGTGGTTTTCGGGCAATCTGCTGGAGGACTCTTGGCTTTACATTTGGTGAGTTGCCAATGCTCCTGGTCCCAGTTTAATACCTAAAACTCAATATCTCATGAATAGGGTGCTCTGGCGGAACCTCCTCGGGCGATTCTTGACTTTTATGGCGTCAAGTACGTCAGTGATGAATTCTGGCACAAGCCTTTGCCTGCTTTAGCTGCCATTCCGACACTGCCACAGGCTTTAACCGACAAAATCTTTGAGGAACCGGTCATGACGACCACTGTCACATCCCTAGAAAAGGCAGCTGCGTCTCAAGACGGGGAGAGAAAAAGGGGCATGCCAGCACCTGATCTATCGCTTCCCAGAAACGCCTGGCTATTCACGGCATTGAAGAACGGGACGCAGATGAAGTCCATTGTCAAAGACGATAACTTCGACCGCGTCGACCCTGTAAAAGTGTTCCACCCAAAATTTCCTCCAACCTTTTTTATACATGGGG
The DNA here is from genome assembly GCA_001563135.1 of Colletotrichum simmondsii. Taxonomy (NCBI): domain Eukaryota; kingdom Fungi; phylum Ascomycota; class Sordariomycetes; order Glomerellales; family Glomerellaceae; genus Colletotrichum; species Colletotrichum simmondsii. Next base: position 133,547 of record JFBX01000555.1, on the reverse strand, counting down.
ATAAGGATGGCTTGATTCCCAATGCCTTCAGCGAAAGGGCTTGTAGGGAGCTGAGCGAGATGGGAGTGAAGGCGCGTATCTCTTTAATTTCAGGCCAATCCCATGGTTTCGATGCCGGCTTAAGAGTGGATGACCCGGAATGGCCGCAGGTACGCGATGCGCTGGACTTTCTCATCTTCTACGGAAATAAAGCCATCTGAGATGCCCGTATCCTGCTAGATATTGAAATCGAAATTAGACTCAGAGAACCCTAGCTGCTCCCACAAGTCCAAATTGGGTAGTCCTGTTTCGAAAGAGATGATACTGCTGTCAAATGTTGTGGTTTCCGGTCTTGAAGAAGTTAAAAAGTCTGCTGGTTGAGAAGTCAAGCTGTAGAACTCACTGGTTGTGTTCAATGTCTTCAAGCACTTTGTCAAAACACTGGACGGCAAAAGCGTGCAATCTATCAGGAAACATTCGAAGAAGCCTCCTCAGCTTTATCACCATATCTCGCAAATAGACAGACGCTGGATTCTTGATGATTCTGATGAGAAGCACCAGTCCGCAGGTCACTGCATGGTACGAATCAAACCAGAAGTGGTTGGTAAGAACATCCCTTTCGTGCATCTCGATTAGCGTTGCAATAGTCTTGTTGTTGCTCTCTTCGCAGATGTTGATTCGATGGTCGGCTTCGGACCCTGAAAAGGTAGCATTAAACAGGTACGATTGAGTCAATAAGACGATGATGCAATGATATCTCAACCGTAAGTACAGCGTGGCGCGCAACAATGATGGGGGGATCGCTGCTGCAGGTATGGTCAGGTGCTGAGGCAGGCTTTCCCACCACCCATAAAGGTCTTGAATCAACCGATCGATAGCATTTCCATTATCGTAATGCTTCTCGGAGTTGCACTGAAGGGTACGAGACAGAAGCCGTGTAAGGCGTGCTGAGGCGAAGGCATACATGGGCGGCATGTTTGGGGCTCCGATGAGGCTCTATGACGTGATGTTAGTTGAGGATTACATTTCAATGACTGGCGCTGAATTACATCTGAAGGCGAACCGATAGTGCTTAGATCGACGGTGATTCCTAATGATCTTCCCAGAACGCTGGTGAACCACTGGTCCAAGTCGCATAATGACCACCAAAGCTTGGTTTTCTGTTCCGCCCACAGGGGACTTTCATCGTCAGTTGTTACGTGCAACCCGAGTGACTGGGCAATTCTGATGGCGCTGCCGAGAACGACCCAAGAAGTGTTCCGCTGGTTTTTCTTCAGCCGGTACAAGGCCTAAGCTCAGTGAGCTGCATTAGCTGGGTTCTTGATCTGTGAAGTAGAGGATAACAGCATTATGACTGACCATGACAATAATCGCCTGAATGCTCTCGACACTCCCCTCCTCGATGACACTCTCCATCTTCTTTGAGGCAAGCTCAAAATGGTGTGGGTCGTCGTCAATGAGAGCAACGATGAGCTGAATCATGGCTTGAGTCGATACGCTCACTTCTGCGTTTCCGTGGGCTCTCACTATTGCATCGAAAAGCTTCTCTGGGCCGAGGACGTAAAATACGCAGTTGACGAAGCGAAGAAAGACAACGCTGCATCTTTCGCATGTCTTCCTGTCGGGAAGTGCTGCATCTCGTTTATTCGACAGCGGTTCGCCTTCACGCAAGTCAAACGTTCCACTGGGTTGCAGCGCCGCGAGCCGAGGAAAACTTCGTGTGATGCACAGGCTGACTTTGGACTGAAGGACCGCGTAGCTTGAGGCACCGTTGAATCCTAGGGGGCGATGAGTCAATGCGAGATATTCATTAGACCGAATCGCCAGTCTACTCACTTCGCTGGCGTGTTGCATCTGAGATGAACGAGCCCTCAGACATCGGTGACGCCGAGTCCTTGGCAGTGACACCTAGTAGTAAGTGCCCGCCATCGACCGGCGAGCATGACGAAGTATCCGCAGACGGAACTTGCACAGCAAGTTCTGTGGGAAAGTCAGGTTGTTGGGGTGCCGCCTGAAGTTTGCTGACAAAAGTGCGCAGGCCTTCAACGCTTAATGGGATACCAGGGGCATAGTGCTGGACAATGGCGGCCATCAGTTCGAACTGCTCCTTCGAAGTGTGATAGTAGGGCCGGATGCTGGCTTCATCAGTGACAACGCAATCTAATCCGAGGCGCTCACACCGGTGACAGGATCTGGACGTTGGTTTGTCGCACTCTCATAGTCAGTACGAGACTCAGTCATTGATGTAGCTCCAATGCTCACTTTGATCTTTCGCCGTCTGCAATTGACGCAGCTGGAGGGCAGCCGACCGGCTCGGCGCGTTGTTGTACTCATGCTGGCAAACAATATCGCTTTAAATAGAGGCACTTATGCGATTGAGATGATTCCGGCTGCCCGGCGAGTGAGCCATCATCCCCAGACCACGGCATTACATAGAACGTAAAGGGTAGGCCAGGAGCCTTGGAGCCATGAGCATGGTCATACTCAGAGGCAACATTTGACTGTCATGGGGATCTGTGCTAGCCTGTGGTCCCGGCGTTGTAACCGCAATAGCAAAGACCACTTGGAGTGCTGTTAGGCACGAAACATTGAAACATGCCGGCTAGATCAGACTTCCTTCAACTTAGTGACTATAGAGCTTATTGTTGAGGCATAAGCTTCGTATCCTCCATGAATCGTGTTGAAAAGCGCCATGATCTCGAAACATTACGGGTGATAGTAGAGCGGCATGGCGACGGAGGGCGGATAATAGGGTACA
>JFBX01000555.1:95212-130800 GCA_001563135.1 Colletotrichum simmondsii | reverse complement strand
GGGGGGACCCACAGCGGTCACCGCTCTCCGTCCCATACCGCATTCTTTGAGTTTGGCCGTCGAGAGCGGTCTCCGCGCTGTACACCCACCGGTGACCGCGGATCCTCGATCCTCGTACTCAGGCGCTATCGGCGATCTGGGAAGTACGCAGTCCTGTCTGCGAGGATATGAGAGACAAGTAACGAGAAATGATAAACCACAGTAGTACGGAGAAGAGAACATGTTGCCTCTATGTTGCCACGCTTCGAATCGTTGCAGAGGATTCAACAAACCAGTGAACACGATTCCAAATGAGCCATGGAGACTCAAAATGCGACCGTTAATTGGCACAGTTCCAGTATCCAAGTCGCTGCCATCATCTCTGCAATCTTATGTTTGGTATATGAACTTGCATCAAAATGCCTCCTAACATTGGACTCAAGGCTGACTCTTGCAGCTGGCGATCCCTGTCATTTACAATGTGATCTTCCATCCTCTGGCCCGAGTCCCGGGGCCTTTCTTGGCCAAGTTCAACGACTTCTGGCACGCATACCAACTATACACCAATATGAGACATGAGACGCTCTGTAAACTTCATGATAGATACGGTAATCACTACAATCTGCTGCTCTTAATGGTAGTGTCTAACATGAATGGCTAGGTCCTTTGGTGCGCTTGGGGCCGAGCACTGTCTCTGTGAACACCACGGAAGGATTCCAAAAGGTTTACTCGGCGACATCACCAATCGGCAAGTCGCCATTCTATCAGAGCTTCACCCCAGGTTTCAAAAGTAGTTTCTCTTCGATGGGTTCTGCGTACAAAGAGAAGAAGTCTATCCTCTCTCAAGCATTTGCTCAGAAGAAGCTAGACGCCATGGAAACAGCATTCTTGGGGCACATTTGGAAGCTTTGCGAGGTGATGAAAAGTCAACCCAAGGTCAACTTGGATGATTATTTATGAGCCTTGACAATTGACATCTTATCGGACGTTTGCTTTGGCGAAACGTTTGATTTACTTCGCAATCCCACAGAGAAGGCGAAGATCAGCGATGGCTTAGTGCAAGCAGCAAAATTTGTCTCATTGGTACCAATGAACGCCTTCGATTGTTCCATACTTTAGGCAATTTGACTAAGAGCGTTTTAGGAAGGTACACTCTGGAGATGGCTTTTGTTGCAGCGCCTGATTCGAAAGTTCTCGTACAACCATACGACTCGGGGCTATCCAGCGAAGGTGAGTCTGCCTTCTGTCTCAAGCAGCATCGTCAACTGAAATGCCTAGATGGCGATTGGCGCCATGATCAAACAGAGACACAATCCTTCCGGCAGGCAAGACATATTCAATTACCTACTTACGGCCAAAAGTCCCACCACCGGCACGCCGTTTCCTGATCGCGAGCTGTTCGGTGAAGCGATCGTGATGTTTGTAGCAGGGTCTGATACCACATCTACTGCGCTTTTGACAATATTGTGGCATCTGTTGGCTCATAAAGATGCATACGACAAGGTGGCCTTGGAGGTCAGATCTACAGTCACGACACGTAATGAGTTGAACTACCACAAGATTCAGCATCTGCCATATCTAAGAGCTGTGATTGAAGAAGGATTGAGAATCTTCCCACCGAATGCAGGTTTCATTCCGAGACAGGTACTCCAATCCGATGGAGCCTTCGTTCTCCACGGCATACCTCTGCCAGTGGGAGTAAGTCGATATCATCGTTTATCTCAACCTCAAGAGCGCGGACGCTGACATCATCCCTTCTCAGACGGAAGTCGGCGTTGCAAACATGGCGATGCATAGGAACCCCAAGTATTTTGAACAACCCAACGACTTCATTCCAGAACGCTGGATCGGCGATGGCCAGTCTGCGGTAAAGGATAAATCAGCTTTCTCTCCCTTCTCCAAGGGCCCGAGGGCGTGCCTCGGAAGAACGTAAGGGGTCCCGTTTTAGCTTCTAAAAGACCATTGCTAAACTTTATTCCAGAATGGCCTACATGGAGATGTCTATAGCTTTGGCAGCAATGTTTTTGGAGATGGACATGGAATTTGAGGATCCCGGTTCTGAGGCAAGACAGGGGTTCACAGCGACGGATTCTTTCGTTCTCGTACGACCAAAAGTTAGGATCGTTATAAAACCTCGCCACTGAGAGGACGCAGTCAATCTGGAGTGCATCTGAGTCTCTTCTCTGGTGGGAAGCAGTCCCTCTGCTGCGACCTCAGCAAAGCGGCAGGGGCTGCGGGAGCCGCTACTGGAAGAAGGCACAGGCCATGACATGTTCATAAGGACATACTGTAGAGACCGATCGGGTTCGAGATCTTGGTTGCAAAGACGGGAGTAATTTAGGCTAAAGGAGTTGATATCATTCATCCCTGCTAATCTGATCACGGGAATCGGCTAGGCCCAGAATGCTCCCAAAACGCGATGATCGACATTCCTGATGAACCAAGTTACCATGCATGAGAGTCTTGAAAACTTTAGTCACTAGGAATAGCAATGAAGAGAACAATAGGGCGATGTAGAATAGAACGGCCTTCTGATAGTAATTATAGGAATATCTTGCCAAGAGCCCACGCCAATATCCCACAACAGCCGCACATGTTGAATAGTAAAGAAAATGGTATCTAATAAGTAAAGAGTGATATCTCCAACGCCAACGTAATCTCTGGGCTTAACAGGCCGTCTCTGAATGGTTCAAAGTTTCTTCGTATCAATACAGCGCTATCTGTAGAGGGACTGAATCATGAGAAACCCCTTGTCTCAACTTTCTGTGAAGAGACCTGCACAATATCGCACTTAACCTCGATCGGCGCTCCTGGCTGCAGCTCGATCTCGTCATCAGAGACTCTCCTTCCCGCTTCGATTCTTGTTTCGACGATGGCGTGGTGGTTTGGTCTATATCCGCCCAATTCGATAGACTCCTGCTGCCGTGATGGAGACGGCATCTTATCGGTCTGACTGGTGAAATCCGGGCTATCTCTCGAGGCTTGGAAGGGGAGCCCTGTCTCGCGGCTCGCATCAGAATGGCTCAAATCGTAGCTGGCGATGCCATAGAGATCAGCCTTGCTGTCTGCCGAGCCAGTTCGTCGTTTGGAGTAGCGGGCAGAGTAGTGGTTCGGGTTGCCAAGTGCACCACCAAGCTCGGGATCGCGGTGGCGTGAGGTACTTTCGGTGTTTTCAGAGTAGTCTCCGTTTTTGTGGTATTTCGAGGATTTCGCAATACGACTCGACAAGGCGGGAATGAACCGAGAGACCAAGGGTCGGAACGTCGGTAGGCAAGCGCAGACGAGTCCACAGCAGAGTTCGCCGATGGACCAGCCGGCGGTCTCGACATTCTGCCAAGTGAAGTCTTCTTCGAGCTTGAGGAATCGGATCCGGATGAATGATATGGTACATGTGCTATAAAAAAATTAGTCGGAGCCCGGAATGGTCAAGTGATCGTAGGACAAGACACACAAAAAGCCCAGACAGAAGATACCAAGCAAGACATATTTCTGGCCTCGGGCCAGATTCAGTCGGTGAATAACTGGCAGCGGCAGCACGAATACAATGATGTCGGTGATGATGTTGCCTGCTGCGTTGATGTACCACTGGGGGTAGTTCGGGATGCATGTGCCATCAATAGTCTTATCCCAGAATGCTGGAATAGGGGTACAGATAAAGATCTCGACAAGGATCTGCGAAATGCTCCATGCGCCGACTATTACCATCGCCGCAATGAAGACCTTCTTCATCTTTTGGACGGCCAGGACTCGGTAGTATTGAAAAAGGAAGGTCATCTTGATACCAGCCAATGCTGCATTGTAGAATACAATGGTGACGTAGAATGTCTTGGAAGTGTTAATAGGTGTGCGAAGTGAATCGTATCAGACATCAACTGACCCTCATGTAGTCTTGAATTTGTTCCGAAGTAAGAAAGTAAACATGATGACCGAGGCCATTCCTGGTGTCTTCAGGTTATTAGATACCATCGAATGTAGTCGTATCTATGATATATGACTTACTCAGTGCGACAGCCAAGCCGCATCCAAGAACCAACAGCTACAGCATGGTAGTCAGAATCAGGTTGAAGGGATGAAGAGGACTTTCCAAAACCTACAAAAGCAAAGACGGATGCCCAATCATCCATACCAAATTGCCGTATCACGAATATTCTGGTGTATACTCGTATTGATACAGCCAAGAAGGCAACTGAAAGCACAAAGCTTGTGACGCCGACGACGATTGGTACCCGCGAATCGTCCGGGCTCATTCCTGGAGGGACCTCCATGCTGCCTGTGAACTCTCTCCGAACAATGTTGACGGCTATGCTTGGTCGGTAGTGGACTTGAGAAGCATCGATAGTCCACAAGGACTGGCACGTGGCAGTGTGCTTTTTCGTTCCCTTCAACGGCGGCTGATGATGGGGATAGGTGTGGGACGTCGGACGACGAAAAGCATGGGAATCTAAACGCCGAGGGATGCTGTCTTTGTATATTGACGAAAGCTTGGCTATGCCAGCCTTGGCTGGTCTTGGATCGAAGGGGCACCTTTGCGCGGGTGTGGCTCGAGAAAGGGGCAGAACATAGAGAGGGTGTGAGACATCGACGAGGAGGAGCTGCCCGCAAAGACTGCTACACTAGCACGCCTCGCACGCTCGAGGGACCCTCAGGATTTCGATATTCCGTGTCTCATATGGCTTAGACGTGGAGACCACTGTGGGATCGACGAATCTATTTCCAAGGATACTGTCGATTGCCTTTGGGCAGAAAGAACGCAATGCAGGAGCCGTGCGCGCGGTAGACTGCTCGGAAGACAGGAAGACAGCTGGGCGGAACTAGCACAACGGTCGTGGCTTCTTCTTCTCTGATGACACCCTTTGTGCAGTTTTTGTACACCTGCATGACTACCTAACGAATTGGCAAATGGGGAGTGACACCTTGTTCACTAGCGGAAAAGCCGTAGCGTGTAAGCTATGCCGGGACGGCTCCGCGTGTCGTTATGAAGGTTTGGACGAACTAACGGGCCTTCGATTCGTCATATTAGACTGCACCCGGAAGGTGGGAAAAAGGAGAGGAGGGTGGCAGGCAGTGGACAGTCTGCGGTGTTGGAGGTCTGCCAGCCTAGGGACGCAACGTTATTCTCGACGCGCAGATGACGGCAATCTCCCGGCTTTGCTGGCACGCTGGCACGCTGACGGCGCATGGATTTGGCGGCACTGCATTCCTCTTGTCGCGGGCCAGGGCGGCAGGCATTCTGGGATTTCTGCCATTTTGGAGATGCCGCGATTCAGCTGCCATCGATAGAGAGACTTGCAATGTCTCAGACCACCTCCTGGCATGTGCAAATATGGAGCTGGGACTTGGGAGTCGGCCCCGAGTTGGAGTCGATGTCTGTGTGTCCAAAAGATAGCCCAATGATGATCGGCTGGACAGGGTGATAGGCTCGAACCCCGGGTATCCAAAGTCGTATACCGTCCCTACTAGCCCGGAAGAGGGACCGGGGTAACTCCTGTCCGCTTCTCGGTGAAAGAGGAGTCTATCGCGGGGATTTATGTCGCCAGGGTCGCGGCTGACTCGCATTTGAGAGGTAGTGGTGCTTGTTGGCGCAATTGCCAGGCATCGGCGATCACTGCTGACGGGCAGGAAAAAGAAATTGGGCATCAAATAGACTGCGAAGCCTTCTGCCGGGCCGAAGACAGATATTGAATAAAGCCATGGACGGATGACCTTGACTACACCATCTGTTCATCTGATCGGCAGACTGACTTTGGCTTCCAGAATCGGGTGAAACAGAGACAGTTCAAAGGTTGCTTTTCGGAAGACCAGCCAGATCATAGATGGCTACTTTACCCTATTGCGTAGCAGTGTGCCAACAGAGACTCGCCTACGGAAATCACCTGAAAAGACGACGATTATGGCCGGATCTCTTTCCAGCGGCTTTCTCGCTCTCGCACGAAAGAGGTAGTATTTTAGGACCTTGGGCGTCTCAGCCGCGCTCTCACCGGTGCCGATTACACACTATGGAGTACGGAGTATGGGAGGGCAGATTCGTTATTGCAACTCAAGCGAGCAAATTCGGCGACGGCGGCCGAGCCGGTGAAGAGGGGCCCACCCAAGTTCCTTGTTCTTCGCTCTCGTCGTCGAATCCAGCCTTTCCAGCTTGGCGTCGAAGGACCCTCTTCGAAGCGTGGATCTGGTAAATCATGCCACTCAATGAGTCGCATTGGTCAGAACCTGGCAGACGAGGGTCTGAGCGTAACCACGCCGTCGGAGGGACGAGCCGGGGGGGAACGGGCAACGAATACTCTGCAACGCCTCTCAACTTGATTTGGACGACCGTCAATACAAAGGCCCGTTTGGCTCCGACGTTTGGCCCGACGATGGCTTGTCTTGCTACGCATTGTTTGTTCTCTTCGTACCATATTCAAGCCACAGCTGCGGCAACGAGGAATAAACTTCAGCCCATTGCCATTGGATGAGCTAGTGGCGTTCCCCGCGGAGTGAAGGATCAGCGGCTTTATTGACAGACAAGGTGGGATGTGGAAAACCTGCTGAGAAGTTTGACAGGTACATCTTTCTGCACTGCAGAGCACGGTCCCGGTGTCAAGCATGCCACCCGAACTGCATTACAGATAGACGATGGGCATGCTCAAAGAAGAAGCCTGCCGGGAGCATCAGCACGACTATCCGGACGAATTACAGATAGGAGAGATTTCGAGAGGCACCCGAAGACCGGAACTAGCCCCGCTCATCGCAGGGACTATGGAAAAGGGCCAGCATCACGTCAGCCCGCGGCACGGCTGATAAGTTCATCGTAAAGCCCGTTGAAGCATTTGTCCCACTATAGGCACCTGAAAGACAGCCCTTTTCCACTTCCCCGCTGCCAGTCATAACATTGAACATCAAGTGACATGACGGTGGGGAGGTCCGAGAGCTCATCATCACTGCGATCCTATAAGCCTATTTCACAGGAACGAGTAATGTGTTCTATCGAGGCAAACAACACGACGTCGACTTCGATCTTGCAACTTTGCAAGTGGGCTTTGTCGGTGCGCAATGTCCACCAGAAAAGGTTTGTCTCGCGAGATCTACTGGCTCATGAAAGTTGAAAGGGTCAAAGCCAAACTCCATCCGGACTTCGTTTACCAGACTTTAGCGCCAAGGGTCTGCTTACTACTCTGAACGAGTTTTTCTGGAGACACGCGGGGCAATACAGAGCGTTGAAGATCGCTGCATGAGGGTGCCTGCATTCTGACGGCTCCATCAGTGCTGAAGAACAATGACAAACCGCCAAACGCGGTCCGGATCCGAACCCGCCCTCTGCGGCTCGATGGACGTTTCTCAATGATGTGAGACGTTCGAATAGGTTGCAACAGTCGTCCGACACGCACCCGGAAGCAATTTGGGTCGAGCTCCGCAAGTCCAGGCGATGTTTTGGGTGAATGAATCGCATCCTAAAATTGTGGGTGTGTTTGTTCCCTGTGACACCTTTGTCAGTTAGGGGTGCGTCTCCAAGAACCCGTGGTCCATGTGCGATGCAAGAACTGTAGCAGCTGTCGAAGGTGTCTCTGCATCATCACCTGCATATCTAACTTGGCCAACTTGGCAGGGGAAGGACTGAATCGTTCATCTGCTCAGGTAATCCACGTGCTGCTGCTGCTGTGGTGCGTGGAGGACGCATGGAGAAGTTCCACCGAGTAAGGTAGAGTAAGCTTACACGAGCAGGATCCAGGAACAGAATGCTTATCCTGTGGATTCATGCAGTTGCGAAACGTGCTTCCTTCGCGCGAGATGCGTTTGTGCCTTGTTTTCGTTCCTTCTCGACACCTCCACTTTGCCCCTTCAACATGATTCCAAGCGAATAGTGGCTATCGCGGTGCAACGCCTACGGTAGATGGGGGGATGAAGCAGCATCGTGTTGGTCCCATCAGTCATCATTCTTGTCATGAAGTGCACACCCTCGTATTGAAATGAGCGGAGACAATGAAGTTTCCGAGTCTCCGATGAGTTGCACATTCGCGCCAAATAATACAAGACTCCAAGTAAATAATCCTGATCTCCGATGCTCCTGTGGTGCTGCCTGCCATCGTTCAAATCTCAGATGCTGGGATACCCCAAAGAGCCTCGAAATGAGCCCAAGACGGCAGTGCGTAAGGCTTCGGTAGAGCATCGGCCACCTGTAGTCATCCTCGGCACTCGTCTCTTTGGGTGCCAATGCTCTATTTATCAATTCATCAATGTTCCCTTTCATCGTGTTGATCGTCGCCGCGCAAATCCCGATGACATATGAGCCGGTTGTAACGATCGGTGGTAAGCTTCACTGAGGCCCGCGCATAGAGTTCGTCTCTCCGATCCGGAGTCCCGCGGGTGTATCTTCTTGGCCGATGTGACGCTCAACGGCGTGAAGAGGAGGCTCACGGACTGTATGGCCAGTCTCTGTTGCTACCTGTCCGTGATAACGTTTACGGGTAACCTGCTCTGCGGACAAGCTGCGGGCAGTACGGCAACTGTATTGTCAAACGTTCTCGCGCTTATGAGAATTCAAAGAAACACGAAGGTAACACAACAATCAATGACTCGTTGATGTCCCAAGACTAGGTTAACGTCTCCAGAGAGGGGAAACGCGAAAACACCCTCCTTTTTGAGGATACAGCAGACTCCCTGGGGATGGACGAGGAATATTCGCTTATTCCTCGCTGAATTCCACTGCGCGAGCCAGAATAGCCCGCTGAAACCCCTGGCATGTCCGCCTGGCGTGTCACTCGTTATCCATGGCGGGTCGATCTAACGGGCGCTGCGCCGGTGACAGGCCCTTTGTAGTGGGGTAAGAAGGATCCGGTTCCTGGAGCGTGAGGGGGACAGGGCACGGCGAAGCCATAAAGATTGGTTCGACTTGTCGAGACGGTCAAGCTGTGGTTCCTGGATACTCATGACTTTGTTAGCCAGAATCCATTGGCGTCAGAAATCTAATCTGCTATCATCGTGGAGGCTGAGCATGCTTGCTAATTTACCCCCATGATGAGCCGTCCCACGCAACTGGTAAACTTTACTGTAGTCTTCGTCAGGTGTTCCCCCTCCAAATCTTTGGGAGACTAGGGTTGAACTGTGCAATCAACCGCAGAAATCATCGCACATTCAAGGCGGAGTACGAATATCAACATGGAGCCGATTATCTCTTACAGTTTTGCATCTTCTCATCCATATACGGATAGCAACACCCCAACTCCCCTTACCCTACTGACGAGTGAGTGAAGCATGCTATGAGGGATTACGTATTCACATTACCACAGACCCGCCCAGCTCCGTCGTGACCCATTCTAGTGCAGCAAATTGCACCCGACTTTTGAATCTTGCACCATGATCCGCACAACGTTTCCCGTGGAATCAACGATTCGCAAGACAGATCTTGTGGTTCTGGCTGGCTGGCCAAATGGTAAGGCGTCGGACTCCTAATCCGAAGATTCTGGGTTCGAGTCCCAGGTTGGTCGTTCATGATGTATCTCAAGCAGCATGACCTTTTTGCTGCACAAGCTCACCTTATTGTAGACCACCATCTTATTTTGTCTGTGTGCTTCTTCTTTCCTTCTATGACTTTATAGATGTAAGCTGTGCTCATCTGCGTGCTGAGGTTCTTGCTAAGAAATAAATCTTCTTCAGATCTTTATGTAACCAAGGCTCTTGGATTTTGTCCGACTCCCGTAGTATTATCAAGTTTATTTTATTTCTTTTGTGATACCAAAACCCAGACATTACTGGGCAACAAAACTGCCGAGATAATCGGCCTTTCCAACCGGAACTCCCTTGGATCTCAGAATCGCGTATCCTGCATTCAAGTGGAAGAAGAAGTTTGGAACTCCGTGGCTCAGAGCTGCCTCCTTCGCGGTAACCTTCAACGTCTTGCCACCAAAGATAGGCCTTACATAATGTTAGATGTCTCTTCAGTATTCTGTCTCGTTTCATGGAACAAGCACTTACAAGTCAACTTGCGAGTCAGCCTTGGCGTTAACAGTTGCCGCATCGACCTTGCTCAGGAGGTCCAGAGCATCCTTGATGCGCTTGTGGAGATCCGCGATAGTCTTCTCCGTATTCTCATACGGCTCCAATTCAACACCAGTCAGACGGCTGATGTTTGTCTTGACAGTCTTTGTCGCATTCTGGACCTGAAAAGTGAGGGGGAGTTGGTCTTCAACCAGGCGAGCCTCTGGGTAAGTGTTGACATCCACACTGTTGGCCTTGGCATGCTCCTCAGCCTTTGTCAGGATGTGATCGAAGGTCTTGAGGCCCTTGGTGAAAGTGGGAATGACTGCGTCGTAGACGGTGACTGATGCCATTGTTTCGATGTTGTGATGTTGAGATGAGGGGAAGACCGGAAGTCTCGGGAAACAGAGCGAGAGGTTTTATAAGAGTTGATAGAGTTCAGTCGTCTGTGTGACCGGCTTCGAAACACTCACCATGAAACGGATTTTTAGGCCGTCTTATATAATTATGTAAATCAACAAAGCGGTACATCACGGATTGGTAAGTTGTACAGCAGGATTGCGTGCTTGGTAAGCGCTCTCATCAATGCGCCTGCAAGTCAAGCTCACAACAAGCGGTCACCGCCAGGAACGCATCTGATCTAACGCAGATCTCACGCCTTTTGGTTGGATTCCTGATGTCGCGATGGTCCGGGGATGAGGGGCCTCCCCTGGGATTTTCCTTTTCTGGGCACCTGTTCTGCGGTTTTCACCATCCTAGTGGAACGTCACGTTATCGGTTCTCGGATGGCGTCATCAGCCTCTCCTTCCAACCCCACGATATCGCTGCGCGGGCTGCGTTGAATGGAACAATATGAACAAGAGCGTGACTCTAAACTGATTAACAATAGCTTTCCCCAATCACGTCGAATCGTTTCGTGCAGGGGAAGTATAGATGTTGAGACACTTGGTCCGTCGTCGGGTTGAATCCCCATTGCCACAAAACCAGTGATGGTGAATACCGTCGGATGATAGGGGCACCGGGCCTTGCAAAAGCCCGTAACATGGCACAGAGGTGGCTGTGTTCAAGTGCAGCTTGCTTTTCTTTTAGTTTCAAGAGCGAATCACTGGCTCATACATGTTGTGTGGTTTGTCGTGACAAAATTCTCTCTGAAGAAATGGCCGCAATGAACATGGCTCTATGTGCTCGGCTTCCGCTGTGTCGTAGTAGTCCTAGTATCCCTGATCACTTGTACCTTCAAAGTACGATGACTTCTACGCCACAGACCTCGAACACTCATTGCAATGCACCGTCATCATACTTAGGAGAAACGGAGGTTCTCACTACGATATGGTGTTATCTCAATAATGCTGGTACCTGGTCACCATCCGAACCCTTCTTTAGAGTGATAAAGTACTCACTTAGGCAGCACTGAATACAAGATCATGTCCTGGAGGGATATTAACTCCCAGTATAATCATAATTCTTTCGCATCCTCTAGCGTCTAAATGCTGCCGTGTGTCTACCCTATGGCACATTGCCCGGAGTCGGCCAAGTCGTACTAACAGACTCAAAAGACTTAGTATGCTCGAATTTACGAGCTCTCAATAGGTTCCAAGACTTAGTTATTCTGAGTCTCTAGAGATGAATAATTAAGTACATACAAAGACGATGTTTGATCTGTGGCTTTGAAGATTAGCCACGCATGTGCGCTTGGAGATAGCAGACTGGAGGTACGTTCTCCCAAGTAATACTCTCTCACGGAGCAATTCACTTTGACCCAGAAATCAAATGCCTTTCTAGGAACTCTATCTAGCATGAGAAAACTTGAGAAAGGTAAGCTTCGAAGTGTAGTAAGTCTTGGACGTAGACCACAACACAACACGTTTAGCTCTAGTACATCTAGAAACCAATCTGAACATATCGGAAATGTGACGACTTGTTCATAGGGACTCTTAGATTAGACGAAACCATCAAAACATGGGAGATCTTATCATGTGCCTACAAAACTAAAAGAGATGTCTTGAACCGATGCTTCGCTTCCCCATTTGTTACTTGATCATAACCACCAGGTCGCGCCGCACATGTGCATCGGGCCAAGGATGTAGAGAGACAAATGAAAACTATAGGGAGGAAATAACGGGCCTCCGACAGCCACAAACGACATATGGTCATCCAAGATTGGACTATCCCGCGGGGAATAGCCGGATGTGTCTATGACGACTGCTCAGGAAGATGCTGCTCCTGCGTGTCCTATGGCAGTCATGTTTAGTCTCGTGGGGGGTTGGCTAACATCTGCCGAACTTACCCCTCATCTGAAATCGTTCACCCAAACACCAGCCTTGCCAACCTACCAATCCATGGAGATGCGCGGGTTACACTATTCTTTTCGGCTTTAAACCCGGCATGGCGGCCATGTCGGATTGCCGTGAGCCGTGGGTAGTGTGTCGACCAACCCCAATGTTGCTGCAGTGGGCATTTCTCCCTTCAACTACGACAGATCTGAATCTCATGAGTAGGCACAGGCAAGCTCAGGCAGCGTGCGACTTTTCATCGGAAGCACGATACCATTAGATAATTCACAGAAAGGATTTGACAGAGACTTGAACCCTTTTGATCATTCACCATGATCCAGAACGAGGGTGTGCCGCATTGCACAACCAATGGAGACTCCCTAGGAGACCTGCAGTGAGTTTAGCTCTGTATCCTCCCACTTAACTATTACAGGGGATATGCTCAAAGAAACTCGTGACAGGAAAGAAGTAGACTACTCGTGGGCGGCTCCTCTTCTTGAGCGGACTATTGACGCAGATCGCAAAGTCCGGGTCATCTGCGTTGGCGCGGGTTTCAGTGGCATTGGGGCATCAATTCACATGCGAGAGCATATACGAGACATTGACTTCCAGATTTACGAAGCTGCGGACGATGTCGGCGGAGTGTGGCATCACAACCGATACGCAGGTGCCGCCTGCGACATCCCAGCTCACAGCTATCAGTACTCCTTCTGCCAGAACACCCAGTGGTCGGAATTCTATGCGCCTGGCCCAGAGATTCACAGATACTTGAAGAGAGTTGTCGATCACTACAAGTTGCAAAGCCTTATCAAGCTGCGTCACAGAGTAGTTGGAGCCCAGTGGTCCCAGGAACGCGGAAAGTGGTCTGTCAGAGTCTTAGATCTAGACAAGAATGAGGAGAAAGTAGACGAGGCAGAATACTTTTTGTATGCCACTGGTCTTTTGTCAAAACCCAAATGGCCGACGATTGCGGGTAAGCTCACATCCCATGATTAAGAGGCTTTAGGCAATGCTCAGCGAAGCAAGCACGGCTGGACTAATGAATAGTGAACAGGCCGAGAAAGATATAGGGGCATCTTGCATCATTCTGCAAATTGGGATGCTGCCAAGGAGGAAGCTCAAGAAGGATTCTCATGGAAAGACAAGAGAGTTGCTGTCATTGGCGTAGTAAGTCACAGACACAGTCATGATAGACAGCTCTTCAGTTTCTCTGACCGTATTGCTTTTGTCTAGGGGTCTAGTGCAATTCAGATCATGCCACAAATGCAGAGGAAAGCGAAACATGTCACAAACTTTGTAAGGAGTCGCAGTAAGTACACCAATATTCTTCCGCAAGGATTGTTAACAATTTACTTACCAAACAATCATTGCCAGCTTGGATCTCGTCTACATTTGCCTCGGCCTTCCTTGAACGCCTCAATGAAGGTGCAGGAGCTAGTAATCGTAAGTTGGTCCCTTTCGAGATCCAGAAACTCGAGCTCTTTGATGCTGAAGTCATTCAGATGTATTCTCTCCTGAAGAAAGGAAAAGCTTTACAAATGAAGAGTTCTACTCTCAGTTCCGTCGGGAGTTAGAGCGAGGCCTGAATGCCGTACACAAGATCACCGAACAGGGCCAACCATTGCAGCTGGAAGCGCGAAGAATCATAGAGGAAAAGATGTTGGAGAAGCTTGCATCCAAACCGGAGATTGCTGAGAAGCTTATACCCGACTTCCCAGTTGCCTGCAAACGCCTCACGCCGGGGCCAGGTACGCTCATCAAAATCTCACTTACACAACCCTTTCAATCGTCTTTGGATTGCCAGGAATAAAATTGACTGATACGAGACGATTTCTTGCAGGTTACCTCGAGAGTTTGACAGCAGACAATGTTGAGTTCTGTTCTCAAGAGCTAGCATCATTCACTGAGAAAGGTCTCGTGACAGCAGATGGCCGCGAACTTGAATTTGACGCAATCATTTGCGCTACTGGCTTTGTGAGCTGCATTCGCTATTCAATGCTTCAATGCCTCATCTCAGGATTAACACACGTAAACAGGATGTCTCTGCTGTACCCAGCTTCCCAATCCATGGCACAAATAACATCAATTTGCAAGACATGTGGGCCAAAGATGTCAAACAGTACTTGGCTGTCTGTGTTCCTCAGATGCCTAACTTGTACGTAGTAATGAGCGTTCAATCTCCCTAGCTATTGCATCCGCTTACCTGTTTGACAGCTTCCCAATCCTAAGCGCCCAGTCTGGTGTTGGCTCAGGGTCCTTGCTCATCCTGATGGAGCAACAAATTGCCTACGTCACCAAGTGTATCCAAAAGTGCATCCGGGAAGGCTACAAGAGCATCGTAGTCAAGGACGACGCTGTGGAATCATTTCTTCAGTACGCAGACAATTACTTTGACAGAACTGTGTATTCAGGTGAGCCGTTTGTTACCAAGCTTTCTTTCACAACTCGACTGCCGGGAAAGAGACTAACTCCATCTACTATGGTTCTCACGATTCAGGCAACTGCAAATCGTGGTACAAGAACGGAGCTTCTGGAAAGGCCAAGATCCGAACACTGTGGCCTGGGTCTTGTCTACACGGGTACACCGCGCTGCGTCACCCTCGATGGGAAGATTTTGAATATGAAAGGGCCGAAGACTATGACCATCGAATGGCATGGCTTGGCAACGGAGATGTCCGACCGGATCTTGATCGTGTGTTCTATTTGGACGAAATTTGGGCGATGCACAAGGTTTGTCCACAGCAGGTTTTGACACATTTACTACCCCATTCCTCTACTGACTATGACGATGGTAGGATCATCCAATGTTCAATGATTGAAGATTTGGGTAGGCATATTATGCGGGGACTCACCCGCATATGCCCGCATCTAGGCATGTGTCAAATAAAGTAGAGTTTGCCGGTGGACTTAAGGTTGTTTCATGACCGGTTCCAGGACAAACATGGAGACAGAGAAACTTCCGGGGCAACATGAGTTTGTTTAACTACCTAGAGCAGGAAAGTTTCGTCTGCGGCTCCGTTTACACGCGGACATCTTTGTACTCCACGGGATTAATTATGCCGCTCAAGGTGACGAATAGTTGTTCATCGAAAACCAAAATAGCGATTAAAACATCCCAGTACACACCATTTCCGGCCAAGACACAATCACGATTCAATTGAACAAAGTCTCGGAATTCAGGAGAAGTGGTAATTATCGAGCATATTACAAGGTTCACGACGAACTACGGTGGTTGATCAACAACAGCTCTGGCCCTCATTCATTTCCAAATCAGGCCTTAACACACTCAATGACCTGCATCTTCATATCCAGGCCATGAATCTTCTCAATCTTGAGCCCAGACCTAGCAACAAGCACCTCCCAATCATCGGCCGTCCGTTCCTTTCCCCCAATTCCAAGCATGCTGAAGTCTGTCATGGCGCCAATGGGCGGGGGAGGGCTCGGAAGAACATACTCGACGATGAGTACCTTACTGTCCGAACTCATGGCATCCGATAGCTGCGTGAGCATCGTGGCGCAGTCGTCGTCTCCATAGTCGTGCAGACATCGCCGGATCCAATAGATCAGTGCGTCTACATGTGTCAGCTGATCTTCACGGACACGAGAGAGACTTCGACAGCATGTAAACGTACTTTTGACAGGTTGCGCTTCGTGGAAGTTGTGTACCTGTAGGTGTACACCATCGAGCCCCGAATCTTTGAGTTCCACAACCTGTTGAATCACCTCATCTCTGTCCTGAAGAACTATGCGATCGGCTGGAATAAAAGGGTTCTCCTTCATGATCGCCTTGATGGCGTGGCCCTTGCTGCCACCCACATCCACGAGAAGCGGTCTGTTGTGCTGCTCAGACAGCTTCGTCTCCACCCAGCCAAAGTCGTAGATACCAGCTAGAGGAATGAATGACTGCACCATTTCCATGACTCCCATGAACCTCTTTACCTGCGCAGGGTTCTCTTGGTGAATCTCCCAGATCTCCTTTTCTGGCTGACCGCGTGAAAAGGCATAGGGAGTGTGCTGGCGAGTGGCCGGCTCCCGGCGGCCGTACTGTTCAAAGTACTCGGGCAGCTTCAGAGCCGTTGTTACATGCTCTTCGAACCTGGCGAATATGTCAGACGATCGGTCAGTGAACGAGTGAGTCTACTCAAGTCTCACATCATGTGTAGCAGGAGTTCATTAGGTGTCCCGGGAAGATACTGGCGTGACTTCTCTGTATGCGCGATCTTGTCGTCATCAACCTGACGCAACATCCCACTAGAAACAAGCACCCAGGCTAGCCGTCCTTTATTGATGTCAATTTCGACGTTCATCGACAGGTTCAGCAGTTGAGTGAGCCGACTTACGAAGCAAAGGCTCATCCGCGGACAGCTTTTTGGCCAACTCAGCGTATGTTATCGCGCCGTCCGATGGTATCATAGCCAGGGCGTTCCAGTCAAGGAGCAATTTAAGTCCAGTCAATTCCATGACATTAATCATCCGGTCCATCCAGTCTGGTGTCGGTCCTCGAGCTGCCGCGAGGATCCTGTGGGCTATGTCAACGGCGGCGCTGTTCTTTTCGACATCGCTTGAGGTCGAACTTGCCAGCTGCAAAAGCTGAGTTGCTAGCGTATTGAAGGTCTTGGAGAGGTCATTCATGATTGAATTGCGGTTGAGGTGATGAATTTGGTTCACAGAGATGCGTGTTTGCGAGGTTTTGAACCAGGACTTGGTGACGAAAACTATCTGAGTCTATAAAATATCTCCTTCGATATATATCTACGCGCTGGAATGCAAAATGGGCACTTCAGCCTAAGGTCCGGCTTACATCGAGCGGGGATAAATTCACCGAGCAAAATCACCGAGTTCCGGGTGGGTCTCGAGAGGCCGAAAGTCGCCCCGCTCTGCCGTTATCCCCGCGCCGAGAGCGGGGCCGAATCCCTCGGGCCTTTGGCAAGGGACTCGCTGCCTCTTCAGTCTTGAGAAACATGCGGGCAACCCACGAAAAGACCGTAGGGCATTCCCGGAGATTTCTAGCTGTGTTTGTCAGTCGAGACCCTCAGCCTCCCCAGCTCCAGTCAGCTGAAGTGCGAATCGCATTCCGCGGATGGCTGTCACATCAGCTTACTCAGTGGTTTTCGTCCCATTCGTTGGCCGCCTTTGCCGCCATTCCGGTGCGGCGAATAATCGCACTCGCATCGGCATCAAGCTCTCGACTCGATGTAGTCAGGGACATGACATGAGAACGGCACTACCACGGCTCTGTCTGACAGTCTTCTCGAACAATTCCCGCGTTCCATTCTCTCTCTGCAGCGACCCTGAAGGGAACGGATAGGCCGTGTTCCCGCGCAGTCTGCAACCCAACACCAAACCCCAAAGCCGCGTTTGCCCATTTGCAAAACCCCGCTTTTGCCTCTTGTTCCGCTTCCAGGCGACTCATGAATTGCCAGAAGAGGGAAATGGGTGGTCGAAGGAGGCGACGCATAGTCCATCATGCAGGGTCATTGGGCAACAGAGACCGACGGGGCCAATCTGTCTCTGTCTTGGCAGTCTCTGCTCTTGTCTTCCGGCCTTCCTATCGTGTTCCGGTTCGATGTTTGTCAATGAACGGAGGGGCCTTGCGTCGCTGGATATGGGTGGCAGCCGATCATCCGTCATGCCTTGTCAGCCGATTAGGCCATATGCGACCAAGACACGCCAAAACCGGCGGCGACATCATCGCTTCCCCAGCTGCACAAGGTATGAACGGCCAAGACGATGCCGCGCATTTCCCACATGAAGAATCTGCAAGCCACGAGAGGCAATAGGTGCCCTGGTGGAGCCAGAGATGCCATACTGACCTTCGTTTTCGTGGGGATCGGTAGTTTCCTCATACATCTTACCCCGTTTCCCTTAGTGCTAAGGTTAAATCTAGTGCCATTTTGGCGCAGAGCCGTGAGCCGTGAGCCGTCAACTAGTGCTTTGTCTCCGCCCTCGTAACCCTTGCAGCGATCTAGAGCCTGACCCCGTTTGACCCTGTTTGGAGGCCATCCCGGTTACGCGAAGCCCACCAACCTGGAGAGAGTTTCTCCTCTACATTACCCGAATAGGAAACCCATACATTGGTTCTGAAGACCTTTTCCTGGCTTGTGCGCGGGAGGCTGGGTGATGGGCTCTGGGGTGATGAGTTGTTTGCTGCATTTGAGCGCCCAGATCGTCGGCAAGTCCCTGTAAGCCATCGGCGAATGACAGATGTCGTCGCGCCTGAAGTTCTTTGACTCTCTGACTCGAATCGTTGGTGAAGGGGTGTGGTGGTGCAGACCAACCCCAAAACGGTAAGATGGTGAGAAGACGACAGAGCCTCAACCCTGCGGTCTTCCCCCATTGCCACACATTGTCCGGAGGGAGGTCCTTGGCCTGGGAATTTCAACGTCTCCAAACGTCTCACGATTTTGTGAACAAACGTTGCCGCTCAGACATGGGGCTCCTTGTACTTTTCCCAAAAGGTAGCTGCAGTCGACTTTGTGAGACGACTTACACGGCCGAGTTTCGTTTCATCTGAACTTCAACGCTCGCAAGCGCGCACAACTGACTATTTTCCTCCCCACACCAACGGCAGACATAACACAAATTCGCACACACTTTGACATGGCGCAATCCTGGATCCGTCAATACACACCGGTAGGGGGGCGACATAATGGCCAATACGCCATGGAAGCTAGTGCTGCTCCCCTCAACTCAACGACGACAGCCAAGAAGATGCAGCTGACTTGGACGTGAAGACTGGGCTCAACGTGGCACGTAATCCGTGCCCCTCCTCCACCACAGAAACAAGGGAGGGCTCTCGAACACCTTGAGACGTCCGAAGAAACTGCCCGCAAGCCGTGGTGCCGTTGGTCTGGTGCGATAATAATATCCACACCTCTATGGTTTCCATCGTCTCAGGCTTCGGGGGCTGTGCGTATATTGGGCCTATCTTGGTGCAGGGGACTTAGAGTTGCTGCCGAGGTGAACTCACCAAGATGTGCTTCACTGCGTTTGCCCGTGGCACATGAGGTCAGCGCGCAGCCATCCGGTCACTCATATATCAGCTTGATGGTTCCCGGCTCACAATCGGGGATGAAAAAGCATCCTCATCCATCAAACCTTGTCAGCACAGACTTTTCCAACGCTTCTTACTTATATACTCCCGGGTTGGAGACTTGTTTCTACCTCTTACTTTATTCTCTAATCATCTCTTGATACCATAACAGATCACTCTGGTTAGTGACTTATCACCAAAATGCAGCTGACCAAGACTCTCCTCTTCGCCCTCGTCGGCACTGCCTTCGCCTCCCCCATCGAGAAGCGTCAACTCTCCGTCATCCAGGGCGCCGTTACCTCCGTCCAGGGAGCTCTCACCAAGCTCAACACCGCTGTCCAGGTACGTCAGTCCGAACATCGGGCATACGGTACCGTTGGAAAGCTTCGGCTTCGATCTGGTGCAAAGATGGGATATGCAGGAACGCAGAACACTGGACATTTTAACTAACATGCATACTTCAGGGCGTTGGTAACGATGTTGCATCCGCACAACCTATTCTGGCTGCCTCCACCGAGGTCCAGAACACCCTGTCAAAGGCCGCCACCGACATTCAGGGTGCTCAGCCTCTCCAGCTTCAGGAGGCTCTCGGACTTCAGCAGACCGCTACCGATCTGACCTCGTCCGCAACCACCTTGATTGACACTCTCGTTTCCAAGAAGCCCAACTTCGATCAGATTGGTGTCTCCAGCGTTGTCCTCCAGAACCTCCAGCAACAGAAGACCGCCTCCGCCAGCCTCGGAACCGCCATTGTCTCCAAGGTTCCCGCTATCGGCCAGGGCATCGCACAGCAGAGCATCGACCAGATCACTGCCGCCCTCGACAAGGGCATCCAGGCCTACTCCGCTGGTGGTGCCGCTCCCGCTGGTGGTGCGTAGAGCACCCCCCCTCCGTCGCGCGCCGTCCCCCGCGCCTCCCCCGTTTCCGTCCGTCCGTCCGAGAATCTAAACATAATCGAATACTAACCATGGTACTCTTGCTTTCCAGCCAAACCTGCAACTAACACCACTGCTCCCCCTGCTGCTGCTCCCGCTAAACCCAAGACTCCTGCTGCCGCCCCTGCTGCGCCGAAGACACCCGCTGCTGCTCCCAAGGCCCCCGCTGGGGGTCTCGAGGGTCTGCTTGGTGGTCTCCTCGGTGGTGGTGCGGGCGGTGCTGGTGGCGCCGCCGGCGCCGGAGGCTTGGGTGCCCTCCTCGGAGGTCTCACGGGAGGTGCAGCTGGCGGTGCGGCGGGCGCTGGTGGCGCCGGAGGAATCGGTGCCCTTCTCGGTGGTCTTACTGGTGGTGCGGCTGGAGGTGCGACGACGAAGGCGAACGTGGTCGATTTGGCAGAAGACGCAGCAGAGGAGGACGAGGAATAAAGTACAGACCGGGATACTCCTTACAGCTTGTTTAGCCTGTAGCAAATCATCATTGAGGCTTTCTTTCATCATCACAGTTTTCGATTAATTTGTGCCTTGCGTGATGGCTTTCTTAATTTTTTTGAGCTGACTGTTTCACACTTTGATCATCATTTATGATCGTTATGACTTTACTATACTGTGCTAGCCATGTTTGACACATCAACATCTACAGCCTTGACATTCCACATGTTGCGAGTAAGGTAGTTAGGATGGGCGTTGGGTTGCCACTCATACGAACATAGCAAAACTCAGCGGCCTCCTTCGTATCGGAGCAATACTAGCATCAAAGCCTGTCTTGGACGTTACCTGATGTGCAGTGGGCAGAGCATTGCCAGATTCCCCGGATTTGAGCACTTGGTGAAACATATCTAGCGTCGATCTTACGACAGACCCAGCTGCAAAACCTCACGTTGCAGCGGCATAGCCTGGTTTCGTAGATCTCTCCACTGGATCCTCATTTACTTTCTTTGGCGAGAGAAAATCATACTACGCAAGCTTACCAGGCTTTGGGCCCCCGCGTATTGGCTAACTTGGCGAAACCTTACTCACGTATGTCAACAGCCTATAGGGCTGTCATGCGCGGCAGGCCAGTTGCCTTTCTGAACTTTTATCTTGTGATGCCGCGGCGCCCGATGGTGGTTTGACCACCCACCCCTGACAGCAGCTGACAATTGTTGGCATTTCAACATCAAGACAACTCCAGTCGTTAAGCATCTTATGATTAAGAAGAACTTATGCCGTTCGTCTTCCCCGCAGAGCATTCTCGTGACAGAACTTTCCCCGCGTGGGATCAAACCCTTTTGTTAATTACTCCTGTCTCTGATAACCACAACGTCACTGCCAATAACTGCAATGACGTTGCCCAGGAATACATGCCAACCGATCGACCGCGCGCTAGCATCAAAGACGGCGTGTCACCCAGATCTGGTCTGCGCTTCGGAGGATTGGCAACGCTCCCGTGATCCCTGGCAGCTCGATGTTACATGGTAGACCTTGAACCGAATACTGACAGGGCGGGAGGGCCAGGGTCCCCAGTCAACCAAGGCGT
Organism: Colletotrichum simmondsii; assembly: GCA_001563135.1. NCBI lineage: Eukaryota > Fungi > Ascomycota > Sordariomycetes > Glomerellales > Glomerellaceae > Colletotrichum > Colletotrichum simmondsii. Next base: position 109,110 of record JFBX01000555.1, on the reverse strand, counting down.
GTCTCTGGCACTTGGAGCCGCTGCTCTGTTGACCCAATCGCATCTCGATCCTGGACTCTGTCAGTCGATCCTTGTTTTCTTTCACGTCTTCATCTTGCCAGCACCCTACTTAGTGTGCTAGTCCTCTTACGACAACCCCAGAAAGCTGTGTTTGATCCTCGCGATCAACATCATGGACTTGGTTAGTCTCTAAGGGGCTCAGCCGTTTCGGCGATCGAATCCTACGACGCACAAGTATAAGCGTGAAGTATAGGCATACTATATGCATGTTTGGACAGAGGTAATATACCCGCTACATTTTCTCACGCGAACACTAAGCAGGCATGAATAGCAGACTCTCATGATGTTCAGAATCGAGTAATTCCGATGTCATAAGATCATGTTGGTAACAATCTCGGTTCAGGTTTTTGGCGTTGTGACCCCCGTGCCTTACCCAGGGATCCAGAATCCAGTATGGGCTACGAAGTGTGTAGAATTCAAGTCTACTGTGGTAAAAATTTGCGATACTTGCAGCAGGAATGAGAATCCAAAGTTTTGAATTATTTCATGGTCTGGTAACTTCGAACTCTGCGACACAAGTGCAATCGCATCAAGAACGTACAATATCCTCATCAGAGATGAAATGTGAACCTCCAGCGCACCGGAACCCCGTGCTCTGCTTGATCCACTCAAAATTCATCGGGCATCGGCCCATCATCGCGGCTTTCTTGCGCTGCTCTTCTTCTTTCTTCCGTCGCTCTTCTTCCTTAATAACCTCCTTGAGAATCGCCTCCCTGGCAGCCCCCACTGCTTTGCGCTTCTTCTCGAGCATTTTTCGGTACTTGACGTCTTTTTCCTCTTGAGCCCTCTTGTCCTTCTCCAATTGTTCCCAGACTTCATCGCTGACACCAGCATCGCGTGTTGCTTTCCGACGCTCGTTACTGACTTCCACCACCGGACACTCGGGAGGCGTTGATTCTGCTTCCTCTTCAGTGGCTTCGGTGGCGGTTTGTGCATAAGCTGTTGGTTGCATGCTTTGTGTTCGAGGGGGTAATGACATCTGCTGAAATAATTGCTCGAGCTTGGGCACGCCACGCATAGTCCCTGCCTGCTTCTGCCGGCTTTCGCGCTCATCGAGCATCTTGGAGAATTCTTTCTTCACAAGATCTTCGTCGATTGTCACCTGTCGGTCGCGGCAAGACTTGATCGCGATGCTAATGATTGACTTGGCAAGGCTTTCCACATCTCGAGCGCTAGCCCATCCGGCGGTTGTAGTGAGTTTGTGAAAAATGGCGACGATTTCCCTCTTGAAATCGGGCGATGGACATGATATACAATCCATTACGAGATTGTTAGATGAATTCTTGCTGTGAAGAGTTCGCTTCTGCTTGAGTAGAATCTGCAGCAGAAGCTCGTAGCAACTCTCGGGGTCAAGGCTGTGGAAGTCGATGACTTCTGGGAACCGACTTGACATTCCCGGGTTGACTGAAAGTAGTCGATTGATGTCCTCGTCGTATCCAGCCAGGATTATTACAAGGCGATTCTTGTACTTATCCTTCGTCACCGAGTCGACAACCTCATCAATTGCCTCTTTGGCATATTGTCCTTCCGCAAGACGATAGGCTTCATCGACAAATAGTACTTTTCCAAGAGCATTTTCCAGGAGTTGCTGCACTTTAGGGCCGGTCTGGCCCGTGTATTCGCCAATGAGATCGGATGCAGAGCAGTCAATAACTTCTGCCTTAGCCAAGTACCCCATATCGTAGAAGACTTTACCCATCTTTCTCGCTGTTGAGGTCTTGCCTGTACCTGGAGGGCCGCGGAAGAGGAAGTTGAAAGGAATATTATCCTTAGGGTCCATATTCAGTGCCTTCATAGAACGTACAGTCTCCTGATATCCTTCAAGGGTGGCGACAATCTTCTCGCAACCAACGGTCCCCTCGAAGAGTTTGGCAACATTGGTCTGGGCCCGATCTGCGCGGTCAAAGTCGTGGTCAAAGTCCAGAGCTTCAAGGGTAGAAACGTGATGGCTTTCTTTAGCTGTCAGTCGTCGCTGATGACGTGCCTTTGCCTCGTTCAGAAGAATGTCCACTTCTCCTGCATTGCCAAAGTTTGGTCGGTTGCGGGCCCTTTCGAGCATCTCTGAAGCGACTTGCTTGGCCTGATCAGTAGCAGAAAATCCTTGTAACTTGAGTTTGAGGTCCAAGATCTTCCGCATATCTGCCTTCTCGAAGTCTTCGAAGACAAAGGCTGAAGACAATGGAAATCGTCGACTTAAGCCCGGGTTGACATTCTGCATCATCTCCTCCATCTGGTCCTTATAACCCAGAATAAGAACACATCGATCTTCTCCTGGAACACTTTGGACCTCAGCAACGATGGTGTCCACTACGGCAGTCTTGTAGGGGTCAGAACCTCCCCCAGCTGAGTTACTGCCCCCGTACAATCCGTAAGCCTCGTCAATGACGAGAACCTTACCGACGGTAGACGCTAATATGCCTTTAGTCTGGGCCTCGGAGCCTCCTAGTACAGCACCCGTGAAGTCCGCCGGACTTTTGACAATCACTGTGAAGCATCCATGTCAGCATTACAACTCCTAGGTACTTCAAGTACACCAGCTTACCCTCTCCATTCGATAATAGACCTAAGTCAACGAGGATCTGGGCGTACAGCTTGGCGACAGTAGTCTTTCCCGTTCCTGGCGAGCCGAGAAAGACTTTATTGAGCGTATACTCGATGATGGGTTCTTCCGCCAGCTCGCGAACACAGTTGGTCTGGATGCTATCGATCAAGGCTCGAACGGATTCTTTGACTGAACTCAGGCCGATCAAGGTCTGCAGCTTCCCCCAAGCTTTGCTGTGCTTGAGGGCAACTGAAGGTTCAGGTCCAACCAAATCCTCCATTGTGAACAAGAGATCGTCCGGGTTCGCGCCCCCTTGATGAGCCTTCCGAATCCGATTGGCCTGCCGGCTGGAGACAACGGAAAGGAGATTTTCAATTGCTCGCGCATTGCCAAACCCTTCCTTTCCCCGCCCTCGTCCAAGTCTACGACAGGCGACGCGGAGATAGAGATCATCTTCCCACTTCATGCGGCATCCGTACTTCTTGTCAATCTGGAACTGAAGGATCTTCAGAAGCTCGTCATCGTCGTAGTCGTCAAACTTCATGGTAATCGGAAACCGACTTGGAAAGCCAGGGTTGTGCGCGAAGAAAGACTCCATCTGTTTGTTGTATCCAGCGAGAACGAAGACAATTTTGCCGATATGGTTCTCAACTTCCGCGAGCAGGAGATCAAGGACTGCGCGGCCACCAGGACTATTGCCTGAGGATAGTTGATATGCTTCGTCAATAAAGATCACACCACCGCCGTCATTCAAAATGTCATCCAACAGCTTCTGGCAGCCAGGCACACCCAGAGACGCTAGTTTCGATCCAGACGTCTCTTCGAAGCGACTGCCAGCTATGACACCCACCGACACCAAAAATTTGGCAAAGATCCGTGCTACCGTGGTTTTGCCTGTGATCAACATATCAGCCACCGAATAGCACTAATTGTCACTGCGATTCAGCCTTACCTGTTCCGGGATTTCCCAAGAGGGAGCAGCCAAACCTCTCCGTCGACAACGAAATCCCCTGTCTCACCGCCGTGTCGACTTTGGACTTGATGGAGAGAAACTCCTCTTTGATGCTCTCGAGCCCGATCATCTTCATGAGTTGATCCATGGCACTGCTGCTAGCACCGAATTTCGACTTCAAGTTCAGCCACTCTTCCTCTGCGCTTCCGGGTTTGGGGGCTGGGCTCGCTGTATGTTTTCGTTCATCTGGAAAAGCACCCGGAACTCTCTTGGAAGCTTCTCTGGCAGCCTTCATAGTCTCAGCACGAGCCCTCGTCTGCTGCAGAGCTCTCAGTTCCTCTTTGCGTTCTTTTAAAGTCTTGTTCTGCTCGAGGTCCTCTTGTTCATTCTTTATCAGTCTTCTCTCACGATCCAAGTCGTCTTCTACCTTTTGTAGGTCTTGAGCGTATTTCTTCTGCGCCATATCGCGATCCACTTCCATCTGCAAGTCGCGCTTTAAGCGCCTCCGCGTAATCTCATCCTCCTTGGAGCATTCGACGCATTTTTTAGTTTGGTTGTTGCAGTCAACGCTGTACGTATGTCCCCTGTCGCAGTGTTTTGCGAGCTTTATGTGACAACGGATCTTGCTGTGATCCATGAGTCTATGGCACCGGCGAAGGCACTTATGTATGTTGCAAGACAACATGACGTTACTACATGCAAGTTTCGTCTATTAGCACAGATCCTGCTTTTACGTTAAATTGAGCTTCTTTGTGAGACTGACCAGGCTTCGTCGCAGCCGCCTTCAGGACACTTTGTATCGAAGTCGTCCGGTTCTTTGAGCAATGCGGTCCTGTCAGGGTGCTGTTGACAGCGGATTGCGAACCCATCATGTAGATAATTCTTCTCCTTCAGTAAGGTGAAGAAAGGCAACCAGACCGCTTTTCCGTGCCCAGATGCCATGAAGGTCTCCATAGTGCCCAAGAGAATGAGGCACTCTCTCGCACGAGAACATAGAACGTTGAGCCGCTCGGGCGCTTTCATGAATCCGATGTCGCCATTATTGTTGCTCCGAGTCAGAGAAACTATGACAATGTCGCTCTCTTCGCCCTGGTAGTTATCTATATGCAGAGATAGGTCAGACTTCAGTCTTCAGACCTCATTGGCTGAAAGTCTCTTGAACTCACCGATAGTCGAAAGTTTGATTCTTCCTGATCCTGATCCGTCAGGCACTTTTCCGGCGGCAGCCGTCATGAGTCCCGCGCGAATGAGCTCAAACGAATCTAAGTCATTGAGCCAAGGGTCATTCTGGGAGCCCAAGGTTTCTCTGAGTAGGCTAAGTTGTCCCAGATATGGCGTGAGAATCACGAGGTTTTCAGTGCGATATCCTTGCTGCCCAAGGTATTTGACTAGCTTCAGTACCATCCGCGCTTCATAAAGATTACTCTTGCTAGAGACAACACCAACGTCGCGGCGATCGGTAATATCGCCGGCCAGGTCTTCTGGGTGGCTGTGGTTAACGAAGCTGACCCTTCCCTGAAATCCCTTAGGAGGCTTCCGATCCTTGGTCTTGTCACCGTCCAATAGATCCGGGTATGTCATCTTCCGAACAAGATCCGAGATATCGGGATGCATGCGATGCTGCTTTCGGAGTGTGACGTGGTCGTGTTCCTGGAGGATCAGTCGTTCAAAGAGCGAGCGATTGAGATCGAAGCCGTCTCCCTTTTCGACGCTTAGAGCATAGTTGTTGATCTTGGGTCGCAGTTGTTTATGGTCCCCGATTAGTAGGAGCTGCTTTGTGTCGCTGTGCAAAGCAGTCAAAACGTGAGCCTCGAGGATTTCACCAGCCTCTTCAACCAAAACGACATCGGGCTTTGCAGCCTTGATCAGCGACTTGTACATCGCAGCTGCGGTTGTTGTACATCCGATGACTCTCTTCGTTTGCATAAAGGAACATTTGGACTCTCTGAACAGCCTGTCCACTTGCTCCTGGGCGCCATTGAATCTCTTGATGAGGTTCTGGACTGCTTCGATTCGTTCCTTGCGAATGCACTCGACCCATCGTTGGATATGTGCATTTTTCTGAGCCATTGACAAGTACCAGATATCGTGGCTTCCAGACGAGACGAAGTGTCGGAGTTCACCGGCATCTTGTCCCGTAATCCACCGGCCCAGCAGATAGTCGGGACCGATAGCCCTGTTACTTTTGCCTGCGATCTGGAAGCCTCCGTCTTGTTCGGGTAAGAGAAAAGCTTCATAAAATAGCTGGTCATTGTCGGAGAACTCGAGAAAGCTCAAGAGCTCCAAAGAGCCAACCTTGTCCCGGACGAGAATGTCGTATGCCGACTCCATCTCTATTCGAACTTCATCCATCTCTGCTTGCATGCCGTTGATGTGTTCCCACGTTGCATTATTTCGACGGTAGGCGTAACTTCGCAATTGCTTCTCCAGTGACAGGGCTGAAGTTGATTCCGTTGACTTCGACCCCAAGCGCACCATATCACCAGATGAAATGCCAATCTTCATCAGATCCTCAAGGAACTGATCCAGGGCATGATTGGTGTAGCTCAGCACCAGAATTCGCTTTTCCGGATCTCCCAGCAGTATCTTAGCTGCCAAAGCGCCAACGAATGACTTTCCAGTTCCTAAGTAGAGTTCGGTTAACTTTGAACATATTCAAAGTGTAATATGTCTATCTTTAGTGGGAATGAGTAAGGGTCGCGTACCAGGAGGGCCTTGGATGAGTGCCAAAGGGCTCTGTAACGCATGCAGCAACGATTGAAGCTGAGAATCATCGAGTTGGAAAGTCTGCGTGTCCAAAGAAAGGCAGCGTGATCTACTTTTCATCATGTCTTCCAATCTTCTCACATATTCTTGCACGTAAGAGGTTTGCTGAGGCGATTCTTGTGGTTGACTTTTCTCATCGTTTGGAAGTCTCAGAAGCCTCTCTCCGAGAGGCAACTCTGTTATCTCCTGAAGACACTCCAGAACGGGTTGGTAGGCAAACACCGGAGTATCTACAAGAACGAACCTGAGATTGTTTGACGGTGTAAGTGCCTGCAAAGCTCTTGCAGTAGCTTCGCTGTCAGTGAACTGCAGGGTGACAATGGGGGGCTTCTTCGACAACTGGTCCACGTCCCGTAGTAGGAACGCGAACGCGACAATATGGTCTTCGCCACATAAAGCGCCGAAAGACTGGTGTCGAAGGAAATTTCTGTGGTCATCAAAGAAGGCCTTGCATTTGGCCGGCGATAGCTTCTTGATGATCTCCAGTCCCCCAAGGCATGTAAGCGTGACCGCACAAGCACGGCTTCGCCTGTCGTCGCCGGTGTCAACGCCAACAGGCAACAACCCTGAGAGTATCTGGGCCTTCTTCTTGCTCTTCTTTCTTCCCGTAGCTGCTTTCAAATCATCACGGAGTTCGCCCAGCATGTCTTCACGAAGAAGGCGGAACTGGTTATCCAGATGAACACGCGGTCGCTGAACCTGGTCTGCGGCAGCAACCTCGGCTGCCATTCGATAGAAAGGTTTGGCATTGGAGTAGAACTCATCGCTCGTTGGGAAGATTGAAATATCTCGAAAGTTCGAAAAGTCATTGTCATGGCGGCCACCGGCTGCCTCGAGGTTCTCGTCGCCAGAAGATGATCTGAGAGCGAGTACTTTTCTGATCCTGTAGACGAGGTCGCGAGTCCCATGGTTCCGAGCCTCGCGAAACGGCTTCTCGTCCAAGGCGTTCGTGACGTCCTCTACGATAGTAACGATTATGCTGTCAGAAAGACCGGAAAGCTCGAAGCAGAGCCACGCAAAGACTTGAAGCTCGTCTTCGGTAAGTTGAGACTCTCGGAAAGCGCTCAGGAGGTTTCCCCAGAGGGCTGGTGGGTGGGCGATGATGAGTAGGACTTGGTAAAGAAGCTGTCCACCGTACAACATCTTCACCTCGGGGTCGCTCAAATAGGCAATGAATGGTATAACATGTGCCTTCATGAAAGAGATTGACAATTCGACCCGGATGCTGTTGCTGATGGCATTGCGTGCAACCTCACTAGCCATGATGATCTCCAGGCAGGCGGCGGGAGAGGTGTTCGTTCGAACTGCCTCAAGGAACAGACGTGCCTCGTTTGCCGTGGAAACTGCTTTGCCACCTTTGGTGACATCTCTGAACACTTTCAAGAGGCGGGAAGCGCGAGCAGAATCAATCTTTTGAGTGGCAATGACACTCTCTGACTTGAGCAGGACCATGATTTCGTTCGTAAGGAATTGATGGAAAAGAATTTAGCGACTCGCAGAACTTTCAAGCTCAAATTCTGGAAGCAGATGACGTTTTGCAGTGAGTAATGCTGGAAGAGATGACTCGATCTAGTTCTCAGTGCACATGAGTATTCCGGCTAATCAACAGAGCAGTCGTCACATGCCACGGTTGGCCCAAGTATAAATAAGTAAGTAAGTAAGTAAGGTTAGGCTTCGACGTGTTCTGTTGGGAGCCAACACGTTGGGGACCCAGAGTGATAAGAAATTAGAAATACCACCAAGAGTAGGCGTTCGTCTCGAAGATTGGGTCGCGAGATGAGGGGTTGTAGGCCTCCGGCATGAAGGCTGCAAGAGGCCGCCTCGCAGCTCGATGACTGGTTCGCCATCCACGGAGCGAGCCGCCATTAAAGAAAGGTCGAGGATCAATATGATTTCCAACTATTTCGTCGTTTCTGATTCTTTCATAGTCCCCATCTAGTTCTCTGGCTCTCCAAAGTCCTCCGTTCCTGTATCATCAAATGTATCGACGACAGAAACATGATCAGTTTCAAAGAAACCCGCGATGGCGGCGATCGGAACCTGCGACGACATGGCCGGCGCCACCATTCGGGCCACTCGTAGAGACTGTCAGTATAGCAGAGCTATCGAAGCCTGCCTTGGAGTTTGAAACATCTGCCCGGGTGACGGGCTGCCAGCTTGTCGCGTCATATAACTGGCTCGACAGGAGATTTCCCGTCAATCATCGTCCCAGGTGCGTAATGCTACTGTATCCGTCGGAGGGTATTTAGTAATGAATTCAGGTGCGCCACCCAGATGGACACCCCTCGCGGAACCCCGACAACTGTCAGAAGACGACGGTGTCTATTACCGCGACAAGAACGCTGCTCGACACCCAGCTCATCCGATGGAGCCCGCCATCCAAGCTGTCCTGAGGGCACACCCCGAGCCCTCTTCCAGGCCTGTTGACATCGTCGCCTGCGGTAGTACCATCGGAAACTTGCTCCGCTTCATCCGAGGTGACGAGAGACCCTTTCGGTTGCTCCTCGAGGTGGTCGGCGACACTGTCCATCTAATTCGCAGGGAAAACTCCCCGAAAGAGACAATGTCCGATGTCAGAGGCTACGGACACAAGTTTCCAGAGGCTTACACGGCTTGGGATGCCGAAGTCCGGGGTTCAACATCTCATCAGCGGATTATCCAATACGACTTTGGGGGTTTACGTTGCCTTGTTCGTCATGAGGGTGACGGCTACCTCAAACACAAGCAAGGGCCGTCTACAAACCTCTCTGGTCCCACATTTGTTGAACAAGCTTCGGTCAATGGCCTCATTGAAGATCTCAAAGTCAAGGAGATGGCACCAAAGAGCCCGCAGACCTTGCACCAGCAGGTGCAATTGAAGAGTGGCGGGTTCGAGGTGCCCCAATCTGCAGTTTTTGATCTCAAGACTCGGTCAGTTAAGCGCAAAGGCACTGATTTCCTCGGCGAGGAACTCCCGCGGCTATGGGTTGCCCAGATTCCTAACTTCATCTTGGCCTACCATGACAGAGGCACGTTCAAGGATATTGAGGTCATGGACGTGACTCAGAAGGTCAAAGCCTGGGAGACATCGAAGAACCGGGAGCTCTCTCGACTCGCGGCGCTTCTCTCTCATATTGTCCGCCTTGCTCGTGCGCGGAGGAATGACAGGCTTGAGGTCAGCCGCCAACAGCTTGACAAACTCGACATTCGGATTCAGTGCCCTGGACTATCTCCGGCATTCTCTAGTGAAGTTAAGGAAGAATGGGCAATGTGGCTACGTGGTGATGAAACACAGGATGGCCCGAGTGCGGATGACGAGGATGAACTCCAGTGGAGCGACGGCGACGGTGACTATACAGCCTGTTCCGAGAGCTGTTCATACTGTGGAAAGTGTACGTATTGATAGTGTCATTTCCTCCGAGATTTGCAGACTTGATAGGTATACAAAGGCTCTGGTGGTTGCTGTCGAGTGTATTGTGATGATCCCAAAAATTGTGGATAATGATGGTGTCTCCGTCTGCCTGAAGGACCTGATCCTGAGTTCGAGCATGCTCGCCCTCTATCTTTGCAAGTTTCTACGAATGTTTCCACTTGCTCAGGGGCAGCGTTCCAATGGGCGGGAGTGATCAGCTTGGTTCTTGGCATTTAATTAACGCAAAATATGAGCGCCTGAAGAACAAGGTAGAAGCCAGCCAGATGCCTCCTATGTGAGTCACTTCAACCCAGTAACGGGCGGCAGGCTCCGATATCCGATTCCATTACTCAATAATTTCCCATTGTTAATTAACGTGACTGCTGTACCTTTCGTGGATTAAACTCTAGTCCGGTAATAGTCCAGGAATTCTATCAATTTCGTGCTTGAATTATCTGATGCGGTCAGTCTGAGTGCTCATATAGCATGTTATAGCCAGTGCAGCTGTAATCCGTCTCATCATTCCACCTTTGACAGAAGATAAGCTCCAACCACATTCTCTCGAGGAGTCACAGACAATATTTCTGACGCTACCACTACCAGCAGCAAGATGGCTGAAGTCACAAAACCTGCACGAGGTATCACGATATGCGTATACTGTGGTTCGTCGACCGGCAATGACCCTGCCCACTTGCAGACTGCGCGAGATTTGGCGAGACTCATGGCTGCCAGAGGAGCCAAGTTAGGTAAATTCACAAATATTGAGTCGAATCCGGATCTGGTCAACATTTTCTAACCATCACGATAGTCTATGGCGGAGGGACAGTTGGGCTCATGGGAGAAGTGGCCAAAACCCTGGTCTCACTATCAGGCCCCGATTCAGTACACGGCATCATTCCCGAAGCGCTCGTCAAATTTGAGAGGGACAGTACCTACAGCAGCGTGACTTTGGGGAACATGCCCATTCCGGAGGAGGCCACGTACGGTCGCACGACCATTGTCAAGGACATGCACACGCGCAAGCGCATGATGGCGGAAGAGGTGATTGCTGGAGGGCCCGGGTCTGGCTTCATAGCTCTGGCTGGTGGTTACGGCACCGTCGAGGAGATCCTGGAGGTTGCGACGTGGGTTCAGCTTGGAATTCATCAGCGCGGTGTTTGCCTACTAAACATTAATGGCTTCTGGGATGGAATACTGGGCTGGATTCGTCGAGCTGCCGAGGAAAAGTTCATTCGCCCGGCTAATGCGGGGATCGTGGTGGAAGCAAGCACCCCCGCTGAGGCTATCGAAAAGCTCGCCGCCTATGAAGTCCCTGATTCCATTCTACATCTGGAGTGGGATGGTATCTGAACTCGGCGCTTGCAGACGGAGTCTGAAGATCTGGCTCGCCTGTAATGTAAGATGGAAAAAGTACCTAGACCACGATAACTTCGCCTCTCCACCCAATGAATCTCTCCAGATAGCAGCAGCAGTTGTTACCTCAGTCTTGGGAATCGAAATGACTACTGTCCTGTGTAGGTGATGCGTAAATCATTATCATCCGTGGCGCTATTGAGACAACCCCCATCTGCCTGTGTCTGGAAATTCCGACTTCATCTTGCTGAAACCTCAGACCAGTCACCATAAGCACAGAATTCAACCGTTCTTCAGTAGTCTGGCTTCTTTGGTAGCTGCTTACACTGTAATCTGGTGACCGCTGTTTCTGCCCCACGTATTACTATGCCGCCCGCAATCACCCGACAGCGTTCGACATTTCCCGGATTCGGTGTTTGAACTTTTCATTCTGTGTTCGAGTCTAAGACCGCCGGCCAGGATCTGTGTGTTAGTGCTATTTCTGCCTAAAGCAATAGTTCATTCCAAGGGACTTCCCTGAAATGTTGACAAGGAAATTTTCGTCGAGGTTTACTGAGCTTGGATTTGTCCGGCGACGTGCATTTGCTAGACGTCGCCGTCCCCATAAGCTTCGTCAAGCTCCACAGCTTTGAGGTGGCCGCTGACATGCCTCATCCAAGCATGTAATTAGGATGAATTACTATGTGAGGGTATGATCAGTCGGAAAAGTGATCTGCAGCTCGAGGAATTCATCGTGTCCGATTTCTACCACTTCCAACAATACGACTTTCAGTGTCACTGGACCTTTCATTGCCACTAACGCTATTGCTCCTCTCCTTGCTGGTTCTCTAGGTATGAACACCTCTGAATACGTACCAAGTATTCAATAGCCGACTCATCAGCTCTACTAAGGGATTCGGCCGCCTTTCTGAAGCTCCTGTGATAAATCGCGCCTATGCCGCAACTGCACTCGCATTACTTTTTCTTCACCAAGTGCGATGGTCAACTGCGGGCCAAACTAGACAATGCCGGGCAGTAATTAGGTGATTGAAGAGTCTGCCGCCGCCAGCATCCCAAATGAGCTAAAGACTATGAATGATCCGAGTTATTTCGTCAGGATGTCCGCATGTCAAGCATCACATCTGATGCCTTAAGACATCGCCGCTGAAACCATCTGTGTTGACTCTCAGTGTCTCGCAGATGCCCATTAATGCACCAGCTATGAGTATTACTTACTACCAGCCTCTACATTGTTGGTGGGGTAGGGATTGGTATTTGCCATCTCCATCGTCTAGATTGCCTTATTCTTTTCAGGAAACCCTTTAAGGTCAGTCAACGTCTCTGGGTGGACGAGAGGGTATATGCGTACATCGTTCCCTTTGGCCTTTGTGGCCTCGTGGTTGAGCTTCCTGCGGGTTTCGTTGACCTCTCTAGCAGGACACGAATGGTTAAGTGGCGCGTCTCTGCTTTTGCGGCGAATACATCACCGCTACGCTACCTTAACACCCCCGGGTACCTACGTTTTGAAGAGATTTCTGGGTCTATGAGTACTTATTTCGGAGATAATGTAAACAATTCTATCGCCTTGTTTTGAGGAAAATAACACCGCGCTGTGATGTTCCCGCGCGGGACGCGAGAGCGCGTTTGAGTGGGTCGAATCAACGTCGATGGGTGGGGCCGGCAGTTGGAGGAAACAAATGGGTCAAGGTGAGAAAGGTGAACTTCGGTGAAAGGCAAGCTCACCGAGATGATCACCAATTTACCCCGCCATGTGGGTGAGAAGAATGGCGGGGTAAGCTGCTCAGAGAGTCAACAGCTGCTGCCAAAGAAGCATACCGTACTCTGTCTCGCGATGTCCCCGTTCCATTTCGCTTCTATTATGCCACTTCTCTCATTTGTGGTATCGCCTTCCGAGCTGTTAGGAGCATGTATCCTCCATATTGAGAAAGCCCAGCCGGCGCCAGGCCACCTGAGCCTGCCTGCCTCAGATAAATCAGCTTCTACATATTCGCCTAACTGTGCTTTTTTTAGGATTCAACAGGATTCTCTTGTCGCTAAGTCTCATCGGCCTATCAGTGTACCGGTCTCTGGTGGCCTGGCCTCCCACATCTGGACCGGGCCAACCACTATGGAATTATCTGATCTCAACGATCCTACCAAAACTCCCATACATGGCTGGAATATGGAGGCTGATAAACCAAACGGGTCCGCTAGGCCTTTATCATTCCTACAACAGATGCCTTGACATATCATGGTTGGAATATTGCACGCGCCCTGGGGTTCTGGGGATCGTTTTTGTCGTGATGGCAACTTTGACCTCCCATCTCGACATCCTCATCATATACCGGTTGGGGGCTCCGAGCTTACGTCCAAGTCCCTGGAATGATATTCGGGCAATTTAAACTCACTTTCTGCGTGGTTTTGCGTTCTTTAGCTTGTGAAGCGATAATTCTCAATTTTTTCTCCTCTACGTTTACGTTCTCAATTCCAGGAAAAACTCTTTTGGAGAATGGTGACATTTCACTTGACGCCTACCAGAGCCGCTCTTCAAAACAGAAGCCTCTTGAGAGTAGGAATTCGATTTGGTCCATTACTCCAACAATCGTAGTACTAAACGGCTCAATAGAAAATAGCCAGGGGTCAACGTGGCGGACGCGCTTATGGTAGTCATAAGTACAGCCTATGGCTCCTCACATGTGCAGCACAACAACTCGCCCATTAATAGCCAGTCTTTTTTTTTTTTAACACCCTGAACCGGTCGACTTCTTTCGATCGGGACTCATAGTCAAGTTCCGAGTTTGGACACAACTAAGACGACATGAGAAGTATAAGATAGACTGCGGCCGCAATGGTCA
>JFBX01000555.1:61603-95202 GCA_001563135.1 Colletotrichum simmondsii | reverse complement strand
ACGTAGAGGTTTCCGGAGAAAGGGCCAAAAAGGCCAATATCTGGCTGCTCTTTTGCCGTACCAGGGCTCGCAAAGATTCTTTCCATCCTCATCACTTCCAACATCACCCAAAGCTCTCTTGCTCAGATACATCGTCCGGTCATCGGGTACCTGCCAAAGTGGGGCTTGTGATTTCCCCAAATTCATCGTCAGTGTGCCTCACGTGGAAGTGGAAAAACTCGTCCAGGAAACAACGTAAACCAACAAAATAAGAAGGGAAACAAGTAGGTAGACAGAAACAGAAGAAAACGCGGGCATGCGCGTTACTGGTGGGAAAGAGCAAACGGCCAAATAGGACGCGCGACATGAGATGAGAGACAATTGGCTGCAGGAAACCTTCCCTCCGCTGCCTGCCGCTGCGCTGAATCCGAATCTGCCTTCACTTCACTTCATCTCACTTCACCTCTCACTTCACTTCACTTCTCACCTTCGCCGCTGCCGCATCAAGATCTCACCTTCTGCCTTTCATAACCACTGATTTCTTAATCTGCAGGAGGCAACTGGTTGATCTTGGCTCTTCAAAATCTGGGAGTCGCGCCTGGGCCACGCTCAGTCATCACCGTCTCAACCGCCGCATATTCTTCATCATCATTCTTTGGCGCCAGCGGCTCATCGACGCCGCCTGATGAATCGCCACTCACGGCAACCATTCCCTACGTAGGCCTAAACACTGTGAAAGAAGAACCAGCACGATACCGTTGGTGACAGTGCCGTCATTCAAGATGGCTTCCTATCAGCAACCCCAGAACCCGTACGGGGCCCCGTCCCTCGTCATCGAGCCAACCCAGAGCTACCTCTACCACTTCCGGTCAATGGCCCATCGGAAAGACATCCTCATCAAGAGCGGCTTCATCCTCAATCCACTATCTGAGAGAGATATTGACGATAAGAAGCGATGCCGCAGATGCAACCTCCGCTGTGGGTATTTGTCCATCAGCCTCTATTGTCTCCCAGACCGCACGTCGCTCCTCACCATCACCATCACGATACTGACTCTAAGGCAGGCTCCAATAACAGAAACAAATTCAAATCGACTGGGAAGGGATCCCAAGCTGATGCAAAGTCCTCATCCGTCCAGCCCAAGACCAAGACGTTCACCAGATCTTCGTCCATGGCCGACGAGGAGCCCGAGGGCGCAAAGGGGGACGAGAAGCCCGCAAAGCCGGTCCTCAAGTGTCAGTATCACACCGGCCGCGTCATAAACATGGTAGCTTTCCACCTTCCTTCATCCCTCATCTTTATTCCCCTTGTCAAACCTATCTGACGCATACAGCGCTGGAACTGCTGCAGAGTCCACGTTTCCGAGCCGGGCTGCACGTACGCTCCAGAGCACCTCGTCCGGAATTATCCCTCGGGTGAAATTCACGACCGTCACCAATTCCACAAGACCCCGACCCACGCCCTCCTGGACCTGGATATCGACACTGTGACGTCCGCTCAGAGGGCGCCGCGTCGCGCCGTCGCCATGGACTGTGAGATGGGCGTGGCCTACGACGGTGAATCTGAACTGATTCGCGTCACCCTCGTCGACTACTTCACATCAGAGATCCTCCTCGACAGCCTCGTCTACCCGCAGGTCCGCATGGCGCACTACAACACGCGCTTCTCGGGCGTCTCCCGCCAAGACATGCAGGCTGCGCGATCAAAGGGCAAGTGTATCACTGGCGGGCTGGCCAACGTCAGGGCCGCCGTGTGGGAGTGGGTGAGCGCCGAGACCATTGTCGTCGGACACGCCGTCCACAATGACCTCGCATCACTGCGGTGGATTCACCCCAAGGTGGTGGACTCCTTGATCCTCGCTACTAACGTGCGGGCCGAGATTGAGAGACTGGAAGCGGAGGAGGAGGAGGAGAGAGCCAATAAGGAGGCCGAGAGAGCTGCCGCTGAGGCTACCGCTGAAGCCGTCGCTGAAGGCGGCGTCAACTTGGAGGAAGAAGACCTCATCTCATTCGATAATCCCGAATCCTCGGAAAAGACCGAGGAGGGAGGAGGTCCCGCCGAGAGGAAGCCCCAGAAGCGCAAGGCCGGCGGGCTCTCCCTCAAGGCGCTGACGTCCGAGATGCTTGGTCGTGACATCCAAAAGGGTAGGGTCGGTCACGACAGCCTGGAAGATGCCTTGGCCTCGAGGGATCTAGTGCACTGCTTCGTGGCCAAGAAGCTTGCGGAGTCGGTCCAGGACGGCGGACCGATCATTCCTGGCTTTTGGTAAAGGGGGGCAAGATGGGGCAGATATGCTTCATGCCTAATCCAAGTGTATTGTCTTTCCGTCATAGCGAATAGCTAGCATAGCACAGCGAGGAGACAGCGGGTCTATCAAATCATACATTCTGGGATTCTTCCAGAGATTGACAACTCTATCAACATCATTCACACCTGCGATTCGTTTAGTATGGGCGGGATCGTGAAGTTCATCTGAAAAGAGAGAAAGACAATTCGTGAGAGAAAGAGATTTCGTACAAGTCGAGCAAATACTTCAATTCCATGTTAATGCTTTGCTAATTTGAAACCGCGGCCTCGAGGCCGAACTAACCTTGCCCCCCCTTACAGTATGCCATGTTGCTCCCAATCTCAGAGAGGACAGAGTGAAATAAAACATCCATAGTCTATCACCGACTAATAACAGGTCAATAAGAGTTGGCCTCCAAGCGGCCAACGTGTGTTGGTCTCAAGCTTAGGACTGCCCAAAGTGCCACAACCAAGCACGATCATCCACGAGAAAGAATATACTTGTGCTTGCTGCACGCATCCTTTAGACCGTTGCCAAACAATGCCAAAAGGCTACATGGACCTCCCAAAAAAAAGTCCAGCCAAGCTTTAAAAAGGGTAACCGACACCTGACCTGTTCCAAACCCTCTGTGTACCGGTGTTTTCCCCGCGCGCTCCTGGGTATATTGTCGTTGCGTATCTCATGCCAGCGTATCATAGTCTCCAACCGCTTCCCCCAAAGGATATACGAGCCTGCTTCAATACCCTCTCGCTTATCAATGCTGCTGTTGTCCGTTTGGTGTGGTAGGCTCAACCATATCCGGGTCCAGAGGTCCCAGCATAGACGCCTCCATGGAGATGACACTGGCCGGCCGACTGCGATGCGAGACAGGGCTCAACATTGACGCTTCCATTGATGCCGTGCTGGCACCAAGGGGTGCAGGTCTCCGATTTGTGTATGCGGGGAAGCCAAGGTTGGTGCCTTGCGGCGAGAGTGCGTTCGCCGTCGATGTGCTGGGTCCGGCACTCGTCGGGGAGTAGTGGCTGGAGATGACCAAAGGCGGCGGGTGATTTGCCGGTCCCCCGGCTGTTGGTGAACGAGTTGACTGCGGAAAGCTGGGGCTGGTAGGGCTGAACAACAAGGGAGCCTGTCCGAGTGGTTGGGCGAACATGGGCACAGCGCCAGCCGGAGGCACATGGTTCGGCGGGGGCGGAGGCACACCGTTTTGGGTATTGCCGTTCACAAGGTTTTGTGCCAACAAGGGCTGGCCGTCCACTGCCATTTCACTGCCGTCAAGACCTTCAAACTCGTCGTCCTCTGGCACCTCCGCTTCGTCAACTTCAACATCCCCGTTGGTCTGTCCAGCGTGTCCGGCCGTTGCGCGGGGATCGGCGGCCCGACGTGCAGGGAAGCTCGAGAGCCCTGGGAAGCGAGGACCAGGAGAATCGCGAAGGCCCTCGTACTCGGGAGAGTTGTTGAGATAGTCGCGGAGCTTCGTGACGCCGACGCCAGAGAAAACACAAAAGACGCCTCGCTGATGATCCGTGAATTCTGTGCACGTCTTATTAGTTTGTCTGTATACCAGCAGCGAGGAACAAAATATGGCTTACCAGGCGGAGGAGGTCGGCAAAACTCGGCGAATTCTTCTCTGAGGAAAGCAGTGACACCTGTCAAACTGAGATGGGTCAAGCGTGGGCAGTAGTTGAGCAACCTAATGATACTCTATGACAATGTTAGTGTGAGAAATCGTCAATTGTACATGGGTCGACAACATGCCTTGAGTGTAAGGTTGGTGCAGTAGCTGAGATGAACTCTTTCGAGGCTGGACGAATAGTATTCATCGATATTGCCATGCGCATCGCGGCGTGCCCGTGGGCGATGGTTGGCGCGAGCGAGCGCGAACACAGACTCGTCGGTAATGCTACTGCACTTAACGAGACCGATTCTCTTGAGCTTAGGAAGTTGTGCCAGCTTGGTGACGGAGTCGTCTGTGAGGTTAATGCAGCATCCCAGATCAATGTACCGTATACGATTGCACTGCTGCACAAGGCGTTTAACGGCCTCGTCGGTGATATGGCCACAGTGACCAAGGTGCAAATAATGCAAGTTCTTGCCGAGTTTTGAGATGGCATTAACGGCAACGTCCGTGATGTTACGGCACTTGGCCAGCACCAGATTGCGGAGGCGCGGAGCAGCATCAATAATCTTCTGCACCGACTGATCCGTCAGTCTGGCGCAAGATGTCAGGTCGAGAATGCGCAGGTGATCGTAGGTCTTGGCCGGGGGCAGAGTCAAGAAGGCGCTGTCGTCGATGAGCTCACAGCCTGCCAGCCGAAGCTCGCGGAGAGACTGGCCCTTGGAGATGAGGGCAGTGATAGGCTCATTGCCGATCTGTGCACACTGGTGCAAGTCGATTTCGAGGATATTCGGGCAGTTCTCGGCAAATGCAAGGATGGCATTGTCTTGCAGTTGAGCACAATCGTTGAGTTTGAGCTGTGGAAGAAGAGAGTCATGTCAGCGAATTTCCAAAACACAATGCGGGGCGCGAAAGCCAAGCGCGAAGCGCATACAGGCCAGGCCTGCAGGGAGAAAAATAGGCAAAAGAGCAAGGGAAACAAAAGGCAGACATACCCTCTTGATGAACCGGCAGTTCTCAGCAAGCTGTATCATGCTGTCGTTGGTGATCAAGCGGCAGCCAGAAATGTTGAGACCCTGTAGCCTCTTGCAGTGCTCGGCGATAGTTTGAATAGAGACGTCTGTGATGTGCTCGTCGCCTGAGATATCAAGGGCAAGCAACGAAGAGCTGTTTTCCACCAGCTTGGTCAAGCCCTGGTCGGTGAGGTTGCGGCAGTTGGTCAAGGTGAGTCGCTCGACACGAGTGCACACGGACAGAGGCATGACACTGCCATCGCTGATCTTATCTGCGAGACCACCGGCAGCAAGGTTGAGACGCTTGATGAAGTCGCGGTATGCGAAGAAGGGCGTCTCAAGTTGCAAAGTAAGGCAAATGGACGAATGATTCTTCCAGTTTGTGCAGGCGGGTCGATGCCACAGCAAGTCGACGGAGTTCTTAGCCCATCGCTTGCATGTCAGCATGCAGTTGAAGAGGTCGTTTGAGTTGTTGAGCTTGGCGAAGATGGAGATGAGGATCTCACTAGGGAGCCGGTTGACGGCGGGTTGGCACGGATCATCGCTAACCTGCATGTCCTCGATGTTGGGGACGCCGAGTGATGATTGTGAATCGTTGCCGGCGATGAAGAAGTCCGACTCCTCGTTGTCGGCAGGAAGTGGCGAGTTTGTGGACGACGAGGATCGCGAGTCCGGCGTGGCTGACTGGGTAGCCATGATCTCTATTGAGGGGGCAGCGGGCCTCATGATGGGCGGCTGCGATGTGCGAGCAAGGGAGCAAACGGTCGGCGGATCGTGGATTCGCGTGAATTCGGTCAGAGGAGAGGGAAGGGGGGTTCGGATCCCCGGTCGGAGAAAGTTCGTGGGCGACGGCAAGCGATCTCGAGTCGTGAGTCGTAAATCGTAGGCGCTGTTGGTGTTTTTGTCGTCGTGATGTAGTTTGTAGGGTTGTCGGGTTTCGTCAGGTTGACAGAATGGATGGCGGGGATTTGTCACCAGAGCGAGGGTTGGAAAGGCGAACTAGTTCCCACGAGGCCGATGGAACACTGGAATACTGACACTGACGCCTGACCCACGGAAGGTGGAAATGGAGAGGCTCCGACAGTGGAGGGGGGAGCCGGGACAAGGAGGCAGGCTGACGCTAAGTCTGTTGTGAGTCCGGTACCTCTCTGGTGTGTGTACTTTGTAGTTGCGTGTGTGTGTCGACTACTGCCTCAGCACTTTAACGGGGATGGCAGTACGGAGTACAGACTGTACAGGAGTAAGTACCTGTGCTGGTGCGTTTTGTGGTGCAGGGCGAGGGCGCGGAAGGTATTTTGTGCGACGGAACGGAGTGCCAAGGCAACGGAGAGAAAGAGAAAAGAGTATTCGTAGCAGACAAGACTGCTAGGGAGAGACGAGGGTTATTGTCGGAGACGGCGGGTAGAGGAATAGAATTGTATTCTCGATTGGGATAAGTTGGTCTGAAGTCGTGTCGTCGATGGGAGCAGACTGGAGAGGGAGAGAAAGATCAGGTCGAGAGTTCGCGTCGCGAGACAAGAGAGACTGAAAGGTAACCACGGGGCACAGGGTCGTTGGGTGGCAGTAGGTGGTGCGTGGGCTGTGGTTGCGGTTGTGGTTGCGTTTGCGGTGAATCGTGATTCAGGTTTTGCAGCACCCCGTCTCTCTCCCTGTTTCTGTTGCAGTGAAGCGAAGCAAAGCAAAGCAAAGCAAGCAGGAGGGCCTGGAGTGATGCTGTGCTGTGCTGCGCTGTGCTGCGCTGTGCTGCGCTGTGCTAAGCAGTGGGCAGCTTGTGGTGGCAGCGACAGTGACCGACAGGGCGGGTGACAATGACGACGGGGCGAGTGAGGCTAGAGCACCCTGAGCGGCCGTTCGCGTGTGAGGTTGACTCTGTGTGTCCTGTATCTCAGCCAAATGTTAGCAGAGACTTTGGAGCTGTGGAGAAAGGGAGCGGAGGTGACACCCTTGGGCCTAGGGCCTTGGGCTCTCGGAGGGCTGGCTGGGCTGGGCGGCGGCTGGGCTGGAAGTGGAAACCAGGGGACGGAGGGCTGGGACCTAGGATGTGTGTAGGTACCTTGCTTTTGGGTGGTGCGGGAGGCAGGTCTCTGGTGCTCAACGTGTGTCGCCTGCTGCGTGGAGCTCTCGATGGCGGAGGAAGATGCGGCGGTGATGGGAGGTGGAAGGGGGAGGCTGAAGGCTGGCAGTAGACCGGGAACCTGCGATGCAATGCGATGCGGTGCGGTGCGATGCGCGGCAACTGGTCGAGCACGAAGTTGACGATGGCTGCTGCTGCTGCTGCTGCTGCTGCTGCTGTCGCTGCGAATACTACTGTATAGATAGGCTCCGGGGCAGGCGGTGCTTGTTGAGTTTCGTTTTGTGGCACTTGCAAGGGCCAACTCTAGACTCTAGGAGACTGGAGCATCCGTACTCCGTAGAATAGAATCCAAAGGATGTCGGATCGAGCCGGTCAAGTTCTCTAGGGCGTGGACGTGGGCGTGGGTATGGGCGTCATGAGGTAAGGCTGGCGGGAAACCCAACGTTGACGCGTGATCTGCTCTTGTGCCTTGCAGTTGCCGTTCTCCTCTCTTTCTGGTATTTCTGATCTTTCCCGCTGTGCACCCTTTATTCACTTTCTGCTGATGTTGATTTGATTGCAGAGTCCGAGCAGAAAAGGATGCTTGACTTGTTGAAGCAGGAAGAAACAGCAGCAATGCGAAGAGTCACGGTCAACTTGGGGATGTATCGATGTACTCATGTATCTATGTACCCATGTATCGACCAAATAGAGGAAGTTGTGTTCCGCAAGTTGGGAAGGACCAGACGGGACCAGGACAAGGGACTGGGGAAGGAATCACAGAGGGGTCGTCTAAGTACTTGTCCACACAGTTACAGTGCCTCGCTACTTCAATACGTCTTCCTTTCTCGTTGAAGGAAACACCATCTCTCATTGGCGGACGGCACACAAGGGCCTGAGGTTGCGGGATGGTGATCTTTCTCGAGGTACCTTACTTTATTTTACAGATACTTCATAAGAAATATACATGGTTTCTTTGTAAACTAAGGCACCTACTAAATAATGGACTGCTGCTCCCGTATTTGCTGAACTTCTGGCTCTTCAATATACAAACTCGAAACCAGGCCACGGGAGACGAGACGATATCCCCGACGTAGAGCGTGGGGCGCTATCAATGGAACATCCCGCTTTCTCAAGGAGCCATGCGTTAATGCGAGGGCAAAGGTACCTACCTACCTTACTTACTTGTTGCCCCCAGAAGTAAGGTACTGGAGGACACTGAGTGACATTATCAAGCAGTCATTTTCACTAATTACCTACCTTATCGAGTTGGTAAAGAAAGACGGGAAACGTGAAAAGAACATCCATCTGCAAACCGAATGTCGTACAGCGCGTTGATGTTCATGTACTCTGTACAACGTACGTACAAGAAGTCTCTATGGCAGGCAAAGCGGTACTCGAGTCTCGCGTAAACTTGACCCAACCTGCGGCATAACTCAATCTGGCAAAGTCCACTCTAAAAAAAGGTACATTCCACTTGCTATGGAAATCACTCGATGAATTGCATTGCCGCATTTCGCGCCAACTCCACCCAAATAAGCCCATGGCATTTACAATTGCACAAATGGTCCGGGCCAGGGAGACTGAAGCTGTCGCTTGTACCTGACGCTACGTCAAGGACGGAATGGTCTACAGCCTCTGGCACGTCTTGTCAGTCCCTCTCATTAGCAGAGTTCTAGCTGAGTGTACTTTACAGTGCCACCTTGAATTGCGGCATTCTTTCTCGAAATTCAACTAATTCCTCTTTCCTTTGTCTTCAGCTCCCCCTGGCCCAAGTCGTGAGTAGAGAATGAGGTGCGAAAGTCCTGACTAAAACTTCTCAGGCTTATGATGATGAAGATGATCATCCCCGAGAGGGAAACGCTTCCATACACATTAGACAATATTCAGAATACGGTAATACCATCAATGCAACATCGGCACTCTGGAGACTACCAGGAACCATGACATCTTGATCTTGTCGGCCTGCCTGCATGATTACATCCAACCTAATCTCGTTACCCTGACGTCGGGGACCATTTACCAACTGACAGCAACCCTCAAAGGCTTTCACGTCTCTTCAGTCTCAACACTGCCGCTCCTCGCCCTTCGCCTCTCGGAGACCAAATCTTCAGCAGATACCCGTGGCGCCATCTTCATCCACGCTCAGACTTGAGCTCGAGCTTCAACTTCAGGGCACCCAATCTCCATTCCTGCATCTCGGGGCACAGACGCGGGCCCCCATACATTGTGCCATTGTCTTGGCCTGACATTGTTGTCCCCCTTTCCTAGTGTGCTCCTCTCAATGACAGTCTCAAGAAATTTCCTCCCACCCTCCCTGCCTCATGAGACGGGATGTCAGGGCCTCGGATGCTCGACTGTAATGCGGTCCGCTCTCCCCAGACAACCTAGACAGCTTGTCCCTAGCCTAGCTTGTTGTTGCCGTTTCGTGAGGATGCTCTTTTTGAGTTTCCATCTCGGCTTCTTCCTTGATGCTCCTTGAGTCCTCACACTTCAGCACAAGGATGTTGAATACATTGGGACCAATGTCGTTGGTCTGCTCTGCACCTGATACCGTTTCACTCCCGACCACCCCGGTCTTTAAGGACATTCTCCCACCTGGATCATCCCTGCCTCAATACGTACAGTTCGTAGGGCAAATAGTATCTTGCGGCGACTGCTTCAAAGCATGAGGGCCGCAAGACCACTCGTTCAATCACATTGGTCTGACGGCATGTCCCGCATGTCACCTGCAAGCATTGTAAAGGAAGACGCCGGACGTCGGGGGTCGGTGACTAGGATCGCCGAGTTCGCGTCTTCGGTGTGTAGGCCGCGTCGTCTAGCTCCTTCGTCCGTGGTGTTGAGCCTTGGATACGGGAAGATTGAGTGAATGCCAAGCCGGCTTAGACGGGCTTCCACGGCTTTTGGCTTTTCGGATTCAGCTTCTGCGCTCACATATGAAGAGTAGTGAAAGCTCGCAATCGTCGATACTAGGCGGTGCCCTGCTCCCACCATCAGACTTAAGGGCAGGCAGATGGGTATTCGGTCAACGAGGCTCCCGGGCACCCGAGTTCACAGACCTAGAGTCATCGTCGAGGTATGGTGGGGTAGGCCGATTGAGTCGAGAATAAGGAATGCTCCCACAGTGGACAAGAATAGCAACCCCCTCGCGTACCAAAGACAACGTGTGCAGGGTCTGCGGGATGGGATAAGACGTCGTCACGTCGGGGACGACCAGCCTGGCTGGGTCTCGCCTCATTCGTCATTGAGACGGGCATCAGCAAAGCCCTGCATTGGGTGAGGTTGGATTGGCTTCATATGGTTGGCGGTGTTGGATGAGCCTGCTCAGAAGGAATATCAGATTGCGACGTCCTCACCATCACAACGGCGCAGTCGCAGCACTCCCGTGGTCTAGCCATCTGCGAGGTCTGCATGCAAGACAGACGCACTCTTCAAGTGACAGCCCACACAGCCAGGCCAACGTGTGTGTGAGTGAGCGGTGGCTTCGCGGCCCAGCGTGATACCGTCACGATCCTGGACGCCATCACGCGTGGGCGCTTAGACGGCCACAGACGAGCGACCACTCAGCTTCGCCCATTTCACATTTTCGGATCACAGACGTGCAACCCCGTTGTGATGTAATGGGGGTCTCTGAGCGTGGGAACCCTGGAAGTCTTAGTATCAAGTCACCGAGTGATTGCAGAATCGGCTGTCATGTCTATCGAGAGACTAGATCCTCATCCTTTGACTTTGACGCATCCTGACCATTTTCATGGAACAGATGGGCAAATGCATGTGCCGTGTCAGATTGTATTCAACAACCTAGTTCCAACACAACATTCACCATCCCCATTCAGGACATTTCCATGACCTTGTACGCGGATGGAATAAAAAAAAATCAGATTCTTTAAATGGCCCAGTCCAGCCCTTGAGCCGCAGTAAATCAACCTTGACCTTGCATATGTCGCAGATGGTAGTAGATGCACCTGAAGCTGTCTACTCGTTTGTGTCCAGGGACTGCGATCTGAGGCGGAGAGGCGGAGGTGGAGTCGAGAGACACCCGCACGGACCACAGCCAAAAGCGAGAGGATGCCGCAGTACGTATCTTTACTTACCTAAGCGAGACGGAAGATGTCGGCACGTGACAGCTTCCCCCTGGACGTCATTCGGAGGGGCCGATTATGCGCCGGGCCACTCAGGTGCCTCGCTCGCTGACGTGCTCCAATTTCTCAGGGCATCGGGGCCATTGGGTCCAATGGGGAGAGCTCCAATTGCCATGCAGTTGACACTGGCAATTCCCGACTACGAGCCTCACGTCACGATCAGACTTGCTCCATTGCCTTCGCAGCTCGCCAGTCTGTGCAAACGAGTAGGCCAAATTATACTTGCCCACATGACCAGGCCATGAATTGTCCTGCCCGACCGGCACCGAACTCGAATTAGCAAGCCCGGTTCTACAGTTCAAGGTACTGCATCGTTGACGGCTGTCCCCGCCCGACCATCCCGCACCATCTGAAGAATCCCGCGAATCTCCATCAGCCCACTTCCCTTTGTCGACTATTGTTCCTCCACACGGCCCATAGTACCGAGTGACCTCTACCACTTCAACCACAGGCGCACTCTCGCTGGTCGTCTACACGACTCACACACATACTCGCATACTTGATACTCAGATTCGCGCCCTCCGCCCCAATGTTCCGCCCACGCACTCTCCGGGCCCTGCCCAGGGGTCTGCCGCACCCGCAGCCCCCCGTCCGAACTAGTCGCCGCACCCTCTTCTCTCGCCAGCGCAGCTCGCCCTCCCGCCCCGTCGAGCGCTTCAACCTCGGCCAGCTCAGCGAAGCCCGCTCCAGCTACGACCGAGACCGCACATACTTCCTCGTCGCCGGTGCCCTCGCCGGCATCGTGTCGTTTGCGTACACGGCCAACAAGCTCCGCAAGGCCCTCGCCGCCGAGAAGAAGCGCAACGCCGCGGAGGACAGCGGCAGCAGCGACAATGGCAGCGGCAGCAACACGAGCGAGCGCGCCGGATTCCAGCTCGATTCTTCTGTGCCGGCAGAGACCTTCACCACCGAGGCCGGCACCAAGCGCAAGGTCGTCATCCACGACGAAGAAGGCAGAGAGCTCGTACCGACGGGCAACAAGACGGTGCCCAGCTTCCCGCGGACCATCGACCTCTCCCTAAGCAAAACCCACCGCGACCCGGAAGCGCCCATCGCCGCGACGGTGCAGGACACGGACGGCGTAGAATACACTCTCGTCGGCCTCGGCATCCGCACCGTCAGCTTCCTCAGCATCCAAGTGTACATGGTGGGCTACTACGTCGCCACCCAGGACGTCGCGAAGCTGCAGCACTACCTCACCAAGAAGATTAACCCCATCGCGACGACGCTCGTCCCCTCGGAGCGCGACAGCCTCAAGCAGAAGCTGTTTGACCCCGTCGAGGGCGAGGAGACGTGGACGGCGCTGTTGCAGGAGGTCGGCACCCGCAGCGCATTCCGCATCGTCCCCGTGCGCGATACCGATTTCCCTCACCTCCGTGACGGGTTCGTGCGGGCCATCACGGCGCGGTCGTCTGCTGACAAGGAGGCGTATGGAGATGAAGGGTTCGGCGAGGCGATGAAGGAATTCAAGAGGCTGTTCAACCGCGGCAAGGTGCAGAAGAACAAGGAGCTGTTGCTCTGCCGCGATGAGAAGGGCCAGCTCGAGGTCGTGTTTGATGATGGGCGGAGCATGGGCAGGCAGAGCGTCGGCAGGGTGCAGGATGAGCGCGTGTCGAGGCTATTGTGGCTCAACTGGCTTGCGGGCAGCAAGGTCGCTTCGCCGCCGGCGAGAGAGAGCATTATCGATGGCGTCATGGAGTTTGTCGAGAGGCCTGTCGGTACTGTTGCCGCGCAGGTTGTGTAAAAAACGGGAACGAAGAGAAAATTGTAGAATTAGTTGAAAATAGTCACGGCTCAAAATGTACAACACACTAGACGAGTTCCTCACAACAGACGGTTCTCGCAAAAGAAAGGCCAATGTCATTTCTTGAAAACTTGTATCTTGAGACTTTAAGCACCCATCTTTATGCCTTTAAGCCCATGGTATATCATAATCCACCGTTCTCACTCCCATCGGGTTGAACGATTGTGCAGCAACAGCTACAACTTGGACGGCCTTGAACTCGAGCCGTCAGCGTGCTCTATGCTGTATGCATTCTCCGACCAATTTCTAATCAAACACGATGTCTGCCCCCTCTCTCTGTCTTTCTCCAAATCGAGGACGAAATTGGGTGCCTTACGCCTTGAGAGCGCCGGCCTCCTTGAGAAGGTTCTCGAGCTTGCCGCCCTTGAGCAGGCCCTGCAGGTCCGAGTTGCCGCCAATGTGCTTCTGGGCGATGAAGCTGTTGGGGACGGTGCGCTGGCCGGTGATCTCGTGGAGGGCGTCCTGGATGGCGCTGCCGTCGTCTGCATTGGTGTCAGTACGTTGCCTAGGTGCTGGTGTTGGTAGGTGAATGGGAAAAGACTAACCAATCTGGTCGAGCTCGAGGACGGTGTAGTCGGCGTTGATCTCGTCGAGGACGGACTTTGTGGCGCGGCAGTAGGGGCAGTAGGACTTTGAAAAGACGACGACCTTGTTGTCGTCGATGAGGGACTGAACCTTTTGCTTGGTGGCGGCCATGTTTACTGGTGATGTCGAGGATGAGGAGAAGAGACGTCTGAATAGTGATGCCATTTCGGAGGGAGAAGAGTGGTGGAAGGAGGGGCAGGGGCGATGATATAATAAAATGCAGCAGGCGACGGGGAGGGACAGAAGGTGGGGGGGGGGGGGTTATTTGTCAGGCAAAGTGTCGCAATGCAGCAGGTAGGGGCGGGGTGCTGTGCTGGAGCTGGATGCGGTTCGTTCAGTGTGGTCGCGACGGGGACGGGACTTGTAGCGAGGGAAAGGCAATTCGGGGCCGAAGGCGGCGGGAGTGGATGATGCAATCGGGCGGGCTTTATTTAGTTGCTTAAGTAATACTCTGAGGTTCCAGACTGCGACACAGCTGGCAGCAAAAGCCGAGTTTTCTAGAAGGTGGAGGTCACAGAGTTTAGTGTAACCGTACAACCGTGGTGTGGCTTCCAAATTTCGATACCTTTGGGAGCAAAGACCCGATTTATAAGACACCGGCTCTCCCGAAGCTCACCTGCCTCGGCGTGTTACACCTCCCAGGTAGGTACCCTAAGGTGAGCTGAGGTTTGTCAGCTTAGGTTTGTTCGGGCTCTTGAGAGGCACCCGTCGATAGCGAGATTCCACACCGGAGATAATTTGATGACATCGGCGAAGCAGAGAAAGGCGAAGAGGCTAATTCAAAATGGGCAATGAGCTCACCTCAGCGCCGAAGAGCAAATGGAGGGATCAGAGACCGGCTTGTGCCTTGAGTTTGCGGGTACTGCTAAGCTTGTGAAGTTGGGTCCGTTTGTCGTGAGATGAGGTAAGCATCCAGATGAAGGCGTTGGGATGAAGATAAGATAAAGATAAGAGGACCCTGGATTTCCGTGCACCTCATGTTCCTGCCAATAGCTAAGGTAAGGTACCTTCACAAACACCACCATCTTTTCGTGGTAAATTAAAACGTTGAATGCGCCCAAGATTCCACATGGGAGGCTGAGGGAATGAGGCTATCATACCCAAGTTGGGGGATCGATCTATCCGCATCACCCACAATTATTACCCGCGTCTAGTGCCTGACCGCATCCTCGGGCACCCTTACAGCGCAGCACACGTCTTGAGGTTCATGATGACTGGTACTCCGACTTCGTACACACAGCAGGTCAATGGGTCAACGTTGTGGACGGAGTATGGCTGCTGGGTTGGGTTTGAAAGTCAGACGGGATTATTCCCGGGCCCCTGCAAATATCGGCTGCTCGCCGAATCGTAGCCAATTGCTGATTCCGCCTACCCCAGTTGTCGTCGTGCAGAGAATCCTCGAGGACTGGTGAGAGTTACCTAAGTATTTGCAAACACCAAGCCGTTCCCAAGCAGGCTTCGTGTCCTCTTTGCCGCAGTTTTGCCCATGCAAGAACTTATTTGAAGCCTTTATGAACTGGTCCATCTCGACCTGCTTTTCAAACCGTTACCAGTTAGTGAACCTCTCATTATAGTTCTTGAAAAGGTACGTGTATATACTACGTATTGCGACAGCTCGAAGCGCAGAAAGGACCCGTGGCACCGTCTCTCGGCCCGGCCAATGACACCGGGTCCTCCCTCGGCGCGCATCCCCGTCATTCGCTGCCTTTTGCGACCTGCCCGGTTTTTTTCTAGAACCTCCCCTCCACATCCACTTCCACGCTTCACCATCGCGCAACCTTACGCAACACCATCACTTCCGACCACTCACCTCTCGCCATCGTCCCCAACTTTCTGCCGTCATCCTCTCCGAGTCCCGTAGGGCCACCTTTGACACACACAACCACTTCTCACGCAGACCACACTCGCTCACTCACTCCCTCACTCAGAACCGGACGCTTCGTAGCATCCCTGTCCGCCGCTCTCATCATCGCCTCTTCGCCCATCCACCACCCACCAGAACCCCAAAGGCTGACAGCGCATTGCCTTCTTTCCAGTCCTGCTTCTACAGCCTCACCAAAGCCAACGAGCCACCACCTGGATCCTTGACCCAGGCTAGTGATCGCCCACGCCAGGTAGAGCCGGATCGAAACTCTCGACGACCCAAGCAGCCAAGCACCCGAATCGAACAGAAGAGAACAGCTCGTCTTTTTTTATCTTTATTTTATTTCCATTTACCCCACTGCTTCTGCAGCCTTCTTCTCTCTTGGTGCTGCTGCATTGTGTCGACTCCTTTCCCTTTCCAAGGACCTTACCAGAGCCTGCGCCGTAGTGTACGACCTGCCTTGCTGCAGAACGGCCTGATCTTCGAACCCCGCGAGTCGGAAAATTACAGACGAGGGCATCCCCACGGCACCCGACGCCCACGATCAACATTTCACCCCCATCCGCCACGATACCAATCACTGCTGTCGCCTTCGGACCTTGCCTCACTTCACCTCTTCTCTCCTCCACCCCCTCCCCCTCCTTCTCATCCACTTTTTTCTCTCTCCCGGTTCAGCGTCCTTAGCTTTAAGGACCGCCTACTCCCGCCAAGGTGGCTTCCAGTCAGCCTCTTCTGGCATCTTCTGGTGCACTTCAAAACATCACCGCCTTGTTACCCACCACCCTCCAGGTCTATCTCGACAAGTCTATCGCCAGCCTAGCCAAAGCTATCGCCAACTACTCCGGATACATCTCCGACACCACCGGCATCGATCCGAACCTCATCCTCTACTCCACCATTGGCTGCATCCTTCTCGCAGTCCCCTTCACCATGTCTCGATACGGCTGGTCGACAAATCGGGAACAAATATCCCCTTACGGCTCCACCCTCAGCGGTGTTCCCGACGTTACGGACGAAGACTTTAGCTATATCACCACAGAGGACCTGCAGTCAACCTCTCTTGGTAGCTCTGTCCCGACGAGATCCTACGCCCACAACCCCCGATCCCGTGGCAGCGTCCCCGACGACGACATTCTCCTCATCAAGAACAAGGGCATTACCTACCCCGCCCACTTCCCCGCGTATGCCATTGGCGACGGCAAGCTGCGCGTTCGCGATGTTCGTGACCGAGTAAGCGTCCTGCTGGAGCTGTCCGAGAGACGTGGACGCCGCGTCAAGCTTCTCTACAAGGGCCGCCAGCTCAAGGAGCCCGCAGCGCCCGTCCGGGATTACGGTGTCAAGAACAACAGCGAAGTCATGGTGGTGCTACCTGAGGGCGAGGTCGACGCCGAGAGCAGCGACGACTCGGACGAGGAAATGGTCGTTGTGGGTGGCGATGGCGGCAGCGCTGTGGGCAGCAATGGCGGCACCGATGACGGCAAGAAGCGCCGTGGCAAGAAGAAGGGTCGCAAGTCCAAGAAGCGAAGCAGCAACACCAGCCCCCGGGATAGCGCATCAAATCTCGGCGTCCCGGGTCAGGAGAGACAAAGCTCGCCCTCCCTCAGCAAGGCCAACGGCCCTCACGCCAAGCTCGATGCCATTGCAGCAAAATTTGAGGCGGATCTTCGCCAGCCTTGTGAGGACTACATCGCCTCGCCCCCGACAGACCCCAAGAAGAGAGAGGAGGAGCACCGCAAGCTGTCTGAGACGACGATGCAACATGTGCTTCTGAAGCTTGACGAGGTCGAGACGGAAGGCGACCAGGACGCCAGAATGAAGAGAAAAGCCTTGGTTCAAACCGTTCAGGATGTCCTGAAGCGCCTTGACGCGAGGCTCAAGGCATAAAGAAAAGAAGCGAATTGGGGCGTCATTAGGCGGTGCCTGCTGTTTCTACAATACGTTTGTTTACTAATAACGGCCTACTTCCGTTGAGTTCTTCTAGAGGAGCATTTGTGGAGGGTTTCTATTCAGTCAAGCTGCATGTTTTATCAAAGCGAGATTTGCATCTAGAGGCATGCCGCGTAGAATGGCGGATGCGATGGGAGTTAGGGACAGCTTGTGATAGGGATGCTATACAACGATGGCCATTACTTGAGCAGAAAATGGTGCTGGGCAATGGGGAGCAGAGACGACGAGCAGAGGCAGAGACAGACAGAGAGGCGCATAGCACGCCGTAGACAGGAACTGCAAAACAACCCAAGTGTACTGGGATCTTCACTCCATCCATTGCGCACATGATGCATACGAGCACAGCCTACCAAGTCGTGGACCTGGGACTGGATCTTGGAATAGCCGCATTCTGTCACTGAAGCAGGGCTGCAGCGTGACGTTGCCGACGAGGTTCGGTCGTGGGGATATCCCGGTCTCCCGTTTGAACAATTGTGCCATGCTTGACGTCGTTGGCTTAGTCAACGGGTGTCCTTATCTCATGTGACAGAGAGAGGCCGTTATCGATTAATCCGGTATCGGGTATCATTGCCTGAGCGGCCTGGGGACCCAGAGGAAGACAGAGAGGCCCGGTGAATGGAAGCGGCAGTGACAGACGTGGGAAAGGTGAGTCGTCGATTGGGGTCTGGCCGCCAGCAGATGCCCCGCCACACAGATAGGTAGGTACCTTACACCGAGGTGAGCCCGCACTGCAAACCAAGGTGAGTCAGCAGAAACCTAACGCTGTGGGCACTGCAAGCGCTGAGAGGATGCGCGCCTTCTGGTAGGTCTTTCCAGCCCTAAGCTGCCTCAGGCCCCACTTCCAACCCTCGCTTGTGATGGAGACTTCCTTGCCACAAAGGGCTAGCGCGGTTCATTTTCCTGGCGTGCCATTGGGGGGTTTTGTGTGTGCGTGTGTAAATTTCTCATTGACCTGTCCCCTTCCCAGTTGTGTGCCCGCCCCGATTTCAAGATTGTCGCGACGGCTTCTTCCAAAACTCACCCTCCGACAATACTAACCCAACGGCAGCAGACCAAATCTCTTCAGAGGCACCCATTCCGCCCAGAGATTTGAATCCCCCTTTTCCTTCTTTTTTTCAGCAGAACACCGCGAACCGGTGTTTTTAAAGGAACAGGAACGATGTCTTCTTTCGAGCCGGTGGTGAGTCTTTACCGAATTATCTTTTACGGTTCCCGTTTCGACATATATGGGATCCGCGGAATATCGACGATGAGGATTTTCGGGATACTTGTGGGAGCGAGGAACACCATGCGATGGGGACAATGGCACTTGACTGCAGCCCGCCTTCACGTCAACGCTGCTTTCGCTATTCCAGCTCGCCGCCGCTGTTGTCGCCGACGCTTCAACAATTAATCCCGAATTTCCTCATCAGCCGACCGCGAATACATGCTTTGGAGATGCAGATCGCTGACTCCAGTCCTCTCTACAGGTCGTCATCGACGGCAAGGGCCATCTCCTTGGTCGTCTTGCCTCCATCGTCGCCAAGCAGCTTCTCAACGGCCAGAAGATCGTCGTTGTCCGCACCGAGGCCCTCAACATCTCTGGCGAGTTCTTCCGTGCCAAGCGTATGTCGACTCTCTCTCTCAACCCTACCCCCACCGGTCGCAACACCCAGTCTGTCAAAAGAGGAGGAAACACTATTGGGAACCTACGAAGACTTGTGGTGCCGACAACTCGAACCGATCGAACATGATACTGATGAATGGCTATAGTCAAGTACCACGCCTACCTGCGCAAGATGACCCGTTACAACCCGACTCGCGGTGGTAAGCCAACACACATACATACATATACATCCGGGCTCTGCTCTGTCTCCTAGCTGAGATACTCAACTCGAGGACATTCAAATGTCTGACTTGACCGCTATAGGTCCCTTCCACTTCCGCGCCCCGTCGCGTATCTTCTACAAGACCGTCCGTGGCATGATCCCCCACAAGACTGCTCGCGGTGCCGCCGCTCTTGAGCGCCTCAAGGTCTTCGAGGGTGTTCCCCCTCCCTACGACAAGCAGAAGAAGATGGTCGTCCCCCAGGCCCTCCGTGTCCTGAGACTGCAGCCCGGCCGCAAGTTCTGCACTGTTGGCCGTCTCTCCCACGAGGTCGGCTGGAAGTACCAGGACGTCGTTGCCAGGTATGTTCCCACGAGAATGCCTTGTTGTTGGTCTCTTCATACTGATAACCCCCCAGACTCGAGGAGCGCCGCAAGGCCAAGGGTGCTGCCTACTACGAGCGCAAGAAGGTCGCTCAGCGCCAGCTCACCGACGCGAAGAAGAACGCCAAGGTCGACCAGAAGACGGCGCAGGCCCTCGAGGCCTTCGGCTACTAAACGTAGTCGACAAATCCCTTTTCGATGTTGATTGTTTTTGGGACCCGGCCCTGTCTTGAGGGAAATGGAGGAGGAGAGGAGGGAGGGCTTTATCCCCGTTGAGCCGCCACCATACCCACCACCAACACCCACACGATAGTCCGACCAAAGATGAAAAGACTCGGAGGGTGATTTCTCGCGCATTTCTGTCCTCTTCCTCGCGTTTCCTCATTAGATTGGCGTGGGCGGTTCACAAGGGAAATTCTTCATTTTGCTGATGGCACAAATGGGCTGGTCATTGGAAGGGGGGGGAATTCAAAAATAAGAGATGATTTTGGGGGGCCAAACGAGAGAGAAGAGAGTTTTTATGGAGTGAGTCCGAAAAGGCTTCGCTTTGCAAAATCATCATCATCCTGTTCAATACCCCCCCGCGCCGCCGTTCTCGGTGTTTTCGGTAAATCCGGTTCAACCACCAAAAACACACAAATACGCACCAACCGAAAACCCCCTTTTCTCGCAATAAGTCACAACACAAACACTCAATCAAGATGATTCATGCCCATGGGCTTTTTTAATGGTGTACTTTTGTCTTTTTAATGGTGGTTACCGTAAAAAGATTTGGGGTTTTGGCTTTCTGAATTATATGGGAATTGATATCACACACTTCAACAACATTCATCCTATCGATCAATGGCCTCCCTATCTCATCCTCTTTTTTTCAATCTTCCCCCCCCTTCCCCAAGTTTTCCCCCTTAGACGAACACCCAGTAGTCCCAGATGAGGCGATATACGAAGAAGAGCAGACGGAAATCAAACGAACAAGAAAGAACTATGAAGAAGAAAAGTATACCACGGCATTTTGGGAGGGGAACCTTGGCGAGGCGTCTTGTGCTTAGAGAAGTAATTGCATTACAATCATGAAGAGTTCATGTGAAATGATGACATCAAGTGACCATCTTTTTGAGTATGTTGAAGAGATGATTGTCTTCCGCCAAATTGTGAAACATAGTGACTGATGAAGCATCGGAACATTGACATCAGCAATCTTGAAATAGACCTGGAAGACGGCCCCATGCGCGAAACTTGAGCACTCTCATCTCAAATGCTCAGATTGAATATTGGCACACCCGCGACGGCACTTAGTGAACGTGACATGTTCGCGACAAGACGCGTTGGTGTGCCCTATCTTATCCCAAATCCCAAGAGACCCGCCGCCACTACACG
Organism: Colletotrichum simmondsii; assembly: GCA_001563135.1. Classification (NCBI taxonomy): domain Eukaryota; kingdom Fungi; phylum Ascomycota; class Sordariomycetes; order Glomerellales; family Glomerellaceae; genus Colletotrichum; species Colletotrichum simmondsii. The sequence goes on along the minus strand of JFBX01000555.1, from coordinate 74,347 downwards.
GCACAATCCTATCGTCCAAGGGTCCAGCTCGGTGTGTCCCAAACCTCACATGGAGAGTTCAGACTCCTGTTAAAATCGAGGCGCAGTAGCTGTTTGCTTGAGTGACAGGCTCTACTCGCAGACGTGGGTTCCTGATGCAGCTGCAAGTCATGAGCCGTCCGCTGATTGACGGCCCTTGAACCCTTCAGGTGAGGTCATTGAGCGGGCGACGAGGTCGACGCGCCGGCCAGAAAGGAAGACGGCCCTCTTTCGAGCGAAGCCTCTCCTTGCGCAGCGCGGCCCCCGCTTTCTGCTACATGTATGCGCATTAGACACGACATTTCAACAACGGGCGATTGGTTTAGTGGTATAATGACCGCTTAGCATGCGGTAGGTCCTGGGTTCGATTCCCAGATCGTCCAATCTTTTGACTTTCCCGGCTACTGCCTTACCTTTTGCCTATTGTGAATGATGTCCTGTGATGCAGTTGTAATCTGGAATTTCCCTAATTACAATCAAAGTCTGTTGTATCTTATTGCGTGTATTTGTCCGCTTTTTATTCACCTGGTCTGAAGGAAGCAGGTGCTGGTGGTGCTTGCCAATGCGAGGCTGGGTGAGCTGGGTGTATGTTTGTGGTCCGTGCTTCAACTTCATGTCAACATCAAGACGCGCCTTGAGTTGCTCAATAAGTGCCGTTTCTTCATCATACAGCAGAAACCTTGCCATTAAATAAATGATTCTGAGTCTGTAGAGTCTGGATATCTCAAAGAGACACAGGAGACTGTGAACAGAAACATACAGCCCAAGATGACACAAAATTCTGAAGAGTCAATGATTTCTCATGCAAAACCATCAAATAAAGATGGTAAAAAAGACAAGTAAGACACCACAACGAGTTTAACCGTTGTTTTCTTCGTGAAACTGTTTTTTGACACGTTTAAAACATACCGAGAGACTTTGTTAATGTTTTCTTGCATGCAGAGAGTTCGAGGAGGCCTCGGCCGTGGTTGCGAAACACGTCAAGCTCCTGCGGGAATACAACCAGATCAAGGATGTGGGGCAGCAGCTGATGGGCATGGTTGCCGAGAAGAGGGGAGTCACTGTCGGAAGTCTGTATGAGACTCGGGAATTTGGAGTTGGGCCGAAGGATTGAGATGGGGACGGGCTAGGAGGTGTGCCGCCGTTGCGGTGTCGTCCTGTCGAACTGGGCTAGGTGATGAGCTCTGCGGCCGCCCATGGCCGATGCTGTTTGAATGATGGACCAGACACGGTTGATGGGAACTAGAGTACTCTCGAAATAAAGCATATGAACTCTGCGTTTGATCTGACACTGTAGAGGTCTGCAGTGACGTGAGTATTCGACGTTCAGTGCTGCATTTCGGTTTCTTGTTTCTTAGGCACGACGTGCGTAAAAAAGCTCATCTCTTACCAACATTTCTGTACATGAATTACAGTCAATGGTGCTAGCATATGAGCATATCTTTGAGTGAGTTTGTTGCTACATAAGCCTAGTATTATCGTAAATTCCGGAGAGTTTCTGAACGCAGAGAAGCGATTTGTGACGAACACAGCAGGAAAGGAAACGGAAAACATGGAACTAGAGGAGAGACAACAGGGAGTTCTCTTATATCGAAGGTGCCTCCGATGGAAAACGAACGTACTTCTCCATCCAGTCGTCGCTATCACCCTCCCGATATTGATCATCGTGTAAACTGCAAATATCAGCCCTGCACGACGCTCCACTAACGTCTGAGCACCTAGTACCTCTAATGCCTTGCAAGTACTGTGTTTCGCCGCGAGAGGAAGTGCCCAGATCGCCAGGTTTGCTGTCTTCGCTGTTTTCGTTGTTCTCGATGTCTTTGATCAGCAATGCCACTTCTGACGGCAGCGCCAGGTCATCAGATTTCGCCTCTTCTCTACTAGTTCCGCTTGCTGCCTTCATTATTATCTCGGCTTCCACGTCATACCCGAAGTACTCCTGTAGGGGCTCAAGGTTGTCTTGGAGGTCTTCGTTGTCAGAAGAGTCGCCTTCATCCCCCACAAGTCCTTCAAAGTAATGATCCGGCAAGTTGTACGTCTCATCAAACAGCTCATGATCAGCTTCATCCCAACGTCGAAAGCTCCGTAACAACCTTTCAACGGCGAGGCGCCCTCGTTTCCGCGCTAACACAACAGCTCTGATGTACTGGAGACGGCCGGTTCCTTCAGTCGAGACACCAGAGTCAAGGAGGAGCTGTACGATGTCTAATCGACCATTCTCTGACGCAGTCTCTATAGCAGTCCGCCTGAGCTCCGTCCTGCCTGGGATGTCTGGATCTGCATGCAATTCTAGCAATCTTTTCACAACGCCGAAGAAACCCTTCCTAGCTGCCTCTGTCAACGGCGGATGGCATAAGGAGTCCTCATGATACTCATTGACATCGGCACCCATTCTTACAAGAGTCTCCACGAGGGTGCTGTCGCCTACAGTGACAGCAGCTCTCAACGGTGTTCCACAGATTCTATCACTCTCACGCCAGTGCACGGTGTTGACACCAATGCCAGACGACAAGTACCAGTCCATAACCGCGATAGAATTTCCAAGAATAGCTTCTGTTAGAAGCACCCTGTCCAGTGTGGCTTTGGTTCTTTGTAGAAGGGGGATGATAGCCAGGGCACGTGGATTGTCAGCAACGCGTGAACAATCGATGTTGAATTGGTGGCCATTTTGCACCAATCTGGCGACGCAATTGGGTGATGATAACAGCGCATGAAAGGTTGCTGGCTGATGCTTCTGATTCTGTCGCGTTTCCTCGTCAATCGCTTCGAGATATAGCTCTTCGTACCGCTGTAAAGACACCTTGGGGGGCCTTTTAGAAGGTAAGAACATCTCGGGGCCCAAACCTCGGTATGTCATTTGTGGGGGGCACAGTCCTGTCATAAGAATTTCATCAGCCACATCATCGATGCCAAGTCTCATTGCGAGACACATCGCTAATCCGATCCAATGGTGTTCGCTGGTCGGAACTTGAGCATGTTTGCTTAGCTCTAGGAGCTTGTGGAACAGGACCCAGTCAAATGTATACTCGGCCATATACACAGCTGTAAAGACTGTCCTTGTCGAGAACTCGGCCGCGTCCATTAAACCTATGATCTGTAGAGCCATCCGAGAATCTTGGACCAATATGGCGGCTTCGAGAGGTGATAGCTCGTTAAGAAGACTTGGTGCGGTGAGCGGTGCCCCAAGTGCCAGTATCTGCTCTGTTGAGGAAGCCAGGCGAGTTCTGATCGACATCGCTAGCTCTTCCCCGAATAGTTTTGCCCCGCAGGAGAGTAGGAACAGGGCGTTCTCTTCATTGCTGCAAGACAAAGCTGCTTGTAGTGAGGTTCTACCCAGCTGGCCTACAGATATGATTTCATGAATGAAGTCCGAAGTGATCACCTCGCGTTTCCGGTAGCGGCAAGGGCCTTCGGCATAATCTCCTGCAAGGGGTTGACAGAAATTGACATCAGCACCGTGATTCAGTAAGAGTTTAATGAGTCTTGGATCGGCACTGGCCGCGGCACACTGAAGTGGCGTGGTGAAAACGAATGAACCGAATTTGACAACAGGGTTTGGTATTGCTCCAAGCTCCAATAGGCGTTTGCACAAGGAATAGTTGTTCCTAGAAGCTGCAACCCCTAGGACCGACTCTCCAACGAAGTTCATGTAGTTGAGACAGTCTCGGTGCTTAGAGACCCACTTGAAGACCGACTTGCTGCTGGTTTTGACAGAAGTGATGAGAAGTTGAGCAAGAGAGGTTGCACTCTTAAATCTCGATTCGAAAAATTCTAGAATAAGCTCTGCAGCGGATGAATGAGTTATCGAACCAACTTCGTTCAGAAAAACGCGAGACGCGATCTCGTCATCTTCTTGGTATCGGTAGACAGATAGTACCCATCTCGTCATGATCCCGACTGAAGGCTCACGAACGACTTGTGCTGAGCGTAACGTTGCGATACAAACGAACCGAAGCATTTCAAGGTCGACTGAATGACTGTGTGCGCCAAGTTTTATTAAGAGCTCCACCATGGTGATATTGAGCGTAAAAACAGCCCAATGAATTGCCCTTAAGTGATAGTGGTGAAACCTTACGGATGTTTGTATAGGCAGGTCGTTCAGAGGAAGGTTGACATCTATCCCGGCTAAGGCCAGGGACTCAATGGTGGCAAGGTCCGAAGCTAGAACCGCTTTTTCGAAAATCTGGCACAACAAAGCCTGAAGGCTGATTGGGAGAGTCTTCAATTGGCGTGATAGTAGTAGTTTCCATGCAGTGATATCTCGAAACATTCTCAAGATTGCTTCGTTGATCATGTCTCGCTCGTGAAGTCCTTTATCTAGGTAGTTGCAGAAACCGTTGGATAGGAGAAAGACCATGATTTCTAATGCATTGGAATTCGCACACCCGGAAGACGATCGATGAATGAGACTAGTTGCTCTGCAAGCATGGTTATCTGTCGCTCTCTCAGGCATCAGAAGATAAAGGGCCCGAAAGGTTTGCTGAAGGGTTGGTATGTAATCCAGTATTTGTGTTTTCCGTGAGGTAATGCGATCGAGTTCTCTTCCCACAAGAATCGTGGCTGATGGAAAGTTGCTGCTTTGCATGGACATGTTTATTGTCAAAGCTGCGTAAGTATGTATGAGTCAGGTAGGTCAGGTCTCAGGGAGGCGTTGTCTAAAATTGTGACACAAACATACCGCTCAAGAGTTGCTGACACTGCAACCAAGGGAGATTCTGTATGGGACAAGAGTATCGAGCGACTTGAGCAGGCGATGGAGTTCGGATGATAAGTGGAAAGTCCCTGGGTAACGATGGCTTGGGCATGGCTGGGGAACATTCAGTGAGAGGACGGAGCATAGGAGAACCATCTTGGCATGGTTGATCCATCTCTGAGACACGAGAAGTCGAAAGTACTGACGTGGTTTAAATCTTTCGACCACTGATGTATGACAGTGCCGCGCTCTTGCCTTCTCTATCGCCGCAGGTCTCAATGGGATTCCAGAGAGATAAAGGCTGGTCTTCTTCCCGCGGCTCGATCGCTCGCGAATTCGGACATCGACACACTTCCATTGCTGGGCGGTCATGTTCTTGAACATGTGCCATTCCTTGAGTTTCCATTCCAACTGAGCTTTGCTGTAGGATGATTAGCGCCTCTATTTGTGGCTGTACTGTGCTTTTATTCCTTAGTGGTAGAACCTACGATGCGTGAAATTTGTGCATGGTCTTGAGTGCCGTCAAGACGAAGCTTAATGACATGTTTTCCTGTAGATACAGTCGTTGAATGACAGATCTCACCCGCTCCCATTCCGCATCGCTGATCACAGGCTGCCGTTGCCGATGAGACATAGCGACAGAAGCAGAGCGCGCAGCACACAAGGTCTCTTTGGTGAAAGGAAGACGGAGGCAATGATCCTCTCTGAATACTAGCTACAGCATAGAGACAGATCTGATAGCAAGATTTGGAAAACAATACTCCTCGCTTTCGAAGTGGTTTACTTGAGGTTCAAGTACATAGGGACACGGGGCGGCATGCAGAGTGCAGGCGCGACTGTTGATTGGGCTGTCCCGAAATCCGATCTAGCCTCACTTCATCCCGTACGGTGTCGAGCAGACGTTAATTTTGGATAGCTTGGTTGTGATTGGGCACTTCCGAAATCTGGTTCGGCGTAAGCCCAGCCCCAAACTGGCCACAGCGAGTAGAAGATGCAGGATAAATGCACTTTGAAGCTGGCTGGCGCACTTCCTAGAGCCTGCCGAAACAAGTCATCATATTGATGACCTAGATTCATGGTGTAGACATCTCTCATTGGGCGTTGCCGATTTCTGATTGAACCTCTGTCACTTGTGTTGCTCATCGCAGATCAGGCATTAGGGACCACCCTTGTCTGTTGTGATTCTTGGACGGGGCGGCTGGAACATCTCTTGTAGTCTGAATGAACATGCAGGCAAGGCAATAGAGTTTGTGTATAGGCATTACATTATTATGTGGTATTTCTTAAGCGCACTCCTTGCCGGGCCCCGTCTAGGACATGCCTTTCACTGAATACCTATTTAGACAACCAGGCAACAAGCGCGTCATGGAACTCCTCTGGTTGGGAGATCTGAGGCGCGTGACCAAGCGTTGGGAAGGTATGAAGAGTCGCGTTGGGGATCTGGGCAGCAACAGCAGGACCGAGGGCAGCAAAGTTACCCAGCTTAGCGGCGACATCGGGAGGAGACCACTGCTTTCCGATGGCGGTGTTGTCCTTCTCGCCGATCATGAGCAGAGTGCGGGGCTTGACGAGAGAGAACTCGTAGCTGACGGGTTGCGTGAGGACGAGGTCGACAATCTGGGCCTGGTTGAGCGCGTAGGTGTCGGCCTTGGAACCCTTGTAAATGTTGACTAGCATGTTGACCCAGGTGTCGTACTCGTCCTTCCACTCTCCGACGTAGTAGGTCGCCTGCTCGTACCCCTTGATAGAAGCATAGGAGCTGGCGCGCTCCGTCACGTAGTTATCGTCGATGGGGAGGTAGGGGACGCCGAGCGCCTTGTAGTCCTCAAGGCCGACGGGGTTGACGAGAACCATCTCGTTGACCTCATCGGGGAACATCAGGCCGTAACGGGTCGTGAGCATACCACCGAGAGAGTGGCCCATGACGGTAGCGCTCTCGATGCCAAGGGTCTTCAAGAGGCCATTGGTGTTGGTCGCGAACTGCTGCAGAGAGAACTGGTAGCGCTCAGGCTTGGACGACTTGCAGAAGCCGATCTGGTCGGGGGCAATGACGCGGTAGCCGGACTGAGCGAGGACGCGGATGGTGGTCTCCCACGTCGGGCCGCAAAAGTTCTTGCCGTGGAAGAGGACGGCAGTCTTTCCATTGGGAGCGCACTTTGGCTTGATGTCCATGAAGGCCATCTCCAGCTCCTGCAGCTGGGAGGTGAACTTGTACAACTTGACGGGCCATGGGTAGGTGAAGTTGGAGCCGTTAAGGTCTTCGGGGAAGGAGTCGGAGTTGTCGTCGATTGTGCCCTGGGCAGACACGAGGGCGACGCCCGCCGCGGCGAGGGCGGCGACGATGGAGAAGACCTTCATTCTGACGAATCTTGGTAGGGTTAGCTACGTGAATACTGAGTGAAGTGCCGCATGAGAACTCTCATCGTGCCATTGACAATGTGGATAGCCGACGGAGGTGTGTAACAGCCAGGTTACCACTGCGACAACCAGACAATCAAATAAACGAACAAACAGATGAACGGACAAACAGACTCCTGTTCATCATGAAGTTTCGAACAACTTCATTATGGATTGCAACCGCAACAAGACACTGCAAGACCGCATAAACTCGGACTGGCTTCAATTGAGGGATTGACGCAAAGTGAACCTTACTTACTTAGCAGCGATGACAACTCGACTTCAACTCTACCAGAGATATCCGTTGACCTGAGCGAAGTGCCAACAGCTGGTGCGTGCGAGCGGAAGATCATCTCGCGACTTGTAGCCCAGGATGGGCGCCGTCTGTTTATATTGCGATGGTAGCTCGGACAAGTTGCCGGGAACCAACACGTGTGTTGGAGCACATGGTGGGCATGCAAGGCATGGAATAGCTGCAATATGCACAGAAAAGATGGAGAAGTGAGGGAGGGTGAGAGGTAGGGATGGAGGAAGACCGAAGCCGGTCATGACGCCGTGCCTCTTTGGGCCGCACAACTGCGTAAGGCGAGATCCATATTCGATGGCTTCGACACTCTAATCTCCGCTGTCCAGTGGGCCTGACAGCTTCGGCTCCGCTGGCGAGTATGCCCCGGACGGTGAGGTGGGTTGGCGCTATTTCTTCATGTCGGGTGCTGCGCCGTTCAAGCCGGCCGCTGAGGATACGGCCCGGGTCGGTGGCGCAGGCGGGTTTGTTTTGACCTTGTGTCTTGGTTGGACTGAATGAAATTCGATGCGTCAATGATTTCTATCGCTATTGGTGTGTGGTCGCCGTAGACATGGCCATCGATCTGTGAGTTACGATAGTAAACATGGCGAATGGACTGGTAACATCGACGGTTGGCTCAGGTAAGGTAGGATCTGACGTCGTTCGCGTAATTCTAGCGATGACTTGCCTGGGGAAGCATGCTGAGATCATGACAAAACCAGCAGGATTTCAGCCGGGAATAACGAGATCGAAGGACTTTTGCAGGGCCCTGGTCGTCACCAACACGAGTATGGGAGGGGAGGGTATCTCATACAGAAGCATCCTTGTGAGGTGCGGTGGTGCGCAGTCCTGCTGACCCATGTTCTAGGTCTCAAAGGCGTCCTTACTCCTTAGGCTTTGATCTTCCTGAAGAGGCGCGGTGTCTGTTCTTATCGACCTGCGATGCGCAGCTGAGGCGACAGAAGATTCGGTGCCAGACAAGATCGGCGTTGCACAAATCTTTGGTTGCTATGAATGCCATCATTCGTCACAATTGCTGTACATGGATCAACCTCACAGACGAACGTTCCCGTAATGTAGATGGTGTTGATTTCATTCGCCCTGCCACACATCCCCGTCCTTCGTCGCAGACCGGCCGAGATCTTGGTTGGTCGGTGCCATGAACTGTCGGTCGAACGTCAATAACATGAAGCTTTGCTAAAATAGTCGGGTTGTGGCTCGTAGCTCGTATTCTGTCGGTCTACTGAACCGCCCGTCGTTACGTATTTGCAAATTTCTCTTCGAGATCTCCGCCATGTTCAGGCGAAAGAACACCAGCCTCTTCCGACTTAGACCGCAGCAACTTCATCTTAAGCTGTTGCTAATGACAGGGATGCTTGCATCTGTAGTGCTTCATCCCGGCTATCCGCGGCGGGCGCCAGTGTCCGACCGAAGAACACAGAGGGAGAGGGGGAGGGGAAAATCCCTCAGAAGGGTGTCTCGGCCGACGGTACACGGGAGCGTAGCTCGCCAGCTTTCAGGAATAGTACCATTCTGCTGCCAGGATGCCATGGCACTCATGGTTATCCATTGGATAATTTAACAAGCAGACTTGGGTGCGTAGGATCACAATCCTTCGATCACTTACAATAGTTATCCACCTCATCAGGATGCCTAAATCGGGAAAGCCTAGCGAAGGAGGATTCTTTGCCCTGAGGCCTGCATATCTTCATCGAAAAACACCAGGGAGAACCACAGAACTTGGGTAATGCCAAGTGCGGTTCCTGGAGGAAATCCGCACACACCACGCAGCGAACATCGCTGCCCAGAAAGGAAGCTCAGCGCCGTTGACCGAGAGCTCTATCGAGTAACTGCATCATGAGGGTATATCGGTGACCAAAGTAACGGCTGCCTTTTCCGTTTGGACGGGTTATCTGTTCGCCAAGTTCAGCCAGGATACCACCTCACCTCAGGTATAGTACACTGGATGTCGGACACTTCGTCGCCATCACAGACCTCGAGTAGCATCGGATGTCAGATCTCAATCGCCGCCGGGTGGTTGCAACGCGAACAGACGGACATCCCACCAAACTGAGTTGGCGGGAGCGGGAACCAGAACGGGACGTTGGCGCCAACAGCCCCCAAGCCCACAAAGCCCCCCTTAAGTCCTCGCAAAGGGACCACAAGGCGGACGATAATGTAGTGGTGTGGTGACATTAGGGCCCAAAGAACGACGGGCCCCAGGGCGCACAGACGGGCCTCCGGATGCTACGGATGGGCAGGGAACTTTAAACGAACCTGTGTGATGGTCGCATGCAACTTCAGTTTACCCAAGATGAACTGCAAGCCACAACGAGAACTCAATGGCAAGTAACATTCCGAAGTGCCCATCGAAGGATCTAGTCGACGCCAACAGCCGGACTGCGGCGTTTCTTATACGTGGTACAAGTCAATAGTGGCGTAGCCTCATGACGAGCTCCAACAAAGATTGTTAGCACGAAAAGCCTCTGATGAGTGAGCTGATTTTGTCAGACCAACAAGGGGAAAAGCCATTCAGTTTATGCGAAGCGGACCACCGGAATCCGCTACAGAACCCCATAAACCCTCCACGCCCCATCTCCTCATCTGACAGAACGTCCGACCATGGATCTGGTGGATGTTGAAGAGTTCGACGAGAAAAAAAGAAAGCAACGGATTCCATTCCTTCGACATGTGAAACCCTGTACTCCGTTAGGATCACTGGTACAGAATCACCTGCGCCTCATTTCCCAGCAATCGTCAACAACACCCGGGCTGTGGGCACAATGTCTGTCCTTCAAGTACGGTAGAGCCTAACCCAACTGGTATTGCTGTCCGATGCCCATGTCTAGACCTCTTCCTCAATGTGCAAAGATGTAAAGGTAAAAGTGTGACAAAGATGAGGGTGCCTGGATGATCCCGGTTAGGTATATGTTCGTCGGACATCTCTTTTGGGCTCTCGAGGCTGTTCTCTTTCATGCAGGACTTTTTGTCGAGGACCATCAATGGTCAATCTCTTCAAGCTTCCGCCTGGTTGGTATGGCATACGTAAGTCCAGGGCATAGAGCTAGATCAAAACATCAGCAAACTTTCACTCGACATTGATCTGAGAACCACAAACGTGTTCTTCAGCAATTGCCTGTTCATTCTACCGAAACCAACACTGCTCCAGAATCGAAAGTTTTGTGTGGAAGACATTGGGGACGGTCCAGAATTTGATCCTGGCGACGACCACAAAGGATGGCGGATGCAGCGACCCATTCATCCACCCTTTGGTGATCACTTCCCTTGTCCCTTGACCTGCGGACAACTGCAAGGATATAGATTTCGTTTTCTCTTGGTCATCTCGCGATCGGTAATCTAGTCTACCGGCCGTTTTCTGTCTACATGTACCCGCAACCCTGAACTTCCTCCACCTGGCCCCCAAACTCGCGTTCGTCCCTCGGTGAACCTCTTGGTTGGCTATCCACCCTCCTTTCTTGGGAACGGAGACGCATACTACGTAGTGGCCAACGGTTGACTACTCCTTCGAGTACTGCAGTAGTCTGCAGACTGTCACGCCCGTTCCACGCCACCCTCCTTTTCGGTTTCGATGCAAGGGCGGGCAAGAAACAGAGTTGCAGACTTGTGCCTGGCGGCAGACATACGCGGGGGGGGCCGTTGTCTCTTCCTGTTCACATACTTTTATGCCGCCCAATGAAATCTCCGTCTTGTCTTTTCTACCGCGGAAAGGCTACCGAACCCTTCGGACTTGGACGGACGGGCTCTCCCTAGTCTAAAGCCACAAACTCTGCACAAGAGAGGTCTGAGAATGAACATATAACCGTTCGTGGGGACCCAGTCGTCCCAGCTTATTGGATTCTCCCTCGATCTGCGTCTACCATCTTCCAACATCCTGGTGTCTTGCCCACAGACCGTTGGCCTCTCGGGGCCCACAACCTCATCAGACCAGCTTGATCTCCTACGACTTCAACATCAAGCACTGCATATTCGCCATGGTCGAGGGAAACATTCCCGGCGAGAGCAATGCGCTCATGGTGCAGGTGCCGGCCATCGTCTTCTTCGTACTCACGCCCATCTTCGTGGGCATCCGGTTTTGGTCGAGGATCAAGATGAGATCCGGCCTTGGTTGGGACGACTGGACCATCCTGTTCTCGTTCGTGAGTCTACTCTACAAGGAACTCGGTACCATTTTGTCTTGCTGACGCCCCCAAGATCTGCTGCCTGACTGTATCGATATTGATGATGATCTCCTGCGAGTATGGGTTCGGCCAGCACATTAGAAACCTGTCTAAACCTAATAAGGTCATGACTTTGCAGGTATGTAGCCAGGAACACCTCATGCCGCTTGGTTGAAGTGAGGTATCATGTGACATCAGTCTGACTGTTGATAGTTGTTCTACGTTGCCCAGATCTTCTACAAGATCACCATCAATCTCACAAAGGCATCGATATTACTCCTATATCTTCGCATATTCGTCCAACGCTACTTTCGGATCCTTTGCTACACGCTACTCAGCATCATCCTGGCCTACATGGTAGCGACCTCGGCCTCTTCGATATGGCAGTGTACCCCTATTCCGAGAGCTTGGGACAAGACTATTCCGGGCACTTGTATCTCGCTTACTATGAACTGGTATGCGAATGCGGGATTCTCAATCGCTACCGATATCCTCATCATGGCACTGCCGCAGCACGTTCTTTGGCAGTCGAAACTCCCTCTCAACCAGAAGAGGCTGCTCATGGTTGTCTTTGCTCTGGGCCTTTTCGTCACGATCACGAGCATCTTACGTATGACGACGCTGAACTTTTCCACCACAAGCCCGGACACCACTTGTAAGTAATAAAAAGACTCCATATGACTTCAAACACATGCTTAAGTATTGACACAGTCGACATTGCCTCCACGCTCTGGACAGTCGTCGAAGATAACGTCGCCATCATCTGCGCCTGCCTGCCAATGTGCCGTCTACCCTTGACCTACCTCTTCCCGACATACTTCGCAACCAAGAAAGGTTCGTCTGCCGGCTGTTAAGGGTCCAGCCCTCGTGAGTCCACGTAGGGGTGATTTCAATATAGAGAATCTAAGCTAAGGAGTAGAAGTTTCCTAGAGCGGGGTTTCTATAAAGGAAAAGCGCTTAAGTAAGACCTCTATAAAAGCAGCGCAGTAAGGTCTAATAATATCTAGGCTAAGGCCCGGATTTACTAATTAAGTCTAGCTTATAATATATACCCCCTACCTCGCTTTTAAAGTAAATCCGCTACTTATCTATTTTTTAACTACTAAGTACCCGGGGCGGTCGTTTACCTTACTTTAATTACTAAGTTAGCTACCCGCGGTCCCTTTTATTAA
>JFBX01000555.1:16190-54023 GCA_001563135.1 Colletotrichum simmondsii | reverse complement strand
TTTAATAAGGGGCCCTATTATTAAAGGGCTCCTTTAGACTCGCAGGAGTTCTATAGTCCTTAGATTTTTTATTAAGGTGCGCAAAAGGTCTATTTATTTATTAAAGCTATTTTTATAATAGCTATAAGATCTCGTTAGACTTTTTATATTTACGCTTTTATTTTATAGTATTTTTTACTCTTTTTATTTTAGCTTATTTTTAGGCTTTTATAAGCTCTTATAGCCCTTAGATAATCTGTTTTTTAATCTATATTGTAGCTCTTACTAGCTAGGCGTTTAGTAGTACGTTAGTAACTATGTTCGCCTTTATTATATAGTATAATTAGTAATAAGGTGGGTGAAAAATAGAGCTTAGATATATTAAGGGTCTAGCCCTCGTAAGTCTATGTAAGGGTGATTTCAATATAGAGAATCTAAGCTAAGGAGTAGAAGTTTCCTAGAGCGGGGTTTCTGTAGAGGAAAAGCGCTTAAGTAGGACCTCTGCGAAAGCGGCGCGGTGAGGTCTGGCAGTATCCGGGCTGAGGCCCGGATCCACTAATCGGGTCTAGCCCGTAACACCGGCAGCTACAACACAGGCTCCGCGCCGCGAACGAACAACAGCAACTTCATCCACGCCGGTACGAGCCGCAACGACTGGCACCCATACCAGGGCCGCGAAGAGAAGAACGGGATTCATCTGACGAGCGTGCATGCTAGACCAAAAGTTGGGGACGATACGAGCGAGGAGTACATCTTACCTACAGCCGCCGACGAAAGGCGTGTGAGGACTCCAAGCGAGGAGGTGGAGGATCGGCGGGCTATCAGGAAGACGACGGCGTTTCACATGACTTATGACGAAGAACGGCCGAGAGTATGATCCTAGGGATATAATGTGACGGAGAGGACAGCTACGAGTAAAAAGTATGATTTCCTGGAAATGTTACTACCTAATCCTCGTTCTGCAAGGTGTAGAAAAACCTTAAATCGGAAGTGACTACGCCGAATCTTACGTGACTCACTTTGAAGTGTCCTTACCTCCAACCGCAGTGAAAGAAGGGTTATGTGAGAGCTATGGCATATTTAAGCTGCAAGAGACGCAATAATTCTGTCGCGCCCAATGCAACGGTCGGTTGTAAAGCTGTCATACCGGCTGACATATTGGCCAGTGGTGTTCAAAAGTAAAACGTCCTTGTTCTGTCCATACAGCGGGAACTCCGCGATTCCCTGTCCATGGGGATTTCCGCTTAGAGTGAAGCTGGTCATGTATCGCTGCAAGGCAACCGCAGTCTCTGGACTAGGCATACCAACCCCGTTATCGGAAAAGGTGTATGCAACATCATCGGCGTGCATGGCGGGGTATACACCAAACTCGTACTGATGAGTCGTGCCATTCAGCGCTCTCACGAGAGCAAGACCATTGCACCGGAAAAGCAAGTCCTGCATGGTGAGGGAAGTACGAGCGATGTGGTCCGTGTATCCATAGGAGCCATTGAGAATGGGCGGGTACAGCTCCGTTGCCATGTAATCGATCGACTCAGCGCTGGCTCCGGGAAGGGTGACGGACATCCATTCGCGGTAGCCAGCGTCGTCTGTGATATCGAAGGAACCGAAAAAGAGACCATCGTTGGTGTTTGATCCAGCCATCACTTTGACTTTGGTATCGAACTTCCCCTCCGAGATCAAGACTGCAGGCTCGGCCGGGACAAAGGTACCATCAACTACCGGGCTAAAGGTGAAGCTTCCCAGGCGGCCGGCAAAGACCTGATCGCTGTTGGCTGCAATCACAGAGGCGGACGGTAGTTGCCTAGCTTCGGCAAGGGTGCTGACGTTTAGACGCGATAGGAATTCGGCAAAGATATCGTCCTGGTTCTGGGCTGGCGGAGATGGGAGGATCGCTGGGGACTGCGGGATGATCTGCTGAAAGGGAACTGAGCCCTGGGAGCCGCCGAAAGCCTGGAAGACCCCTTTGTTAGAAGCTTTCACTTGAATATGATGCTACTCGTCGACTCACAGTTGTCTGATATACGAGCGAACCTCCTCCAGCGGACTCTCCTGCAAGAGTCACGCGGGCTGGGTCTCCGCCGAAAAGGTGAATGTTTTGTTGGATCCACTCCAGCGCAAGCCTCTGATCGAGGAGCCCAGCATTGGCAACGCCTCCCTGGGTTGTGAATTCCGGACCGCTGAGGAATCCAAAAGCACCAAGGCGGTAGTTGAGAGCCACGTAAACGAAACCATGGTTACCTTGCCTAAAGAGACCGGCAGGCGAACCGCTGTTTAGTCCAGCCTTGGAGCCGATGTCGTAGCCACCACCATAGATCCATACAAAAACCTATTCGAGTCGTCCGTTTCAGCTCGGGGTCTTTTGACGACTTGGGTAATGCATAAATTTGGAGATGATCTGCTTACAGGTGCTTTGGTAACAGTCTCATTGGACTTGGCAGCATCGAAAATCTTCTTCGGGACCACCACGTCAAGAAATAGACAGTCTTCGCTAGCTCTCGAGTCGAGGAGCTGAGTAGCAGATATCGAGATGTTAGGACCGAATAGGTATTGGTATGCTTGTTCGATCAGGCTCGGCGTCCATTCCGGGAGGGCCTGTGGGCAGATTCGGGCCTCTTCACCCTTCTGCACGATGGACCTGTTCGTTGCAGGAGGAACCGGGGCAGCGAATCGAAGATCCCCAATTGGTGGGGCTCCATATCGAATGTTGGAAAAGTTGTATGCTTCACTTGAGGCCTGTGATGAGTGAGTTTCAAGCTTGATGAAGTCAAGTGTCGTTGTCTTTGGGGCAGTTGCCCTTCGAACACCAGCTTTCACTTACATCGAAGTTGAGGGCTTGATGAAGTTCGTAGCCTAGGTCTACAATCGGTAGACTAGTTGAATTATCGGCTGTTTCGATGCATGCCGCTGAAACGAGTGAGGTGCAGGCGAGCGTGATGGCACCTGCAACAATAGAATGCATGATTGGGAGAGTGAAGCCGCGTCAGTTTTTCAGTGATAACGAATGAATTGAGAAAGCTTGCTGTAGAATCGATTTGGAAGAGAATGCGGTTTCTTCTTAATATTTCTACTGCTTTTTTGATCGCCTCTCTTCGCTCTACTAAATTAGACAGTCTGGATTGCTTCAACTGCGTCTCGCGGATCACTCCACTAACCACCCGGTCTGTACGGACGAAAGTCAACCCGCGATGCAGCCAGCTGACGTCTGTAATTGCTGCATGTTAGATTACGATAGCAAAACCAAGACTATAAGTCAAGGGCAAGGGTGCTTGAGTCAAGTTGCGGCCCGATTCCTTAGCTGAGCAGACACCAGCGCGGAAGCGAGCCGCTCTTCTTTCCTCTTGTGCTTCTTCTCTTTCTTTCTGGAAGGTCTATCCTCCGCCACTGCCATTAAGGTATTCGGATAGACGTTGATGTATATGGCTGGGATTTTGATTGGGCAGATACGCGTACGTGGCTGTCTGTAGTAGCCTGTAATACTAATATCTGAGCCCAGGGCCGGATCCGTCAGCTCGGTTTCGGGAACGCTATACCGGTTTAACTGCCGAGTAAGGCCATTTGGGAGCTACAGTCAGGGACACGGAGAGTCATTGTGGAGTGAAAGCTGTTTCTTTACCATTCCCGGGTCCATAAGGCTAGCGGATACTTGCTTAGCGGGCAAGGAAGCACGGCCGTGTCAGCGACACTGCCAGACATACTTATTCCTATGTCCGTACACTCCGTCTGAAAGACTGACGTACTGATGTTAAGTCCGTTAGCAACAGGAATACTTGCAAATAGAGTTGGCTTACACGTACCTGTTAATCTCTCATATTCAACAATCAATTATTCCGTAGTAAAGGTTTACTGTATTACTGTACAAGATACACATTACTGGAACCCACGTGGTCGCATTTCTAATTTCTTTTTTCATCCAGACTGAACCACCTCCTTGGCAAGTTCACATATTCAACCTTCCCAAAAATGACTAGAGTTCTTCTTACCGGAGGCAGTGGCTTCATTGCTACACACATTCTGAAGCTTCTCCTTGAACGCGGGTAGGAGACATTCCAATTTGCAGATGAAAAGTGTGTGCTGGTCTTAACTAAAATCATCCACGTAGACACTCTGTGGTCACAAGTGTCCGCAGCCAGGCCAAAGCAGACGCGATCAAGCAGTCATATCCTGATATCGGAGCCGACAAGCTGTCTTTCGCCATTGTCCCCGATGTGGCTAAGAGCGATGCATTTACCGATGCAGTCAAATCTGACCCGCCATTTGAGGCAGTCATTCACACTGCGAGTCCCTTTCACTTCAACGTGACTGACATCAAGGCGGACCTCCTCGATCCAGCTATCAATGGAACCACCGGTATCCTCCGAGCTATCAAACAAAATGCCCCGTCGGTCAAGCGCGTGGTCATCACGTCATCCTTTGGTTCCATGATGGATGTGTCCAAGGGGCTTTGGCCCGGTCACACCCATGACGAGAGTGACTTGAACCCCATCACAATGGAGCAGGCGTTGCAGAGCGCTGGCGCTGGTTACTCTGGTAAGTTGACCCCTACTGTCTCGAGATCGCGCCGAATGCGGCACATAGTAATTGCTACGTGGCTGACAAGTATACAGCCAGCAAGAAGTTTGCCGAAAAGGCAGCTTGGGACTTCCTCGAGGCCGAGTCTCCTGCGTTTTCCATTTCCACAATTCTACCACCCCTCGTTTTTGGTCCTGCTGTGCAGAGCCTGGCATTCCTTGATGCCCTCAACACCTCAAACCAATTTATCCGCAGCTTCATTCTTGGGGCGGCGAAGAAGGAGATTCCTCCCACTCAGGTCAGCCAATCTTCCCTGCCGTATATCCGATTATTTCGACACACTTCGGCTGACTCAAGTGTCTATCACAGAACCCCATCTTCGCCGATGTCCGAGATGTGGCATTTGCCCATGTAGCGGCCATGGAGAAGAAGGAGGCTGGCAACAAGCGCTTCTTCATCACGAACGGCTACTGCTCAAACCGTGAGATCATCGACATCATCCGAAAGCACTTCCCGGAACACAAGTCAGCTTTGCCTTCCAAATGCACCAAGGGCGGTGGTACGTGAGAACTTCGGTTATAATTTATTCAATGATCACTGACCGCTGTATAGAACTGCCCAAGGAGGTTTACCAAATGAACACCACACACAGCGTCGAAATTCTGGGCATGAAGTACGCGGATTTCGAACATTGTGTTGTTGACACCATTAAATCTTTTGCCTCCGTCAAGCAGTAGCATCCTAGTGCTCGGGTATCGGGGGAGATGACATCAAAATTGTAGCATATCTAGCATAGGAATGATTAAGATTGCTTTTCATGTTCGAAATGTGTAAATTCACGTGGATAATATGCGATAGTCTAGAATTTGAACTTTAAGTCATATTGAAAAACACCAAATCTGAAGAAAATCATGTTGCTATGAAGTGGTCTATCTAGGTAAAGGTATCTGCACAGCAGTATCCTGACGCATGAAGTCCCGCGCCATCATGTACGCTTCGTTCCTGGCCTCCTCATAAAGTAGAGCCCCCACTATGGTTTTCGGACAAGAAGGGGGTTTAAGGAAGCCATGGTTTTTCGTCAGACGAACGTAATGAAGCCTACCATTTTTGCAAATTGTAAGCCGATAGAACAATGAGACAAACAGATATCAGTGCAAATAAAATGTTTGACCGGTAGTAGCATGTGTAGTAGTTTCATGCGTGCTGATGATCCAAGCAACCTGTTCTTGTCGTCTTTGTTCCGACACCGGCTGGGGACTGATAATGCGGCCGACGCGGCCGCCTGGGATGACCGAGTTTGCGACAAGCACAGAGTCTCTAGTAAGGTAGGTAGCAAGGAAGATTGGAACCAAACTTTCAATTGGCAAATGTACAGTCTAATTGAAAGAAATTCTACGTGGTGTATCTAAACAGAGACTATTTATGAACCGATTGGGGTGATAATCTGGAGTTCCCAGCTGGGTATTTTCAATGCGGGCAATGCGGCCGCATGCCGCACGTTGACTCGCGAATGGAGAGAGGCGCAATGCGGCGACGCGGGGATATGGTACTGAGATGCATACTTAGCCAAATCGACGGCGAATGAATAGGAAATTTCTGGAATTACGAACATTAATTCCGAGAGAGGACGTGTGGCCAGCGCGCCTGTGGCTTTTTGTATGTCTGTGGATCAAGTATAAAGGGCCTGGTCGGTCGATCTGACATACCTGGTAGGACTTGAAAGCACATCACACCTCATTACACCATCATCTCCATACACTTTAAATCTTCAATAAACGGCCCATCAGTGTCTGATTCATTCAAAATGTCTTCCAGATATGCCTCTTCCCACCTTTCCCCTCAAGGCCCTGGGGATGCTCGACCTACAGCCCTCCAAATCATCAAAGATGAGGGCCTCGAAGGCAAGCTCTCTGACAAGGTCGTCCTCATCACTGGCTGTTCTTCCGGCCTGGGAATTGAGACGGCGCGTGCATTGTTGGTGACAGGTGCGACTCTGTACCTGGCGGTCCGTAATCCCGCCAAGGCGAAAGCTGTCTTGGGCGATATGTCTCAGAACGACCGAGTCCATCTCTTGACTCTTGACTTGAACGATCTTGCGAGCGCCAGGACCTGCGCCGCAGACTTTGAGACGAAAAGCAAGACCTTGAACATCCTCATAAACAACGCGGGTGTTATGGCGACACCCGAGGGCAAGACTGCCAATGGGTTCGAGACCCAATTTAGCACCAACTATGTCGCCCGCTTCCTCTTCTTCCAACTCCTAAAACCTGTACTTCTTGCTTCCTCGACCCCAGACTTCCCTTCACGGCTAGTCAACGTCTCGTCAAGCATGCATAGAGCCTGCGAGGTCCAATTTGACAATTTCAATTGGACTGGAAACTACGACCCCTGGAAGGCTTATGGCCAGAGCAAGACTGCTCTCGTATGGGATGGCCAACGAGGTTGAGCGCCGATACGGATCTCAAGGCCTCCACGCCTTCAGTCTCCATCCAGGAGGCATCTTGAGCGGTCTTCAGCAGCATGTCCCTGACAAACTGAAGGCGGCATGGGGGAAGAATGAGGCCTTTGCCAATCACTGGAAAAGTGCTGAGCAAGGAGCAGCAACTACTGTGTGGGCGGCGGTCAGCAAGAACTTGGAGAGGCGGGGCGGAAAGTATCTGGAGGACTGCCAGATCATTGGCGCATGGGATCCCGCGACTGGTGATATTGGCTCAGGCTATGCTACGTGGGCGTATGACCAGGAGAAAGCCGAGAAGCTGTGGTCGTTGGGTCTCAAGCTTGTCGGGCTACCAGATGCTGAGTAAGGCCATCCTTCGGACTGCCTGGAGATGCTATAAATAGCACGAGCTTTCTGGTAGAACCATCAGATCCCAAACAGTACTTCAATAACTATATATTACTGCATACAGGCACGGGATCAAGTACGCAGGCAAAGAATTCAAGAGTATCATGTAGTGTTGTAATTGACAAGGCCATTGCTCAACCTTTTCAAACTTCACATCTCAAGCCCAGCTTTTAGGACTTTGAGTGACCAATTATTTCGTGAGAACTCCCACAACATGGGGGATCACATCGCTGCTCGACTCATCCGACGGTTGAGTCAAGTCCACCTCGCTCCATGAGCCAACCTGCCGCAAGGTCTGTCCAGTCGCCCGACACAATTGACAAGAACCCATCATGTGCTCCCAAAAGATATTTGTGAATTCTGGGTAGAAATGTCAGTGTGATATATGCCCGAAGGTATAGAGAAGGGGGTTCCTAACGTTGAAAAAGCGGAATCAGTAGCCCTTGCTCAGCCTTGACATGCTCAAAGACGTACCATCGGCCGCCCTTCTTCAAGTAGTCGTAAAGCAGCCGTATGTTCTTCTCCGGCTCCGGAATGCTGCAGAGGCACTGGACAGTCATGATGCAGTCGACGCTACCGGGCTCGATCCGTCCGCCCCAAGCCGACTCGTTCTGCAAATCCTCAATGCCCACCGGCACAACCTGGTAGGTTCCTTTCAAGCCGACCTCTTCGACACGTCGTTTCAGCGATGCAGCAGACACCGGGTTCGGCTCGACGCCGTAGATCTTGGTTGGAGCTGCACGGGACTCGGCCTTGGCGGACCGGACGATGGTGGCGAGCGACTCGGTCCACATCCCGCTACCTGCTCCGATTTCGAGGACAACACCTTCGATAGGCTTGCTGGCGCCTCTTCCGGATGCCTGCCCATTCCGAATTCGACCCTCAAGGAGCGGCAAGACTTTGTCCTCTGCGCTGGCTTTAGCTTTGGGGCCCATGAATTTCCAGAACTCGCCGAACCAGGCCTCTTTGAGTGCGGACCAAGACGACAGGGTCTTGACGTCACCAGTCATGGCGAGTTTGAAGATGGTGAACCATAGGTAGATCATGGAGATGGTCATGAAAAACCATGGTAGTACGATCTTTACCAACATTGTGATCATGTGAGGCAGTTTGATCGGTAGCAGAGACGTGAATACTCGCAATGGATCACTATGATGCTTTTGATGCTTTTATACAACATGAAATCGGAAACTTTACGAGATGTTTCCGTTGTCTTAGTCAAAAGCGCTGGAGCACGGATACTTTGGCGCCATAGGATGGCAGCAGAATGCAACGGAGACAAAAAGTTTGCCCCTCAGTTTCAAACCCCGCGCCGTCCAAGGTGGACCGATCATCTCCAAGACGTAACGTGGGGCTAAGAAACTTGCTCGCGTTCAATGGAGAGAGTAGGTGAGTTCTAGAGTGAAAGCAAAGACAGGGTTGAGCGGACTAAGAATACAAATTCATCACATAAAACGTAGAGTTTAAGACACGTTTAGGGACGCGCAACTAGAATAGGCACCAGTGGTAGACTTTGTTTCAAAAGGCCAAAAGACCCGAGATGAGATTTTCTATGTACAGTCTAATCATTGTTCATATTACAAATGGGATTTTTACAGGCGGGTACTTTTGTTCAGAGTCCCGGATTGCTGCTAAAAGCCAGCTGAATGAAGCATTTAGAGCTTCTTGACAGGCTTAGCGGCAGGCTCCTTGGAGATGCGCTTGGCAGTCTCCTGCTCGTCGCGCTCGTGCAGCTCAGGCTTGGAGTCCAGGGGGCGATCCAGGCCGAGGCGGTGGTAGGTGCTGTAGGAAGCGATGCCGCCCTGGGGGTCGGCCTCGGTGACGAGCTCCTTGCGGCGGGTGTCGACCAGGAGGCGGATGAGGTCGGGGCGCATGTAGTGGCCGGCGAAATCGGCGAGGACCTTGGTGAGGTGGGTCTCGTTGAGGTCAATGTCGACGAACATGAGACCGTCAAAGTCCTTGTCGGGCTTGGGTACAGCCAGGCTGCCGTCGGGCTTGTAGATGCGAGCGTGGCCGTTGTAGTCGGAGGGGTCGGTCTCGGGCTCGACGCCCTCGGGGGTGTTCTTCTTGAGACCCTCGACAGAGAGGCGCTGGAAGGGGGCGAGGACCCAGGTGCCGGTCTCGATGGCGTAGGCCGGGGTGACGAGCTCGGAGGCGGTGTCGGCGTAGTTGGTGGCCGGGTCAGGGGACACCTGGCGCTGGACGCCGGGGTAGATGGGCCATCCGGCGACGTGAACCTGCTCGCCCTGAGAGACGTTGAGGGACTTGAGGAAGGGGTTCATGTTCTCCCAGCAGTTGAGCTGACCGACGCGGCCGATCTCGGTCTCGGAGACGGACATGAAGGTGTCGCCGGAGCCATCACCGTAGACGAGCTTCTCAACGTGGGTGGGCTTGATCTTGCGGCGGTGGTTGATGATGGCACCGGTAGGGTCGATGAAGACCTGGGCGAGGTAGAGAGTGGCATGGTCAAGCTCGGCGAAGCCCATGGAGACGAAGATCTGGTTATCGCGGGCGGCGCGGCGGATACGGCGCATCTCCTCAGAGTCGACGCGGAGGGAGTTCTCGCGGTACTTCTTGAGCATGGGGAGGGACTGAAGGTAGGTGACCTTCCACATCCAGTAGGGGTAACCGGGGATCCCTGTGGGGGTATTAACATGCTGAGAAGTTTGAGTCGAGGAGGGGTCACTTACAAACTTCGGGGAAGGCAACGAGCTTGCAGCCGGCCTGGCCAGCCTCGTTGATGAAGTTGATGGTCTTCTGAACACCACCCTCAAGGTCGAACCACTAGGAAAGTCAGTTACAAATGGAACGGGAGGAAGATGGCATCGGGGCTTACACCGGGCTCGGAGGTGACGGCGGCGGCCTTGTACTTGGTGATAGGCATGTTGGCGGGTGTTGGTATCGAAAAGACTCGAAGGGAGTTGAGTTGATGGTTGTATGAGACTAGAAGTCTTGATGATTGATGATCTTGTGTGAGTGTGATGATCTGGAAGGAAAAAGAGATGAACCAAGCCGCGATGCTGAAGCCTTTTTATGGTTTCTTCTTTCTCTCAGAACTGACTTCGTTGAAATGGATTGACCAATTCGTCGCTGTCGGGCTTTGCGAACCATCTTGCAGACTGCATTTGACAACTTGCAGTTCTGAGTTCTTCAACACAGGTTGATGTCAGTTGCTCGCTTGATTTACAAACGCCGTCTGTGATGCAGCCTATTGATGCGATGCGATCCGGGCATTCGGGTCCGAGTTGCGCAAGTTTCTAGTCCGCATTTCATTTCCATAGGCCGCCAACACCTTTGTGGCGTGACTGATGTTCGACAAGTTCCGAGCTGACGAACGGTAAGCAGACGGCCAGGCTATGACACGACTCAAGCACTGCGGATACCAACATGACTACTCACAGGTGGTAGGTAGCAGAGACTCGGGAGAACGCGCATCAAGCAGTCCCCTTGGACCTAATTCCGAGCCATGCGAACTTCGCCCGGGTGCCACGGGAGAGCTGGGCAAAAGCCGTGCTGCAGAACGACATGTTCACTCTGACGTAAACAACACCCCGACTGCCGTTTTCCTCCGGGTCGATCAGGCGAGATCTTGTGGGTGCTCTTAATTTAGTTCCCGTCTTCCCGGCGGCGGCGCGGTTCTCAACGTGCAGCTGGCCGGGGGGCCATCGCCGTTTGTGGATCTCCGGGATCTGGAGATCTGCGTGCGTTCAAACCCCGCCAGATCCAAACACCTACATCGTCTGATGTTCGGGGACGCCTCGATCCCGATAATTCTGTGGGGAACCCTGGGTGTCAGTCACGGGAGAGAAGGAATTTGCTAAGTAGATACTATGTGGAATTGTTCCTATCCACTACCGATCTGATAATGCTGTCTCTCTCTGCTGTGCGTATGGGCGACTTTGTGCTAAGCAACGAATCGAATGCTCGCGAAACACACACCTCTTCCTCCCGTTCGCGTATCGACCCATGCCATCAATGCGTCTCCCGACTGTCCTTGAACCAAAGCGTTTCCTTGAAGGCCCTAACACCTCATCCTATACTCAAACATAGTCTTCACCCAATGCTCCCTCACCCCTTGTCTCCAACTCTAGTGCTTCGTTTCTTGCTCTGCGTTCTGCCCGCTTCTGCGTCACTTCTTGAGGAGATAGTCGCGCTTCAGGAGAACTTTCATGATAGCCTTGGGACGCGAAATCTGTTCCTCGTAGGTCGGGTTCGGGTTGCCGAGCTTGTCCCAGAGGCTGGGAAGGCCGGCAGCACCCCACTTGTCGCGGAGCTCATCGTAAAACTCCTTGTCGTAAATTCGCCAGAATTCCTCTTCCGTGTAGTAGTTGTCGCCGTAGACCACCTTGGTACCGCCGAGATCGCGAGTAGCCTGCTCAATCATCTTGTTATCCCGGATGAATCGCTCAAAGGCCTCCGGGCCGTCGCGATCTGGGATGTCATCAGGCCCGTGGATGGTCTTGGGACCCCACAATCGTACATTGATATTGATATTGTGGTAACGTCGACGGCTGCGACTGTCGGGAATGACTCTTACAGGGCAGATCCAGACAGGATAAATCCCCAAGTTGTTGTTGACCCAGTCGAGGAAGGCCGCAACGGTGTTTCCCGGCAGCGTAATATCTTGAAAGAACATTGTGCGGTTCTGTCTGCCGTGATGGATACCAGCGAACAAGCACTCAGCCTTCACGGTGGGATTAAGCAGAAAGCGTGCAAGACCGTTGAAGGTATTGGGATTCTGACCGTAGACACCCATCCAGAAAGAGGCTCTGTCGTATCGGAAGAGATAATCCTTGATCGGTACCAGGTCAGTGACTATGCCTCTCTTGTCAACTGAGCGAGATTCCGAAAGGGTGCAGAGCATGCAGTTGGTGTCTCTGACGTGAGGGACAGACTCGTGCACATGGAGAGCGAACCACTGATCATGAGCTCGGCTGAAGCGAACAACAGGCATGCCCTGCTTCTTCTCATCCGTCATGGTGCCAGTAATGATGACGCCATCGTGTGGGCCGAACATCATGCTATCGACGAAATCGACGGGCGAAGTGTCGGCGGTGTAGGGTTGAATGGTGTTCAAAGCTTCGGCAGCGGAGTGAACTGGGAGATAGTTGAGCTCGACAAATCGGCGAGCAGGAACAAGCTTGACTTCGATGATTGTGCATAAACCTAGAGTACCACAAGAGCCAGCGAGACCACTAAAGAGGTCCGAGTTCTCGACGGGCGAGGCGGTGACGATGTTGCCGTTTCCAAGGATGACCTCGAGAGAAGCGACAGACTTTTCAAAGTGACCATAGCGGAATGAAGAACTCTCGAGCGCAGTGCCGGAAAAGGCGCCACCCACGGTGATGCCAGGGAACTCGGGGACGACTGCAGGAATGAGACCATGCTTGAGCGTCGCGGTGACAAGGCTTCCCATCGTCACATTGGGCTCAACCGCTGCGCGACGCCGGCGATGGTCGACAGTGATGACATGATCCAATCCACTGATGTCGATGATCTCATCCGCCTGTCGAGTGCTAGGCCGAGTGCTGTTGGCGGTCTTGTGGTACACGCGATACTTGATCCCGTCGCGGGCGAATCGTCTGGCTTTGGCGGCGATGATGCTGACACGACGGCGATGCTTGATCAAGCGATACTCCGTCTCGATGGATTCGGCCATTCTGCCATCAACTAGATGCGGAGTGATTGAAGCAAGAATGATGATGAGAGGTCCGACGAATACTTGAAGCTTCCAAAGGTGAAACAAAAATGTGGTGGGAATTGGCGGTTGGTGAGGTGAGAAGTTTCAAGGAAAGCACCTCGACTGGAGAATGGAAAGTTGGAAGGAGGTAAAGGCAACAGTAAAAAGTCATATGACTTGCTCAATCACAGCGGGGTGAGGGTATCGAGATGGAGGAGGCCGGAAGGATGAGGAACTTCTTGGAAGACCAGTCCCGTGCCATGGCCCCTGGGCCTTCGGGGGGAATCCGTGGCCAGGCAGTGAAAAGGCATGATGCTTATTGCCCTGTCGCATGTTGTGTGTGGGCGTGGCTGAGAAGGCTAGTGCAGGAGATGACTGTGCCTTCATTGTCTCTCTTGGATGACATAAAGAGGTAAGACTGGAACCATCTTACGGCTCTCACAACAAAAGGAAAATAGAAAGGAAGGTTCTTCGTGACAGTTTTCAAAGGCCTGGAAAAACGTCGCTGTTTGAATCTCACTCGGCATACAAGTATAGGAGGCATGGGTCAAGACTGATAAGTATTGCTCTCAATTAGAATCCAAGGTCCTTGCGTTATAGTGAAAATCGTTACGGATAGTTGAGGGGTGAATGGAAAGAAAGTATTCAAGCGAGGACTCGATCACCTTCACTTGTATCTCAAAAGCCTCATAGCTTACGATGAATGAGAACATAGATGGGGAATATCCCAGGCCTCACTTTCTCAGTTTTACACAAATGTTTGCTTGATCATCTCAAATCTAATCAGCTTATCACATCAAAGGTGCGATGAAAGTGAAGTTGTGATGAAGTTGAAAAAGCAGTAAGGGTGTTGGCAAACAGCCATCCGTTCTGTTCAGATAGACTAGTACACATTCACTCCTAAGCTTTGGACGAAAGCTCAAATATGATTCACTACATTGAGCCAAGTGAATCATGTAGTGAGTATATGAGGCAGCTTATCCTGCTGCGACGAGACTCATTTTGACTTAATACCCCAAACCTATGCAGGAAGAAGAGAGAAAGGCAGTCACCGGTGCTCTTGAAATTTGCAGAGCACCTTGGTTTGCTTGGGTGGAAGGAGTCATCCCACAAACAGTCAAACACCAGGCAAGAAGCATCACCACCAAACATCCTGCGGGAAAGACTGAATCACGCAATTTCCTCAAGAGTTTGTTTCTGATGTTGGGAAACCACCAGTGAAACAGACGAACTTCCATTTCCACGCTCCCTGGTGGTCGCCCGACAACGACATCCATTCTTCAACATCATATCATCCATACACACACCAGTCTCCAGACTTCCACCGAATTTCCCCCCAATAACCGATGAATACCCCAAGCATATAAATGCACGCGCAGAGTACAGTCTTTTACCTACTCAGCCATGTTCTCGTCAACGCTGCGTGCGATGCGAGTCAGGAATGCCCGGAAGCAGGCCGAAATGTTCGAAAATGCATTCGAGCGGGCGGTGGAACTGGCCAGCCCTGAAGTGATAACCGAGTTTGCTGCCTCCAATCTGGAGGTGTCATACGATTTCGACTGGGATCTGGAAGAGGGTGCAGAAGAGAACATGGAGTTTTGGGATGATCCACCAGCACACGATTCCGAAAACGGTTCGAAAAGCGGAAAAGGAAAGGAACCCGAGGAACGTATACCATTCGTCTATCAGCCTCCTCACGAGAATGACCCGGCGGACCAGCGTTCAGATATCAACACTCTGCTATGGTTACTTGCTGCCACAGACCTCGAATCCGATCAAAACAAACGTAACACATCAAGAACGGAACCCAGCAGCAGCTCAGACGTATTCATGGGTGGTACCGAAGACCTCGAGCAGCGCGATACAGAGATGGCAGACATGCCAGCCGAACCAAGGACTCAAAGTTGCAAGCTAGAAGGCACATCAGTTCCAGAAACATCAACTTCAGGGAACCCACTTGAGCCGCAAGCCGACATGCCAATGAGCGACGCACTATCGGCAACGAGTCAAGGAGATGCTGGAAAGAAGTTTCCCCCAGGTGTTTACATCGAACACGTGGAGAATGTTGAGAGTGAGGGAGGCTTGGAGCGGGAAGAAGACGACGGATCGCTTGAAGCGGCACAACTCGAGGGCTCATCCGAGTCTGCCATGGCACACAATGATGATCAACAGCAAGTGGAGTGCCCCAGCATGGAGAAAAGACCTTCCGCCATCTCGGTCGAGTTTTTGGAGGGCATCTGGCACCATTACCACGAGCTGCAAGAGTTTTGCGAATGGGAAGAGGCGCACGAGTGGAATCGAAAGAACCTTCGCAAAATGCTCCGAGAACCCTTGAACAATAGTCGAGCCCGCCATCGACATCGCTCTCCGATGCCATACCCCCGGTATGGACGATCGAGAAGCCCGCTAGGAGTCACTGTGATGACAGAGGGGGTTGAAGAAGACAAATAATCGGCATACGCGGCAGAAAATATGAAGTGGTAGTGACGTGGAGACTGAATGGCGCATTGGAGTATGGCATGCTCGACGTTTTGGGGAGCCTTTTGGTATCGTTGGATATTGGCATCAGCAGAGCTTTCTGTCAGTCGTAGAGGGGCTGGGTGTAATAGCGAACATCACGGTTTTAATGATTGCATTAGACACATTAGACACACTCTGGAGGGAGCGTGCAGCTTTGGAAATTCATACTGGCATCATTGACTAAACTTTCTGTTCAAGCAAACATTCTTCGTTGCGATAGTATTGTGACCCTTGAATGATGCCGAATATGACATTTGCTTTCACTGAAGCTTCTCGCTGATGTTCCCGAGAACTGAAGTTGGCTCCCTCTTTTCACCATTTTCTTTGACGAAATTCTCCGAGTCGTTTCTGACAGACGTTCCAGAAAATACTGGGAAACCAGATTAGCCTTTTTCTTGACGTTAGCTTGCAAGAAACTTACGTGTGTCCATCTCTTCGAGAGACTTCCCCTTAGTCTCCTTGATGAAGAACCAGACAAATGCGACGAGTGCCCAATTGAAGATGCAAAACATCAAGAATGTCTTCCACCCGAGGTTTTGAACGGCATGTGGCGTAGCTTGTGAGAAGACAAAGTTGAAGAGCCATTGCGTTGAAGTGCCGATGGCAATGCCAGCTTCGCGGATTCGAGATGGGAAGATTTCACCCATGTAAACCTGGATTTTGGTCAGTTGCGTCTTTTGAAGGTGCAAGAATGTTTCACACTTACCCATGGTGCTGGACCCCATGAGATGTTGTAAGACATGGCTTCGAGGTAGATCATCGTCATTGAGGCGATGGCTGTCGAAGTCAAACCCTGGTCTACGGATTTGGGCGGGTGAGTTGCGGTGAGGCAGGCGATGATGAGCATGTAAGTCCCCATCAGGAATGCTCCACCTAATAGCGAACCGCGGCGTCCGATACGTTCGACGAGGAAAAGAAGATAGAAGAGACATGACACGACCTTGACCAGACCGAAGAAGCCTGTGATGAGGAGGTTATTCTGGCCTGCACCAACGGCTGCGAACACTTGCGGGGCGTCTGCGAACAATGTCAGTGTTTAGGCACTGAACAAGATAAGTATGGTATCTTGGGTCTTACAGTAAGCCAGAGAGGTATTGCCAGTGAGTTGAACGCCTAGAAAATATGTCAGCCCACGTCAAAGGGGTGTACGTTGCATGCGTTTTGGATGGGTACCGATTTGTAGAGCAATGATGAGAAAGATGCGGTATCGGTTGACAGGCTGGATCAACTCTCTCCATGTGAGCCCTTCTTTTTGGTTTCTCTCTTCTTCGATACTGGCAATAATTTCGGCGAACCTGCGGTCTCATCAGCATTCGTGCTACTCTTCATAGGGGCGGAAAGCTCACTCTTCTTGGGCTTCGGGCGCATCGCCACCCCGAACCCAAATCAGAGACTGCAGTGCTTCCTCCCTCCGTCCAGTCTTGGCCAGCCATCGTGTACTCTCTTTGCAAAGCAACATGCCCAATCCGAGAATCGCCCCAGGGACAAGTTGCAAGCCGACAGGGATCTGCCACTGCCTCGTTGAAGACTCGACATGCTTGCTCACACCATAGTCTACAAAGTAGGACGTCATGACACCCATCGTGAAAAAGAACTGGAACATGCTGCCGAGCATTCCCCGGATGTTCTTGGGGGCCATCTCTGCCGAGTACATGGGGATCACGACGGTGGCCATGCCTACGCCAATACCGCTGACGACTCGAGCGACATAGAAGGCGGCGAGGGAGTGAGTGTTGATTGTTTGGACGATTGCGCCGGCGCAGAATATTATGGAGGCGAGGATGATTGACCATCTTCGGCCGTATTTCGCGGTGAAGGGCCAGATGAAGAGACAGGAGAAGAAGGCTGTTGGTTAGACATAATCAGCAGAGGCTCTCTGACTGTAGAAAATTTGAGAAGTGGCAGACCTCCCGCCTGTAGCAGACTTGTTGAGTTTGACCCGACGTTGGCTTTCTGGGACGGTCCATAACGAAAGTCTTCTTGGAAACCTTGAAAGGTGAGGATACCACCAATGATACCAGTGTCGTATGCGAACAAGAAAGACCCTACGCAGCACAAAGCTACGAGGTAGAATGCTCGAAATGTCCCTAGTTTCGACATTGTCAATGGTGATTTGTAAAAGGTCAAGGCTCGATTGATTAACCAACCTGTCGTCGAGTGATTATGGACGACCACAGGCTGTCTTAAGTACGGAGGCGTATTCTAGAAGCTCAGTAGCAAACTCAAGACTCTGCATCTCCCGAATGGGATAGAAGTAAAGAAAAAATACCTTAGGGGAAAACAGCTCTAACCAACTCGTCGTCGCCGGCTCAGCACGCACTTCTAGAATGCCCAATAGCTGACTCTCGCAGCATCAAGCAGACAAACTCCTCGAGCCATTTCCAGAGTGCTTCCAGCACGCCATACGGCCCCTGTTCCCAAGAGCAGGGGCCTGCCATAGACAAACAGAAGGAGGCCCAGTGTTTCCTCTCTTCACTTGGAATGTGAATGCCGGTTGTCGGCCGGGACGCTCAATTTGGGATGGCCTCAAGGCCGGATGTGTCTCCACTTGCCCGTTTGGGATGTCGGACCGACTACCGAAGCCTCCGGGAGAGCGTGTGGGGTAATCTCCGGCGAGATACAGGGGTACCGGTCTTCCATTCCTGTTGGTTCTCCGAGAGATGCCTTTTGAAGATGCTTCGGCAGGGTAACATGTCATGTTCGATTTGCGTCAATACGTGTTCCACATCACTTAAGAAGCTCAAGAGTTTCGTTGCCGATGGGTAGGATTATGGGGCATAGCTTTGGAGGGGCTTTGCTGCAGGGTTGGAGCTATCCCAAGCTTTCTCGGATGCCCCCTCCTTTCAGTCACTTACTGTCATTAAAACCCTCCAAGCAACTGAAGTCTCGCCTGCATCCTTAACCTTTCAAACCTCTTTCGTTGCTCATCAGCTATTGCAGATATTGAAAATGACGAATACAAGGCCCAACATCCTCTTCATCATGGCTGATGACCATGCCTCCAAAGCCATCAGCGCTTACGGAGCTGGCATCAACCACACTCCAAATATTGACCGCCTCGCAGCGGAGGGAATGAAGTTCAACCACTGCTATGTCACCAACTCCATTTGCACTCCGTCCCGCGCGGCCATTCTCACGGGTACCCACAACCATGTCAACGGCGTCATGACGCTGAATGACAACATCAACAAGCACTTGCCAAACGTCGCGAAGCACATGCGTACCGGCGGATACAGGACGGCAATGGTCGGCAAGTGGCACTTGGGCGAAGGCAGACCACACGAGCCCACCGGCTTCGACTACTGGTCTGTCCTCCCCGGGCAGGGCGATTACTGGGACCCCGCGTTCATTGAGCCAGCGGGAGAAAAGGTGGAAGATGGCTACGTTACAGACATCATCACCGACAAGTGTCTCGACTGGATCTCCAAGACAAAAAACACCGACAAGCCCTTCTTCCTCATGTGCCACCACAAGGCGCCACACCGCTCGTGGGAGTGCGACGAGAAGCATAAGGACCTATACAAAGACCCGATACGCGTTCCCGAGACATACGATGACGACTACAAGAACCGCGCAAAGGCTGCAAAGGTTGCAAAGATGCGCGTGGCTGAAGACATGACATACCAGGACCTGGGTCTCGTGCAGCCAGACGGCGGTAACAGGGTTGGCGAGCGTGTCGTTCAGGAGGCGGGCTCAGCGCAGCGCAAGATTCCCATTGATGCCAAGAGACTGATCGATAAGGAGGATGGGACGGTGTTCACCTTCAAGAGCCAAGACGACCTTGCTCATTTCAAGTTCCAGAGGTACATGCAGCGATACCTGCGAACCATCCAGTCTGTCGACGACAATGTCGGGCGAATGCTTGACTACCTCGAAGAAAACGGGCTTGCAGAGAACACCATTGTGATCTACACCTCAGACCAGGGTTTCTTCCTTGGTGAGCACGGATGGTTCGACAAGCGATTCATGTACGAGGAGTCTTTCCAGATGCCCTTCCTCATTCGATACCCGGCGGGAATCGCCAAAGGCTCTGTGTGCGACGACATCATCTGCAATGTCGATTTTGCGCCTACCTTCCTCGATTTCGCAAACCTCCATATGCCAAGCTACATGCAAGGCGAATCTTTTCGGCAGTTACTGCAGGGGAACACACCGGCAGATTGGCAGCAGATTGCCTACCACCGGTACTGGATGCACAATGATATTATCCACCACGCCTATGCGCATTATGGCGTGAGAGACCAGCGATACAAACTCATCTACTGGTACAACGAGCCGTTGGAGGTTAGTGGTGCCAGGCCGGGCGGGGAGAAGGATAAGGAGTGGGAGTTGTTCGATTGCGAGAAGGATCCATTGGAGCTGTTCAATATTTACCATGACCCAGCTTACGCCGAAACAGTGAAGCATATGACGAGATTGCTAGAGTTGAAGATGCAACAAATTGGCGATGAGCCGGTTCATCCCAAAGGTGTTGATGCTGGCGGGTCAGTGGATTTGGCAAGTAAATTGTGAGGCAGAACTAAAGATATGCTACTTCTTGATAGTCTCTGGAGATGCACGATGAAGACTTTCATAGTTGTCGTATCGGATGACATGAATCTAAAGTCAATTATCAGAACCTCGCAGTGACATGTTGGAAAATCATGGTGGAGAGGTGGATTCGATCTCCCAGCAAGGGTTCGTCGACGTGAACAGGGATAAATCGCTCGTCAACTCCCGTTATTGGTTCACCAAGGCCCATTCCTGGATGTCGTTACCCTATCCACTCCTCGCGTCATGGCAGTCTAGCTCGAGTAGGTAAAGTGTAGACTCTCTCCGCATTCATGTTTGCGCTTTCATGCAAAGAGATCCGGAGAATCATTCAAGAAACCCGGTTCCGAGGATGAGGAAACAGACTTCGAGTGAGAAGGCGGAATCCAAACTTTTCCCGTCGCCCATCCATCCCCCGAAATCCATCCCGCCGGCTTGCTCAAACGACTCCTCCGACATATTATGCTTGCTTTAGCTCCAGCTTCTATGGCAAAGAATTATTATCAACTTCTATTGTAAACTTACGGAACCGAACGACGCTGAGTTGCGGCAGGGCACTGCAACATGAGACGAGGACGACAATGAAGTGCCAGGATGCCAAAGTTTCAACAACAACATGATGGACTCTTTCGTTGGCTGCTTTCAAGCTGGCCCAAGCACGACGCGTCAGACTTGTTCTCAATGCCGGTGGCGCAAGGTCAGTCCGCTGGAATCTTACCGTTGGTCTGTGGCCGTGAATTGACCTGATTCAGGTCAAGTGCGAAGGTGGCAGTGAACTGCGTTGCGGCACATGTGCTCGTCTTGGGCTGGATTGTTCGCTTGTCGCCATCGACGAAGTTGGACCAGATTCTCACTTTGGCAAGCAACAACTGATCTCCGCCAAGCCGCGACGCCTCAGAGGCACCCGGGCGTGTAAAGCTTGTCGAGAGAAGAAAGTCCGCTGCTCCGGCACATCACCGCGATGCACAACCTGCGCGCGCCATGCTAGAGAGTGCACATACCCGACGCCGGTACGAAGTGCGAGGGCATCTTCCCCGCAGAGCACCTCTACCGAGGGAGACGAGTACTGCGGAGTCGAAGTCGGCCAATTCCTCTCCGGCGCCGTGGAAAGCTTCTTCGAGAAGGTTTACACTCTTCCATCTCATGCATTTCTGCACCCCGAGACGACCAGGGATCGTTGTCGAGAGGGGAGGATTGACTCGGCCCTAGCACACGCCATCTGTGCTTTGGCGACCCTTCACTGTGGTTCGGATCTTCAAACTCGCGACAGAGCTACGCAATGGGTTCAGACGGCGGAACAAAAGATATGGCAGCGCCTCGAGAGCCCTACCATACCGCGTCTGCAGGCCCTACTGCTCGTGATTCACTATCAGATGGAGACTGGAAAGTTCCAGAGAGCGTTCATGCTTACGGCTACTGCGGCTAGGTTTGCAGCTGCGATGCGTCTAAACCACGAGAGACCTGATCTCGACTTTGTCGCGCAGGAAGTACGACGTAGGATCATGTGGTCCCTGAAGATTACTGAGAGGTACTTTTCAGTTGGCTTGCCCGAGTTTGAAGCGTGTCCCATCGAAACGATTTACCTGCAATACCCCTCGGATGAGAATGATTTCAGCAATGATGGAGACTGTGGTGATGGGGGCTCCTATAGACTCTACGTGAGACTGGAGATAACTCGGAGGGACATTATGAAGTTAACAAGAGGAGTGACCCTTTGCGACCAGCCTTTCTTGCCTTTGACGAAACTCATTGGCGATTTCGAAAGCGACCTAAACGAAATCGGATCGCTGATGCCAGACGGAACGAACTTCTCTATGGTCAATATCGGAGCCCTTGATAGCAACCGATGGCTACGGAGACGGCTATTCATGCACATTTCATTCCATCAAGCCCATTGCGACTTGTACCGAATCTTGCTTTCAGGATATCCCGAAGCAGCACCTCGCGTAGTTCTCGAGGCAGTAGACGTGGACTACATCATCACGGCAGAACAAAACTGTCTCGAACACGCTATCGCCATTATTCAGATCTTGACCAGCCTCAACCAACACAGTACGGAACTTCTGCTTCTCGAATTCGACACGGCTATTTGCGCCTACCACGCCACGAGGCTCTTGCTTTTCATAGCCAGAGCACAAAGAACGCCGGGCTGTCCCTCACCAGAGTTTGCCTTGAGCCGCGCAGCTTTGTGTCTGGCTGCGCTTCAGCGTTTCTTTCCTTCTTCCGCACTGGTCAAGCCTATCATCGACGATATGGAGCGACTTTCCCGGGGCCATGAACCTCAAGAGGCCGGGATAGGCGGGCTTTCGTCGCCAGAGTTTCAAGAAGGAAGACGGAATCTAGAACAGCGACTTTCAGAGGTAGCAAAAGCGAGACAGAGACTGGCAATCCACAGTCTGCTGAGACAAGCCGACTTTACCGACGAGGATGAGGGAGACGATTACTCCTCTTCCATGTCTGCGTCCGGGTTGTCCCCAATCATGATGAGGCGAACGCCCTAGGCTCTAGAGGCAGCTTCTAGACTCGGACAGTGACGGCAGCAGGTCCGGGATGCGTACCCCGCAAACGAGCAGAGTTTCTACGTCCGCAGTTCGGATAGTTGCGGGCGGCCTTTCTGACGAGGCACCGTTCTGATGAAACTGGTGGAGACGCCTGACTAGCAAGCAACGATGCATTTGGACTCATTTACTGGTGTCAGCTACAAACAAGTTAAGCGAGTATGCACTTGTGGTTCCTGTCACCATTCCTGAATATGAAGATTATCTATTTCTCGTCAAGGTGGAGCTTGGTGTGTTAAACTTTGGCATAGGGAATAAGAAACCAATAGGAAGTTGTAGAAGTTGGGGCATGCACTTACGCATAGAGCAAAGACGACGATGTGACACGCCCCACGCGATACTTGCTCATAGCAGGTACGCAATATGATCGAACCCAGTAGAGTGGAAAGCGACATCCACGCCACCAAGAAGGCGGTTCGTGGAGCTGAAATAGAGTTTATCTTTTTCCGCAGGTTACTTAAGCCATTCTGTAGTGTTTTGTGGTTTTCTACCAAAGGCCCCTCTCCTCTGTAACCACTCAGCGTTTCAGTCCGGCCTCACGGCGTTCCCGTTCTCTGGGTTGACAAGAATGTACATGTCAGGCGCCGTCTCATGTCCCCTGTTGACATGACTCAACAACAAGACAACCGCGATGATGGCTCAGAGGAACAGGTCAAGAACAACATGACTTCCGAGATGGAGGGCAAGCAGAAAGAGATAAATATCTTTGGAAGCCCGCCAAGATGGTTGGAATAGTAATCATCTCCAGCGCACCATCTTACCATTCACTCAACGATTTCATCAACATCATCACATATAATACCTAAATCAGACTTTCCGGTTAAAGTCCAGCAAAATGAAGTTCTCCGCCGTCATCCTCTTTGTTGCTTCAGTCGCCGCCGTTGCTCTCGATACCGATGTCCCTCCTGCGCTCAGCCAGCCTGGTCGTCGTGGAGTTGACTGCGGGGCTTGCGACAGACTGAACTTCTGCCCTGGCAAGCCCAACAACAATGTCGAGTGCGAGCTTGACGGCTGCTGCAAGAAGTAAAATACTTCCTCGAGCTTCCAAGTGAATATTGAGATGTCAACATGTATGTCATCACAGCTATTATCCTTCCACCTTATGATGCACAAGCTAACGATCACGCAGACAGCGCGCTTCGGATACCCATCATGGTTGCCCTATTTCTGACACGTGGGAACTTGGTAGAATCACCGCTCAGATAGTCAAAGGCTTAGTAACCTGGTCTCACCTATCTTATCTTACCCAATCCAATTATTTAGCCAAGCTTTTATGCCAACTCTCGTCCGATGATAGAGTGAGCTGTGCCACCTTGGAACGAGTGCCTGAAGTACTTCGCCGCATGTGCATACTACGTGTTGATTTGCGTCTGGCGGTGCAATCCTGGCAAAAAGGTAAGTCTTTGATTGGTTCACACCCGAATCCCTCCAACATGGTCCAACGGACTAGGGATAAGTGTATCGTATAGTAAACCATGTGGCTCCAACTCTGGTAGCCAACCCAGATCAACATGCAACCAAGTCTTCACCTGGAGAAGCATCTCAAGTCCGGAGCTTGTTGCAAGGTTGCGACGAACATGAAAGAGAACTTCCAGATGAATAAGTAAGTAGGTTTTGGTTTCCCCCTAGGTGATATCTTTGTTCTTGAAGCCAATAGATCTAACGTTCAGTGACTGTTTTGGACTCCAAAGCCTACGACCAAACTATAGCAATTCCGCCTGAGACTTTTATTGGATAATTTGTATCGATCGTTTCTGCATTCGATTACTTGTCTGAAGTTGCAACCCATCGACAATATATATGAAGATTATTTTACACCAAAGTTGCATTCACCCCCTGCAAATCTTGGGTCCTCGAACTGCTCCCAATCCAAAAGTTGTACAACCCTTTTTCGACTTGCCACTCCCCGTCAATGAAGTAACCCAGCTCCGCATAAGGCACACTCAAGCTGACCTTTCTTGAACTGCCTGCTGCGACTACAATCTTTTCAAAGCGAATAAGCTTCATGACCGGAAATTCGATCTGGCTGTACTCCGGACGATAGTAGAGTTGCACCACCTCTTGGCCATCTCTTGGTCCCGTGTTCGTGACTGTAGCAGAAACAGTGACTTGGCTGTTCTTCTCACACTCACTGACAGTGCCGTTGTTAACGACTGAGTGGCATTGGAGAGAGATGGAAGAAATGTTGAAAGTCGTGTAGCTCAAGCCGAAGCCAAATTTAAGAGGAGCATAACGTGTCAGCTCTGGCAATTGCCAATCATACTGAGTTGCCGTCCCAAATCCACCCTGATCATCGGACGGGAAGTAGTCGTAGGCCACGGGGAACGCGCCGTCGGCTTCCGGAAAAGTGATTGTAAGCTTGCCACTTGGATTCACACTACCAAAGATAATTTCGACCAAGGCGTCAGCGGTGAATTCTCCGGCGAGCCAAGTGTGGATGATAGCCTTGGCCCTCTTGGCCGACTCGTCCAGCAGGAATGTCTGCCCTCCGCTGAGTACCAACACAGTCGGCACGCCGGCATTGATCACCGCGTCGAGAAGCTGCTGCTGCAACCCAGGAAAGCCCAAGTGGGGATGACTGAAGCCCTCACCGTCAGTCCGGTGAAGAGACTCGTACGAGTTGTCAAACGACCCCCAGCCGGACCCGAGAACCACAACGGCAAGGCCGGCTTCCTTAGCTGCGTTGACAGCAGCCTCGATGCCCGAGCTGTCATTCGTGCGCAAGATGTCAACTCCTGCAACATACTTGACGTTTTCCGCACCAATCTCTCGCTCTAAACTTCGACGGAACGTATCGCCATAAGACAGGTCCGAGGCGTTGTTGGCGGCATATTGGCCAGTGTTGAGAATGTCGGCATAGGGTCCCAGCAGAGCAAGTTGGGAAACTTTGCTGCGCTGTAAAGGTAGCGTACCATCATTTTGAAGCAGCACAATTGCCTCGCGTGAGACTTTGCGATTGATTTCAAGATGCTCTTCGCTGCGAAGAGTCGCGTTCAAATTCTCGACCGAGGGAAGAGGCAGATCAAAGGTTCCAGTGACAAATTTGATCTCAAGAATCGCTCGGACAGAGCTGTCGACAAGATCCATGACCTCGGTATCGTTCGAATAGTTGATGAGCGTGGGGAATACAGAGGGCGGTCTCGGTGAAAGCTCGTGCTCCAGCCCACCCCGCAAAGCCTTGAGCCCGGCGTCCGCAAACGACTTGGCGACTTTTGACTGAGTGTACATATTGCGTATCGAACCGGCGTCAGACATGATGAGACCTTTGAAGCCAAGCATCTCTCGAAGAACCTTTCTGTTCAGGTACTTGTTCATGGACATGGGGATCTGATCGACGCTGGCGTATGATATCATTAGCGATAAGGGGGTTGCCTCTCTGAAGGCCTTGATATAGGGAGCTCCAAAGTCGTTGAGGATGTAGTTGAGGCCACTCTGAATACTAGCGGTGTTGACGCCTCCACTGCTGGAGCCGTAAACCCAGTGCTTGATTGTCGTTGCGACTTTGACGAAGCCGTTCTCATCTTTCTCCTGCATCGTGTTGATGTAGTGCGTGGCAAATTCGCCGACGAGGTAGCTATCTTCGCCGAACCTAGCAAGATGCATCAGAAAGAAGTAATGCAGCAGTTCTGGAACACTTACATCTCGCCGTTTCTGCCATTTCTAGGATCTTTAGCGAGGTCGACCTCTGGTGACAAGACCCAACGAGTACCCATTGCTATGTTTTCATCACGAATAGCAGTAACGGCTTGCTCATAGAGAGGGATGTTCCAGGTTGAGCCCATAGAAAGGGCACCAGGGAATAGCGTGCCACCAGAAATCATGAGACCACTGACGGAGTCTGCGATGGTGATGTACGGAATGCCCAGTCTAGTGTTGTTGACCTGTTCGGCTCTGACTTTGTTGGCGATGGGCAACAGATCAAGCGCGTAATTCTGAGGTGCCCCGAAGCCTGCGGTATGTTCAATATTGACGCCGAGATGTAGTGCTACCAAGTTTTGCTCACCAATTTGCCCATTCTGGGTCTTGCGGATCTCCTCGAACAGTGTTGCGTTGTATGACACCTTGCCGTTCACGGTCTCAGCAAGTCGTCTTATTCCTACGAGTTCAGGTTACTAACACAGCCCGGCTTTCGTAAGCTTTCCGACTAACCTCCGAGCTGGCCAATCTTTTCCTCCCATGTCATGAGGCGCAAGAGGTCATCAGCTCGCTCTGCGGGAGAGCGTGTCGAGTCAAGATAAACCGATCCATTCAATGCAGCTGCAGCACAGCTGATATGGAACAGCTGGCAAAGAGCCAGAATAAATAATGAGGTTGTCGATTTGACCATCTTGACGACGGTGCCCAAAACGATGGGCGTATGACTGACCGTACTGAGGAAGCGAACAACCGAAGTCTCCAAGTTCCTCGCTATCCCTCTGAAAACCTTATATCTTGCATTGAAAAAGCACGCCATTGCTAAATGGTCCACCTTCAACCAAGAGTTCGGGCCAAGACTCCACTCAAGAAGATGACTCCATGATTCCGGCAAGCGAGGCCGGGGCGGGTGCCCCACTTGGGTTCGCCGGGGCTCCGGAGTGTGAACTCGGATGTCGGTCGGTTGTCCCGAAGGGGTATGGCTAGGCAGGAGTCCGCCCAATCATTCCCGTTCCATACTGCGCGGTGAAGGATTGCATCATCCCAAGTATCCATGAAGAGCCATTTTGCATAGAAGGCTATGAGAATTGGTCAGCCATCGCTATTTGCCGTCTCATGCTACCGAATGCCCATCTCTAAGTGCGGTCATTCAGCTGGTGCCCGGAGAAGGTGGCTAGAGTAGCCCACCTCAGCTTGAGGTCCGCATGTGATTCTTTCTTGGCATGTCGAGAGCGTCGTGTCGCAATTAAGTTGCCATGAGCTTTACAATAATGCATGAGCTCTTTCCCGGGGTCAAATTCAATGTCATCGAAGCCCCCTGCACGCACTAAGAACGCTGAAGGTGTCTTGATGAGTTGCGTGTTGCTTTATTATCTACGCGTCTATCTGAAAACCATTGATATTATCCCTATGCCTTGCTGTCGCTCTTGTTGTTCTCAGGTTGCCTGACGCTCCTCCACTCCAAAGCCAAAGCACCAAATATGGCGAGACACACGAGGACCAGACCGACCAAGAATACATGTCTAATCGCCTCATTGTACGCAATCAGAGCCGTCGTCTTAATGGCGGCGGGAAGATTCGTCAGAGAGGTGACACCATTGTCCAGGATCTTTTGGGCATCAAGCCCGGGCACCGAAGAGAGCCGCTCGAGCAGCTGGGTGTTGAGGATGTTCTGGGCGACTGCAAGAAAGATGGCTCCGCCAATGAGCTGGCCGAAGAACATGAGGGAGATTCCCACTGGTACATCCTTCTTCGGCAAGACTGTCTGGGCTGCGAGGTTTGGTGCTTGCGTTGACAAGCCCAAGCCGAAGCCGTAAATGACTTGATAGCCAATCCATTTGCCGCTGTCGGTGTTGACCTCGAATGTGTAGATCAACCCTGCGCCGACAGCCATTAGGCAAATACCTCCGATCATGAATGGTGTGTAGTAGCCGATGCGACGAACAAGGGCCCCCGTCATCAGCGTGGCCACTACCATTGACAGCATGAGTGGTAGGAGACGGATTCCGGACTCGACAGCGGAGACGCCTTTGATAGCTTGGAACCAGATTGGTAGATAGTAGGCTGAGTTTCATTAGTTTGAGTAACGTGCGCAGTCTGTGCTGTTGGTGTTACTTACAGAATATCATCAATTGCGATCCGTTACAGATGGTAGCATAGACGCCGGCCAGAATGCTGCGCTGCTTGAAGATTCTGCCAGGGAGTGTGGCTGTCTTCGGCATGAAGACCTGAACCAAGGCGAACCCGGCGAGAAGTACGGCCGCGAGCACCAACAGAAGGATGATTCTCCAGTTGTTCCACTGCAGGTCATGGTCAGAATTGGAACCAGATGTTTCATGGAGATGTAAACTTACAGCATATGTGGAGCCACCCCATTGCATCGCCAAGATCAGCGACACCGATCCCGGGATAAGCAGAGCGGTACCAAAGAAGTCGAGTTGTGCCAGCTTAGACTTCAAATCAAGCTTTGTTGTATCTCTGTCCGGAATGGTAAGGATCAAGAAAATGATGATACCTGCCAAGCCTCCCAAGGGGAGATTGATGTAAAAGCACCACCTCCAGGTGACCTTTGATGTGAAGACACCTCCAAGCAAAGGTCCGACAACGGAAGAGACGCCAAAGATGGCACCGAAGAGTCCTTGATATGTGGGCCGTTTGCGAAGCGGGACGGCGTGCACGATGATGACGACCTAAATAGTTGCAAGTCAGACCTTGATTTGACTGTGCACCATGATATTGTCCAAGACTTACCACGCCGCTAAGAATGCCGGCTGCGCCAAGTCCAGCGATGGCTCTTCCAATAATGAACGAGACC
Organism: Colletotrichum simmondsii; assembly: GCA_001563135.1. NCBI lineage: Eukaryota > Fungi > Ascomycota > Sordariomycetes > Glomerellales > Glomerellaceae > Colletotrichum > Colletotrichum simmondsii. Next base: position 24,951 of record JFBX01000555.1, on the reverse strand, counting down.
GAGTTTGGTGCCGCGCCACAGATTGCGGATCCAACTTCGAAGAGGAAGATCGAAGTGAGGAACGTGCCTTTGACGCTGAAGAAGGTGTAGAGTTTGCCAAAGAGTAGTTGAGAAGCGCACTGGGTAAGGAGGTATGCCGATCCGTACCAGCCTATGTCGGTAACGGAATGAAACTCGTCGGTGATTTTGGGGATGGCTGTCGTGATAATCATGCGATCCTGTAATGCGTTTTCGTTAGCTTTGTCTCTATTTATGCCTCTGTGGCTCGTGAGCGCCCGGCTGCCTAGGTGTATTACTGCCCGAATAGCCAAAGAGTACTGCCCGGATAGCAAAATTCATGGTTAAAGTAACTTACCAAGGAAGTTAGAAACATGCACATGAAGGCAGACGACATGATACAGGCGAACTTGAGTCCTGTCGGATACTCTGCATCATCTACGGACTTTCCTCCATCCTCGAGCTTTTCTGAACTGTTTTTCTCGGTCTTGGCATCATCGCCATTGAGAGATGGCTCGGCAATGGTCGAAGCTTTCGACTCGTTGTCCCTGGTTGGTTCGGGATGTGTGCTTGGTTGGGTCGCCATCTTGCAACGTTCGGTCGTCGTTAAAACGTGTTGGGCTGCTAGGATCGGAGTTTTGGCAGAGTTGATACTGTAAGAAGAGCAATTGGATTAGAGTATTAGATATTGGGTGGATCAAGTGATTGGGACTTGAAGTATGGCTGAGCTGTCGAGGTGAAGAGACAAGAAGCCAAGACCTCGGGATGCCGTTTTCTTTATACACGTGTAAGAGAAGCCATTTGTTCCAAGAGGCTGACTTTTGAAAAGTCCGTCGTCGGAAAACGGCAAAAACAACCCATCGCAGGCCCGTTGTTGACGCATCTTGGGTTTAGACCGTTGATCCTCCCAGACGTCTCGGGCCCGAAAGATCCAAAAGAGGTTAGACTTCTCTGAGCGTCTCATAGTAAGAATGGAGCAATTCCTCAGACGGAGGCCGAGAAGTAACGCTAAACTCTTTTAAGACCCGAGAGCCCCGACATCTTCCTTCGCGCCATCCCGACGCGCATTCTTCACCACAAGTAACCTCACAACCGTTCCGGACATTTTCCAAAAGTCCGGTAAGAGTCCGAACCTCTTATGAAATACAATCAATTTTATGTGCATGGATACTTATTTCACCTCAAGCAGATTGTTTCTCATTTCTCAAAGTTCTGCCCATGACGACCCCGCAACCCACAGCTCTTCAAGGGCAGCATAAGCATGCGTGCTCGCTCTGCGCAAAGAGGAAGATCAAATGCGACAAAGCTGAGCCATGTTCAAACTGCATCAAGGCACAGGCGCAATGCCTCTACGAAGGACCAGCTCCGCCGCGACCTCGAAAACGAGCCGCTGACGAAGAGCTCCTTGCTCGCTTGGCCGCATACGAGGACTTGATGCGGAAGCACAATGTCGACTTCACGCCGTGTTCTCATGGTTGGATTACGTCTGGGCCTCAGGGGCGGATCAAGCAAGATAGATCTGAGGCAATATCCTCTGCGACGTCTGTGCTTGATCACCAGAGCTCATCGACTCAAGTGCTGAAGGGTATTCCCTTGGCAACAGAGCGGTGAGTGGTAGAACGGAGTAGAATACGGCATCACTTGCTGATTAGATGTTCTCAGTTGTCTTTGGTCAACTCTCCCGACAGAGGTGACAGTCCCCGTGCTCTTGAACAAACGACTTATATCTGACTTGCATTACAGCTCATGTACCCGCCCGTGCAGTGCCTCACTCGGAAAGAAGACCCTCTGCATATCCCAACGCCATCGCTTCATGTTTTGATGACGACCGTTGAACCCGAAATTTCACAGCTCCACCCGGACCCAAGGCATATTTACCGATTTTGGCAGATCTTTGTCGAGGCCGTCAACCCATTGTTGAAGATCATCCATGTGCCGACTCTACAGCAGCAGGTCCTGGACGCAAGTTGGAACCCGGCCGGCGCATCAAAGCCGCTTACAGCCATGCTATTCGCCATTTACACTCTAGCTGTCACATCCACGTCCATCGAAGGCTGCCAGACTACCTTTGGCGAGGCCAGGAGCACGCTCATACTGCGCTATCGGACCGCCGCTCTGCGAGCTCTCATAGCAGCCGACTTCCTCACCACGCGAGACTTTGAAGTCTTGCAAGCCTTTGTTCTCTTTCTCTTCTCTGACCCAGACTCGGAGTTGACGTCCACTCTCACAGGTGCCGCCATTAGAATCAGTCAGAAGATGGGCCTGAACAGGCCAAAGCCGGATCCCAAAGCATCGGTATTCGAGACTGAAATGCGTATACGTCTGTGGTGGCAATTAAATGGACTTGATTCAAGGGTGAGAATCGTCAAAGTCGCGGGTATGCGACTCCCACCCTCCGAGAGCGAGTTTGGTGATGTTCGCCTCCCGCTCAACGTCAACGACGCGGACTTGCATCCGGAAATGACGGAGCTACCACAAGAGCACCCAGGCGCAACAGAAATGCTCTGCGTATTGATGAAGTTTGAGACCTTCAACATCATCAGATCTTCCAAAAGAGCTGTCAAGGTCTTCGATGTCATCATCCACGGCCCTGGGAAGGATAAGCCGCCGTCAAAGCTGGAAGACGATGCAATCAACGAGATTGAGGCTATTTACCACGATAAGTTCATTCGACACCTGGATAGAAACATTCCTCTCCATGCTCTGGTGTATACCATGACCAGGCTCACGCTGGCTCGCTTTCGATGCAAGGTACACAGCCCGCGAGGCAGAGCCAACAGCAACGGAGAGGTTTTCATGACGCGCGAGGAGGGCGACCTAGTCTTTGACTGGAGTGTGACTTGGCTGGAAATGATGGAGATTGCCATGAGCAGCAAGTTCTCCTCGCACTTTATCGCACATATGACGACAAAGTTCACCGTGGATGTTTACATCTATATCCTCAGTGATCTCCGCAAGAGGGTCTCTGGTGAGCGTGTCGCCTTGGCTTGGAAGCTTATAGAGAGTCTTTACGGATATCATGCGGAACTTACTGAGAATACGCAAAGTTCCTTCTACGTGGCGCTAGGGGACCTGACATTGGAAGCTTGGGAAGCCAGGAGGAGAGAGTTGGTCAACATCCAGGGGAGCCATGAAGCCGATAATCCGCCTAGGTATATTCAGTTGCTTCGGGAACAGAGGCAACAGAAACCTGCGCCAGTTCCGCAGGTACCAGCGGCAGACTTCCAGACTCTCGACCCGCTGGGACTCACTGAGTCGGCAAACTTGGATTGGGACTATTGGAATGATTTTTTACGACTATAGCCAGGTTTCTACGATGTCAATTCCGACTTCAAATAAGTTGTCAGATCTGAATCGCAATTGCCCACTCGGGAGACTGAGACTCTTGGAGGTGTGGTTCGAGTTGCGGAGACTCTATCTAGCTCGAGTTCACGTTCCATCGCCAATGCGGGCCAACGCATCCTTGTACTCAGAGCTAAGGGCCCCTTCGCCCTGCTCAGGTAGTAGTGAGTAAGCACATCGTAGCATGAGAACACCAAAGTCCCGTTTCAAACCTTGCGCTCAGTGACTGAGCCAACATTCGCGATGGACCCTGGATGATGGGAACGAAGAGACAAAGTTGTTAACACATCATCCGAATATTCCCCATCCAGAGATTGGGCCGCGGCACGCATCTAGTCAGCAACATCCCTGCGCGGCCCCCGAGTACGACGTTGTTATTGACAGTCTACAGGCATGTTTGATTCTTCAGCGGCACCTAGGGAACTGCTCAATGTCTTCCTGCTTATGATACTCTACGAACCTAAGATATTCTTCCCTGGCACAGGAAATCGACATTTTGAGATTTGCGTCCCCTCGCCAGACTGTTCTTAGTGACACTTCCCCGCATCTCTGGTCCCCTCTTTTCCCCCCATGATCGCCCGCCAACAGCCCCATCCCGACGCACTAGATGCATTCCTCCTCAACGCTTAAGTCCCCGACGAGTCAGAAAACTTCCATATGGCGTATGAATGCCTTTAGAGCTTAGGCTCGTTGTATAAGTCAAGAATTCGCGCCCGAGACCGAAGTTGTCTTGCCAAAAGGAACTAGAAGAGGCCAGCCGACGAGCCCTGAACTCAAAGCTGCCCAGCTGCGCCATCCGGAAAACATGGAGCGAACTGGAGCAGCCCACTTAGTCTCTCATAGTGTTGGGGAATCCTGGAGTTGTGACCTAGCCAAGTTGGCAAATCAAATAACCTCAATTGGCTGGGTCGGTTAAGCGCCCACACCTCAGACATGCCTCCCTGTATCAACTTCGCCCCATAGTTGTCCTGCCTAGTGCAACATAACATCTCCATCCGTACTCTGTTGAGTCTGTTATGTCTAGTTCGTCTGCACAATCACTGCGTCTGCATCTCTATGTGTCTATGTATCATTGCCATACCATCCCCGCACCCGACAACTAGCTCCTCCTTCAGGGTTCTGGTCACATCGGGGCCTTCAGTAGCCTCTCCGCTTGTCCGCAACCTGCGACGTGTTCGCCGCCATCTGTGCGTCCATGTGGCCCCTCGAGCTTCTCGAAATGCAGCCCCAAGCCTTCCAAGGGCCCCCTCCTCTAGGCCTTTGTCTCTCTCTTGTTGATAGATCAGCGCAACGCGGAATCTCGGCGGAATACACCCTGCTTGCATTCCGCCCGAGCGTGCGTAACAGCCCTGTGGATTTATTTCTCCAAACGCTGCGACGTGGCGTGCGGAGAAAGATATATAAAGTAGAGTAACCATCGCGGTCCGCGAGCCGCTTGTTTGTGCTGGTTGATTCATCCCGACTCTCTGCTCAACACACTCAATCACCCCCACGCGCGTGTGTGTTTCTGAAATCTTTTGTCCCTCAATTGAGTTCGATTGACTTTGCGCGAAACCGTGGCCATGGGTCTCTACAGCAAACTGGCTGATGATATCACAGAGGTGGACGTGATCATCGCTGGAGGTATCTATCACGACTCCTACACCACGACCAATGTTTTCATGTACTGACTCTTCAATCCTAGGCGGAACAGCAGCTTGCGTCCTCGCTGGTCGTCTCGCCGCCGCCGACCCTCAATTGTCCATCCTCGTCATTGAAGGCGGCACAAACAACCGCGATGTCCCTAATGTCGTTCACCCAGCCTTCTTCCTCGACCACCTTGCCCCGACGAGCAAGACCGCAATCTTTTACCAGGGCAACGCATCCGACAAGCTGGCAGGCCGCGCTCCCATTGTCCCGACTGGAGGGATCCTCGGTGGCGGTTCCTCGATTAACTTTATGCTGTATGTTCCCGAATCTCTGTCTCTCCCCCTTCACCTCCATACCCCCTCCTCCATCTTCGACTTTCTCGGATCCCCAACCCCCCTCAAGTTCGTAGCCTCAACCCGGCATCCGATGAGACTTCCCCAGCGTCGCCTCCTTCATCCCCCCATACCCGCTCCCACACGATCCATTCTGCCTGGACCGTTTCACCCCGTACCCCGGATGCGGGGACGGCAGTTAGCACCGGGATGGAAGGGGAAAAGTTGGGGTAGCTCCATTCTAGCTCGTGGCACACGAGCTCTTCTGACTCCCTCATGACGATCGACTCCCCTCCACGAGCCAAGCTAACGAGTCATGCTATTCCCAGCTACACCCGCGCCCAAAAGTCTGACTTTGACTCGTGGGCGACGCCCGGCTGGTCTTCGGCAGACCTGTGGCCTTACCTGAAGCGCTTCGAGACGTATCACGGCAACGGAGACCCGGCCCACCACGGCTCTTCTGGTCCGGTGCATGTGTCTTCGGGCGGCTTCCGTGTCAAGAGTGCCGAGGATGATATTCTGGCCGCCGCAAAGCAGACTGGCTACCCTGAGATTCGGGACTTGCAGAACCTAGAGGCAAATAACGGATATGAAAGGTGGATGAGATACGTCTCGCCTGAAGGCAGACGACAGGATGCCGCACACACTTTCCTGCACCCACTTCTCGAGGATGGAAAACACCCGAACCTCCACGTATTGGTGGAGTCCAAGGTGATCCGCGTCCTGTTTGACGACCACAAGCGTGCCGTCGGAGTCGAGTACACTCCCAACTCAGACTACCAGGCCGTCTTGAACACCACACAACAGCCTGTCCGGAGCGTCAAGGCAAAGAAGATGGTGGTCGTGTCGTGCGGCGCCTGCGGAACCCCTGGCGTTCTCGAGCGCTCTGGCCTCGGAAGCAAGAAGATCTTGGACAAGGCTGGCGTTCCCGTTGTGGCGGATCTGCCCGGCGTGGGAAGCAACTATCAAGATCACAACCTTGTTTTGATGCCCTATAAGACAGCTTTGAAACCTGAGGAGACGCTGGATAACATCTTCAGCGGGCGCATAAGCCACGAGGATGCGATTGCCAAGAAGGACAAGATGCTTGGCTGGAACGGTGTCGATGTCGTCAGTAAGATCCGGCCCACTGAGGAAGAAGTGAAGAAGCTCGGTCCCGAGTTCGAAAAGGCATGGGAGAAGGACTTCAAGAACGACCCCAACAGACCTGTCATGCTTACTGGTTTCCTTCACGGGTATGTATACCATGCCACACATTCTACTATCAAGCGTGCAACGCAACTGACATGTACAGGTTCCTGGGCGACCACGCCGCCATCCCGCAAGGCCAGTACACCACAGTCGCAAACTACACGGCCTACCCATACTCCCGCGGCAGCATCCACATCACCGGCCCCGCCCTAACGGATCCCCTCGACTTCGAGACCGGATTCTTCAGCGATCCTGACGACCTGGACCTCAAGAAGCAGATCTGGGCCTACAAGCACTCGCGCGAGGTCGCCCGCCGCACAGCCCTCTACCGCGGCGAAGTCGCCGGCGGACACCCTGCCTTCGCTGCGGACTCCAAGGCAGCGCTTGTCGAGTCCGTCTCGGCGGACGCGTATAAGAACGTCAAGCCAATTGAGTACTCCAAGGAGGACGACAAGGCGATTGAGCAGTTCTTGAGGGAGAACATCAACACGACGTGGCATTCGCTTGGAACGACCAAGATGGCGCCGCGGGATGATGGGGGTGTTGTTGATTCTTCGTTGAGTGTATACGGCGTTGAGGGGCTTAAGGTTGTTGATTTGAGTATCGTGCCTGAGAACGTTGGTGCTAATACGAACAATACGGCATTTGTGGTTGGTGAGAAGGCGGCGGATATTATTGCAAAGGATTTGGGCATTATCATCGCGCCAAAGTTGTAAGATGATGACGGGATGAGACATGGACTATCTAGCAGACTGCATATCAGCGAGATGTAATGAACGCGAAGCAATTGAGAACGAGCCCGTTTTGAGGACAAGCCCTTCTCAGCCCTATCATTATTCCTGATGTTGATTGCAATGAGTAATGACATATTTCACTCTAGAATCTTGATTAGGGGACTGGGCACACACAGCACGGCAGATCCATAGAAGGTTGGAGGAAAAGTACGTCTCGTTCTAGGTGATGTAATTTGTGTATATCCAAATCTCCCCAGAACATTTATTTCATTACTAATATCGTGACTACACATGATGCAGTCTTACAGGAGTGTGGGTATCAAGCTCTCCAGCGAGCACAGTTCTAGATGAGATAGCAGGTCTTCAAGCAGACTCGTGGTGAGACTCGTGGAGCCCCTTCTTCTCAGCGTGGATAGCGCTGTCCTCCAAGTCCTCAGTCAGACCGACATCCCGTCTAGCCTGCTCGAGTAAAACGCTGTCCTCCGCACCCGCGTTGCTGCCAAAGACACGGTCCATCTCCTCGAGGGTGGCACCCTTGGTCTCGGGCAGGGCGAAGTGCACCCAGATGATGCTAGCGCCGAGGAAGACGGCGAAGAAGATGTAGGTTCCCCACTTCCAGCTCTCGAGCATGGAGGGAACGTAGAAGGCGACGGCGAAGTTGTTGAGCTAGTAGGTTGATGTTAGTCTGATGTCAATGTCTAAAAAGAAGGAGGCTTGGAGTGCATACCCAGTTGCTTGATGCGCCGATGGAAGCACCCTTGGCGCGGATGGAGAGGGGGAAGATCTCGGAAACGAGGGTCCATGAAACGGGGCCCCACGAAGCACCGAAACCGGCGACTGAGATGTAAAGTTAGCATACCGAGTTCTTAAGAGATCTTCTGGAGACAGAAAGGCTCAACGTACTGTAAATCCAGATGAAGGCGACGGCAACCCATCCCTCAACAGGATGGCCCGGCCAGTCGTGGCTAAACTTGGCGACAATGATACCGGGGATGACCATGGAGATCAACATGACGATGGAACCAACAATCAGGATGGGCTTTCTGCCGACCTTGTCGATGATGGCCATGGCGGGAAGGGTGCTGATGAAGAAGACGACACCGGTGACACCAGTGGCCAAGAGAGCAGTCGTGCCGCCGGTGAGACCGAGGCTCTGGAAGACGTTGCTGGCGTAGTAGATGATGGCGTCGATACCGGACCACCTAGCAAACTCAGTTAGTTCGGTCACGGGGGCCAATGAGGTCGTGGTAGACTTACTGTTGCCAGAACATGACCAGCCAAGCATACGCAACACGCTTGAAATGGTCCCAGGAGCGGAGAATACGCCAGTACTGTGCAACCTCGCGCATCCAAACGCTCGTCTTCTCCTTCTCAGCCAACTGAGGGAACGCCTTCTGGAACGAGCGCTGCTCGAAGAGGGCCTCGGCCTTGATCTCTTTGAACTCAACCTGGACGAGCTCGCTGTCCTCGGGAAGCTTGCGGAGGTACGCGATGGTCTTGACGGCCTCCTCGTCGCGGCCCTGCTTCACGAGCCAG
>JFBX01000555.1:0-16180 GCA_001563135.1 Colletotrichum simmondsii | reverse complement strand
CAGATTCCGAGGGCGAGGAGGGCGGCGGGGACACCCTGGATGTAGGAGGGGAGTCTCCAGGCGAGGTCGGACTGACCCTCGCCGATGCCGCCGATGTAGTTGCTGCCGTATCCGATCCAGAAGGAGAGCATGATTCCGAGAATGGTGGCGAATTGGTAGAAGGAGACGATGAAGCCACGCATTTCGGGGGCGGCGAGCTCGGCGTTGTAGAGGGGACTGAGAGTCGGTCAGCATCGTGTGCTCGGTGGAAGTTTCGAGGCAGACGGCAGACTTACCCGACACCGCTAAAGGTGCCAACACCAAGACCGGTGAAGAAACGGCCGGCGTAGAGGAGCTCAGGCTTGTGGTAGCTTGCGCCGGTGTAGAGGTAACTTCCCAGGACGACCCAGAGACAGGCGGAGAACATAGTGTACTTGCGGGAGAAGACCTCGCCAAAGACACCGGCGCTGACGGAGCCCAGGATACCGCCAAGCTGGAGGATGGACGTTAACCAACCCGTCGCGCTGGACGAGTTGACGACGGAAGGGAAGTTGTCCTTGAAGCGCGTCATGACGAGGGATTGTCCGAGGACACCTAGGAAGACGGTGAGGTCAGCGACGGAACGGTCATCATCGAAGTCGGGAGATTAGAGACATACCCTGCTGGTATCCATACTCAAAACCTCCAAAGGATGCAAAGAGGGCAATGACGAGAATCTTGGGGTTGTTTGCCAGTGACTTCCATCTGTTCTGGTAGGCAAGCTGCGTGCGCGCCTCGGCGGCGGTAGCTGCTTGGACGGCCATGATTGCAAAAGGCGATTGACGAGCAAAAGAATTGGCCTCGTAACGCAAGACAACCGAGTGACAACCACGGGAAGCAGGAGCCAGAAAATACTAAGACGATCGCCTCACCCAACAGGCCGGGCCATCGTCTGTACTTATTCTTGGGAGCACTGACGCTAAGGACTGCCTTCCTGGGGGGTGGTTGACCAGGTAGACGTCCTTTGGCGATGGGGCAACTCTTGCCAGATGGGGACAGGATGTGTCAAGTTTTGATGCGACTCTGTGTAGGCCGTCCCGCAGAGTCGAACGAGATGGGTCCCATGGGCTAGGTTCTTGGGTCGTCCCTCGTGTCAATGTTATTGCTAGCTCCTTGAGTCCGTCATTGACATGTTTGAACCCAGTGAGGCCTCGTCTGGCATGTTCCAGATGTGTTACTTCTTCGACTGCGTGTACATGTGAGATTCTCAGTTGCTGGAAATCCGGGGTATGTCAGATCAGCGTGGTGGGATCTGAGTACTGACCGACATGGTGCTTATGGTTCCCGGATCCGGACGTCGGCTCCAAATACGCGTTCTGCTGCCGCATGCTCTTTGCCCGATGATCACCTCCCTTCAGGTTTGGCATCCGTTGGCATCAGTTGGCATTCGCCCAAAGGTTTCCGAACCTGAACCATCTCCAACACTCCAACCCCTTCACTCATCCTATGGCTGCTCAAGCAGCTGGCGGGACAAACAGCGGAGTCCTCCGTCTTGTTTCCACCTTGACCCCCGTGCCTGGTTCAGAACCATGGAGTTCATACCCCGCCCACCCGCACACAGAGAAGTCTGGCACATCACACGATTTGGTCCACCCCCGCAGCGGGTTCGCAGTCGTAAAAAAATTACAGCAAAAAAAGAATTACGGGAAAAGAAACGGCCAAGGCGTGTAACGTCGGGGAAAAGTCCCGGAGCTAACGCCAGAAGCGGAAGTTGGCCGAGTTGGTCTGGGACTCTGGGTGGATTTCAAAGCAGAAATCTTTACCACTTCCCCACCGCCGGCGGTAAAGTACCAGAGGGCAGAAGTGTTCGTGACTAAGGTGTTTTTCCCGTGGGGAATGTTTTGACTTCTCTGGGGATCCCGCTGGCCCAGACTCGAGTGAGGATTGTGAGGGGAAAACCCCCCGTCTTGTTAGCAATAGCACCGAGAAGAGGCCGTTGAGTCGACGACAACAACTGATCGACGTGCAGATATACCGGCCACAATGGCAGAACTTTGATTGTCTCTGAAGTTTCAAACGGACCACCCACATGGCCGCCACGTTAATTTGACGCTTCCCGGATGAGAAAACATCCCTCATACCGGATCTCATACCGGGATATTCGTCGAAGCCCCCAAAGAAAAGTCAAATTGAGCCGCACCCTTGGCAACGATGCCGGGACCGCGCTATTACTCAAGTTGCCCACTCCTCGACGCTTCCAGACTTTGCTTTTATGGTTATTGAGCCCGGGCTCTTGTACGTCAGGAGTCATGCCATCCCCGGCGCCATGCTGCTGCTTGACTAAGAAGTCCCACAGCAACGTTACCTAGCAGGCTAGTTCGCGTGTGCTCGACCTCTTTGCCCGCGGGGTTGGTTTCTGACTGGTCCCTGTAATCAAAAGGCAGATTTTTTCTGCAGGCGATCCTTTGCAGGTTAATTCGCTTCTGCAGTGCACTCGTCCAGTTGGATTTTCGTGTCGGCAGGGCCCGGCCGAGAGGCTCAAACGTTTGTTGTCTTTGACCGATGAAGTCTGCGTCATTGAACCGCGAAAAGTGAAGCTCGGTGTTCTCTCCGTCGATGCTTAGGTAGTCGGCTTTTGTTGCCGACGCTAATTACGTGAGCTCCATAGTTGTGATACTGGGCAAACGTCTGTTCATGATCCCATGATGGCATCGAATTTTTCCCTTGCAAAATACTCGTCACCGCTTCACATCGGCATCGATGCATCGTGGTTCACGCATGACATCCCGGTATTGCTGGTGGGGAGCGCGACTGGATCCGTTTCCCACCTGCGGGCGAATTCGGAAGAGCAATGATGAACGCCCCACGATGTCGGTTTACGAGCCTTTTGGGAGATGTTCGAGACAAATTAGCGGAGTTGACGACCTGTTCCTGACTCGATGCATCGTGTTCTCGGCAATCTCTTACGGAAAGCGTAGATGCTACCGATGGTGCCAGCAAGCATTGCAACTTGCCAGGTGTATTCCCTCAGCCCTCTGGACTCATGCCAACTTTTGAGGCTTGAGACTGCTTCACTTTAGATGTTCACATGCCGCTTCTTAGCCATCGTCATTTCCCTACTACGGGGTCGACAAGATAAGAGGTCTTGCGCTTTGGGCACTGTCCACCCTCTGCAGCTGGACGTTGTAGGGTAAAGCTCTATGGGAGGGTAAAGTGGTTTAGTCGAAGGGGCGTAGAATCGATCAAAGTTCTCTTGCGCCGGATGCCACAATGTTGCGATTTGGGACGTCTACTCTATCAAAGAACATATGCGAAAATGATCGAATATTATGATATTTGAACGACATAGGGGTGGGCAGATACCTCGATATAGTCTACAGATCGTCCATTCTCAGTGACCATCATTTCTAAGACTGGAGATGGTCAAACATCGTTTATAAACCACGGAGACGAACTGGAGACATACAGCCAGAAGTTTACGCTTCTTTCGATCTTAACATCAAATTAGAAAAGCGATCTCCGGTGTTGGTCGCGAGCTCGACAGAGTGGACGTGTTGATCGGCAGCCATCCGAAGTGCGTTTGACACGTGGAAGAACCGCAATGCTGGGTCGTCAGCCCCCCAAGGATGAGTATCCGTGACTCCTAGGACCCATCGACGGCAGTTGAGATGAAGATGGTTCGAGACATTGCTCATGCAAGGTAACCTTCGAAGGCGGGTAGTCCCGCAGTGACAGACACGCAAGACTTGGCTCCAGACGCAACATGCAGCATAGACATGCATGGATAGAGAGCCCATGTGGAAGGGAGCGCGAGGCGTGTTCCCCCCGCAATATTCCCTCTGAGGCTGAGGAGACGTCTGGAGAGGCCGGGGTAAATTCTGGGGTTCTGGGGTTCTGTGGGGTTTGGTGTAATTGATTAGTTGACAACTTGACAATATTAAAGCATTACAACCGACCGATGATGGCATTTGGCGAACATGACTATTTCATGATATAGCTTTTCTTATAGCTTTGTTTTTGATCGGGTTTCTCGTTCCAAAGTCAGTAATAGTAGACGCCTTGGAGCGCCCCGCACACTTGGTCTGCTTTTCTCACAACTCGAGATGTCGAAAGACAGCCGCGACTAGCTGTAACATTTGAGTCTCATGATGTTTGATTGATGTCCTTCCGTGAAGCGCAGACTGAGACAGCGCGAAAGCAAATGCATTGAGAGGAGGAACTTAGAGTGGGCGAACTGATACTCTTGACGATGGTACAGTTGTCATCTCGATATGTCACTGACTGAACGATCCTGACTCTGGGCTCGGCTGTTGGTTCTGGCTACCGCAGTGCAATCAGCGTACAAAGTCAAGATGGGAGAATTATGCCTTCTAAAATAACAAAAATGACATGGATTTTTTACTCATTGAAGTCAAATTCATGAGAATGGCGCCTTTTGCACCAATGTATTGGTGCTAGACCAATTCACAGGAGGCCATCGTTCGCCCTTACATATCGACCGTTAATGGAGACTATGGTAAGTATTCTATCACCTGAATCATAATTCGACTTGATGAAATGTATGAACTCTCATGATGGCGCGTACAAGGCCCATTTTGAAGAGTCTGGAACCATGGACTGAAACGGCCGCGACAATCCTCGACGGGGGCGAACCGAGGGGCGGCACGTGCCGTGGCACCTGCCATGTCTATTTTAGGGAGAGTCTGTTGGACGGTTGAGTTTGGACGGGAAGTTTGCTTTATTCAATCTCAATCCTGTGAGCGGTATAGCCAGACATGATGAACAAATGGTCATGATGATGGTAAAATTTGTGAGATGGGAGATGAGAGATGAGAATGAACGACGATGAGTGAACAGGAGCTGGATGTGATGAGATAAGCACACTGCTCTTAGATGACTGATGTGGATAGGTGAATACGTTTATCCGAAACCAGGGGCTTACGTCATTTCGCTCGATATTTCTGTATCGGGGATGTGCCCCGCGCTAACCTGGAAGGAAAGAACCGTGCACGCAGCCCCTGCCCCACCATGGCGGGGAGCTGCTGCCGTTTTGTCACAGAAACTCGAGCGGTCGGCGTTTTGGCACCCAAAAAAGATGAGACACGTCGTCGCAAACAAAATCTCTCGAGATAATCTGATAATCTCGCTGCTTTCCACTCTCTCTGGGTCTCTCTGAATTGCATTTTCTTTTCGGTCAACCTCTGCTCGACTCTCTAGATACCCAATCCTTTCTCCAGATCCAAGATGCCTTGTAGGTTTCCCCCCGCCATTGGCATCTCCAATCATCACCACAAAGCTGGCACCAAGCTAATTCATCACCACGCAATTGACAGCTCCCTACTCGACCGGCGACAAGACCTCCTTTGGCTGGGTCACTGCTCGCGAGCGCTGGCCTGTCATCATTGTGCGCATTTGGCTTCCTTCTTGACAATTCACGTCTTGCTGACAGCTACCCTGCAGACCCAAGCCATCGACGACCTCTACCGATCCGTCACCCAGACCAAGGACGCCGAGAAGGAAGCCGAGGGCAAGAAGATCATCGAGGAGATTGCCAAGATCAAATACGAGGTTCAGCACGACCGGGCACTGACGTACGGCTCTTCATCGACACCTCCAGTACTATTGTTGCTGACTATACTCCCCGTACCAGACCGATCGAAGATGATGGATACCCCGACGTGAGCATCTACAACGAAGAGCTCAAGAAGCTCGGCTCTCCCACATGGCTGAATGTGCCGTGGCTCTACACCGAGTGCTACCTGTTCAGGTAAGCTACACATGGCAAACCACTTAGCAAACACGTGCTAACAGCAACAGACGCATCAGCACGCACTTTGCCCGTTCAACCCACTGGAAGAATTACGACGTCTTTGCCCGCCAAAAGATGAGCACATTCAGATCCTCCCGCCCCGCCGTGGTCGAGCTGGCGTCAAAGTACAAGGAGCTCGTCGAGCAGCTCCACAAGAACAAGGGCGCCGCCCAGGACGAGGCCGCCGAGAAGCTGCTCTTCACCGAAATGTGCGAAATCTGCCTCTGGGGTAACGCCACCGACCTGTCCCTCCTGACGAGCTTGACCTATGAAGACATCCAGAAGCTGCAGGGCTCCGAGGCCCGCAAGGCGTCCGAGAAGAATATTGTCGTCAACGATCTCCCCGCCGTCTACGAGCTCCTGAAGAAGGCCAAGGCCGAGGGCAAGGCTGAGCGCCGCGTCGACATTGTGCTCGACAACGCCGGTTTCGAGCTCTACGTCGACCTTATTCTTGCCGGATACCTATTGTCAGCCGGCCTGGCCACCAACGTCGTCTTGCACCCCAAGTCCATCCCGTGGTTCGTGTCCGACGTGCTCCCGGGTGACTTTGCCCAGCTCCTCAGCGCCATTGCGAGCCCCAAACGCTTCTACGAGACACCCTCCGAAGAGGAGGAGCTCCAAGGCAAGACCCCCGAGCCTCTTTCGGCTACGGACTCGGAGAGCCTAGCATTCCTCTTCCAGGAGTGGAGCCAGTTCCACGCCGAGGGACAGCTCATCCTCCGTCCCAACCGCTACTGGACGCACCCCGGCCCATTTTGGCAATTGCCCGAGGAGGCCAAGGAGCTGTACGAGGACCTCAAGGCCAGCGAGGTTGTCATCTTCAAGGGTGATCTCAACTACCGCAAGCTGACTGGTGATGTGAGTACCACGATCTGCTTAACAAAGTGGTTATGCTGCTAATGACAACTAGGCCAACTGGGATGCTGCCACACCCTTCACGGAAGCCCTCAAGAACCTCGGCCCCGGATCCGGCCTCAACATCCTGGCCCTCCGCACGTGCAAGGCCGATGTCGTCGTCGGCCTCCAGCCTGGCGAGGACGAGAAGCTGCTGGCCACCGAGGGCGGCGGCGGCGATTCTGGCTCACGGAAGTGGGCTTGGAGCGGCAAGTGGGCCGTCGTGTCTTTCTCAGGCGGTAAATAAACCGTTTGCTTGAATTGCTACTTTTGTTCTCTTTCTTCCTTTGCGTATTTACTTTACTACCGCTATAGAGCCATGACCGATAGACTTTTGAGAGAAACCCCCCCAGACGCGAATAGAAAGGCTGGCCTTTCGGCTTTTCGGCCTGGCCTAGTCTAATCTAGTTTCTTTGACCATTCAGTTTTGACCATTTAGTTCCTCGACCATTGCCAATAGCTTTGACTGCCTTCCACCGACTCCCATGGTACTTGTGTCTTCTCTTTTGAGGCTTATCCTACCTCTTTTGTCAGGCCGCCGGACCCAGTCTCCCGCCCCGGAGTCGTAGACCGGGACCCTGGGAGGTCTGGGCTGCGGTGCCTTCGATTTGGGTTGTCGCGGTCTCGATGGTGCGTCCGGAACTATGCAGACGGGGCAACCTTCGCAGCGGAACTTTGGCGGTTTCATGTTCTCGGGGCGTTCGGCGGGCTCAGCCTGCTGGGTTGGCTCAGTCAGTTGAGTTGGCTCAGTCAGTTGACTTGGAGCAGTCAACTGAGTTGACAGAGTCTGGACGGTTGACAGAGTCTCGACAGTTGACTGAGACGGAACAGACAACGGAGACTGAAGAGTTGACTGAAATTGTGTGTCTGGCTCGCGCCCCATAGCTCGAAGCTCCGCCAGTTTCATTTCCTCGGGAGTTCTGTGCGGAATATTCGCCAAGGAAGACTCCCCTATCGAACAAAGTCAGCTCGCGTCCCCATAAACTCTCTACGAAGTACTCACAAGGACAGCATCCCCCGCAGAAGCTATGGTCACAACCTTGACCTTCGCACGTCATGGAGTTCTCGTTATCCATATCGCACACATGGCAGATCCATCGCTTGTCCTGTTGTTCGTACTTGCACGCCATGGCAGGACAGACGTCCCGGACTGTCTTTTCGACAAGAGTGGGGTTTGCGCATTTCGTTGGGGTGATTGAGAACGGGCAGTTGTCGAAGGTGCGTTCGCAGACTGGCGTGAAGTCACTCGTGTGACCGCACCAGTAGTGATTTATCTCTCTGACGCACATTTTCGCGGTAGGTCTTGAGGTCTTAGTGGGATGCTGTTGATGCGTTGTTGCTAATGGTTGATTCGTTTGAGATCTGATGAACATGAAGAGCGAGAGGGAAGATATGGCAGAGAGTTGGGCAACGGAGATGACTCGATGCTCTTGACGAGGGGGAAGGTTTGGTCCATGGGCGGTCTGCGAAAACCTCCATCGCTACGGGACGGCAGGAAACCTTGGAAGACATGGCGGCTTCCTTGACACCACCTGGAGGGATGGCAGTTGACCTTGGTGTTTCCTTCTTGTATCTGCCCACCTGTTTGGTCTCGACTTCCTCCCGTCCTCACCGAGGGTCTGCGGGAAAGCATCACGGGCCTCGTCAAGCTCACCGAGCCTTCCCTCACCTTTTCGTCATGAGAACCTCTAGAGACTGACAGTGGTGAAAGGTATGTATGAATTATGACCTACTACCTCATAATTAGCAAACGATTACAAAGAAAATGCTCCATGCGGAAGAGCAATCCTCCCAACAACGCCTATCCAGATGACAATTCAACAAGCTCTTCGACTATTAGGTATCCCATCTCTCTCTCCGTCTCTTCCTCTTTTCCACGACCCCATGAAATTAAACGCAAAGCCCAGCACAGTCGGCACCCCCCTGAAGCGGGTGACAGTCGTCTCTTGGATCATCAACGCACCACTTGCCCGCGGGGCACTTGATGGCCGCGATGCCGCCGCACATGATGGGCACGACGCAGATGCCGGTCTGATCGCACGCCAGGCCGCAACCCTTGCGGAAGGGGTCGTCGATGCACTCGAAGCTGGCGGGGCACGGGTTGGGCGTGGGTCGGAGGCCGCCGCACTCTTGGTAGATGTTTGTCTTGACAGGGGCGAGGGAGATTGTGCGGGTTTCGCCGGGTCGGGATGTCGTTGTTGTTGAGAGGGTTGCTGCGCCACCGATGGAGGAGGAGGAGTTTGATGACGGTGGGGATGGCGGCGAGGAAGAGAGGGGAGATCCTGCGGAGGATGCTGGTGGTAAGGGGACTGCTGGGGCGGCGGCGGCGGAGGAGGAGGATGGTTGTGGGACGAGGGTTGTTGGTTGGGATCCTGGCTTTGTGAGGAAGGGTGTTACGGCTGGCGCATCTGCGGCGGCGAGGGCTGTTGTGCCGAGGATGGCGAGGAGGGTGTTGATGCGCATCGTGAGGCTGTTGGTGAGGGTTTGGGTAATATTTTGTGTGGTATCTTGGGTGGTATCTTGGGTGAGGTTTGCGAGTATGGACGTCTGCTGTCTAACAATCTACGCGTGTCCGGTGCGTTGAGTTGAGAACCTAGGAGAGCCAGAGAGTGAGCAGCTAGGAAGAAAAGACTATCTGACTTTACGAAACGGCGGACCGTTGGTTGTTGATGTATGAAATTGACATGGCTGTCGTCTGGAATGCGGTCAGATGGGTTGTCTTGGTGCCTCATCTATCCCGAATTCCAGTCCGCGGTGGGACAACCACCACCGCCACGACAGCCTGCCACTTTTGGGGTTCGGGGACACACGGGAACACCAGCAAGTGGGAATACGGGGTACAGTTGTCTCCACGAACATTCCCCCGCAAGGACGGGCTGAGCCTTTGAGGACTGGTTGAGTTAGCCTCGTGTCTCAGTTGCGCCTGTGCCCCGAAGGGAGGATTGACATGACACTTCCAGTTTGGGAGCCATCACAACATTGACTGTGACAGATATGGGTTAGGAGAGTGACGCCGGATATAAATCTCGCGATACTTGACCATGTTTCGCACGTATCGGACTGCTGTGATAGATGTGGGATGCCGTGCGACGAGGTCTCTCGGGAAGATCGCTCCTCTTGCAGTGATGATGGCGGTTGTTTTCAGTGGAGGGTTACTCCTCACGAGGTGAATCGAGCTGCCAAGATTCATTCAGCTGGCCGGATGTATCGAGACCTCGGTACGATTCACTGCGAAGGTTTTGCCGATCTGTGCATCGTGGGATGGCATCGTAGTTGTGGCTGGCGAGGAGGCGGCGGCGTCTTCGGAGGGGTTGTAAATGACCTTGGCAAGTCGAACAGCTAGCTGTGGAGGTGCTGCGTAAGATGTGATGAGTCTGTCACGACCAAGTATTCCAAGGAGTTTGGATGGCCGGATAATAAGAAGGCTGGGACTAGTTGAGCTTGGCTCGTGTCATCTTTAATTCGTGAATTCCAGTCGATGGTCGGCCTGCCTCCGTCCGCCGACCGGCCCCGCTTCCCCGTGTCGGACCCGTCCCATCTCCTGCCGATCCGTGCCGACAGGAATGCAGCCGTGAGACGACACTACAGCTCATCTGAGAGAATCGATACTGACCTTGGATGTATTTGGGGGAAATTCAACACTCCTGGTCTTTTTGCTTTTCGACTAATGCTAGAGCCGACCCATATGAGGACATGAAGCCTGACGACGTCGACTACCATGTCCCCGCGTCGCCGGTCGCATGTATCCGATCTCCTGCCGACTTGGGCCAGAGATGCCAATATCAACCACAAAAGCCACATGATGATTGCTGTATATGACAAAAGTAAGTAGTGCCCCGCCCTTAAAAGGTGTTTGGGCAACCCTGTGGTCTTCGAACCCCGTAAATTACTCTCTTCTGCCTATCCATGACAGTAACCTAGAAACTATAAACTCTAGCTTTTCGTCGACCTTGGTAGACGATAGTTCCTAACTATAAAGGTTGATAACGGCAGTATTTAGAATCGCATCTGACAAGCAGTGACTTGCTTAATCTCACACCTTCACACGTAAACTTGACGAAACAAGTCAAGACGTCAAATTCGAAAACATATTTGTTTATTATCTACGGCAGGTTTACTTCTCAAGGTATTTTCCCTTTCCGTCTTTCATTCAGTCGATGTTTTCACTGCCTAACCGCTGAACCTTAGTACCTTATTGACATCCCTAATGACGGTGCCAATTCAGCCGGCTCTGACGTCGGGCTCCAAGTCTCATACCACTATACCGCCATATGTAGCGACTTGGGGTTCTCTACCATGGGAACTGCGGCAGATGATACTTGAAACTATTGCACGACAAACTTCTGGTTGGGGCGCCTGCGCTTCCGTTTGTAAGGAGTGGCAGGCTATACTAGAGAAGGAAAGCTTCCGCCAGCTGAAGTTACAAGTTTCCTGTCTAGCTGATCTAGAAGCTATGATTAGCGTAAAACAAGCACAGCTTGTTAGACATATCTGGCTGAATATCGAGCTAAAGCCATATACATGTCGAAGTTGTCAAACCACTGAAAGTTATTCATGGGCTTGTGGAGACGGCCGCGTGGCTAGACTAGCAATTACGAAGCTTTTTTCGATCTTGTCTCGATGGCCAGTGGTAGAGGGAGCCGAGCTGACACTGGAGTTGAGCGTCCAGTCTCCTAGTGATAAGGAGCATTGCTTTAAGAACCTCTATTTTGGAGGTGTTGGCGAGGATGAGGATTTAAAATCCGACCTGCCTGGTCATCGGTTACCGCACCTCGACTCAAAGCATTCATTTCACGATCCTCAACATGGCTGGAAGAATGGACGTCAGGTCGATGCCCCCAATGGAAATGCTTTTTTACGAATGTTTCAGCGTCTCTTTCTCACATTCAAGGAAGGCCTCCCTCAAGTCAAAGCGGTAACACGATTTGTACTTCGCCGACAATGTCGAAGAAAGATTGAACCTAAAGTGCTAGGGTCTCTACTCAATAAACTTCCTCGATTACAATCGTTAATCTATGAGCCATGGCAAAGTTGGGATAAGACAGCACAAGACTTTATTTGGGATTTCGGTAAGATATACTATTTGACTATATATATTATACCTACTAACGAATTACGCTACAGAATACCTAAAACTTATCGAATCCCATTTACCAAAAGCATTGAAGAGAATATCAGTGTTTGAAGAGACCAACGAAGCATATATTACCTCGTTTAGACCTACCATACCACACACCGCACCTGATATAATCCGGGTCGCATCACCTGCAGTCAGTGCTGCTTTTGCCAAGAGGAGTCTTAGTCTCGAGCAGCTCTCCGTTACATTTATGATCGAAGCTTCGGACTTCTTCCGGTCATGTCAACAAGATTGGGTTTGGAGCCACATGAGATTCCTAACTCTTACATCAAGGATACTCAACCAAACAGAGAATTTCAAGATAATAGAGAATCTCTTAAGAAGTGCTGCCATAACTGCACTTTCAATTCCACACCTACATACAATGGTAATATGGAATGGTCGGAAGGGTGAAGCTTTCAAGTTCTTCTACCACGCAAGGTCTCGTTATACTTGTATTGGGTGGCAAGGAACGTGGGATTGGAAGCTGGAACCTAGCGTGATACGTAATTGGCAGAGGGTTGCCGATCAAAATACTAGGCATGACCTCAAAGTCATTCCAGAGCCTCTCATTACTGCGAGCATCGACTCTCATGCTCATGCCATCGAGCTTCTGGACTTACCCTCCGAGGTTGTCCATCCAGTATCTTTATTACAGATGCAAAGAGAAGCTGAGACGAGTTGGTATAAGAATTAGACGTAGCTAGGCTTGATACTAGGTGTTATCTTCCATGAGTTAATGAAGTGATTTGACGTTCAACTTTAATGTACTGATTAGGGCGCCTTTCTAAATTCAGTATCTTCTGCCTGAATAATGGGCCGAAAGGGAACTCTTCAAACCCTACTTCCACCCTACTCACCCTATTTACCCTCACCCAAGCTTAAAGTTTGCGGGTTAAATCAGTCACTACAGCCATGTCGGGGCCGTCCGATGTCGCAGGCCTCTACTTTCCCGTCCATAACGCATCCGTTCGGTCTGCTGACTCGGGCCCAGAGGTGCACGCCGCCCAGGCCGGAGACTCTGCGATATCTCGAGGATCTTTGCTCGAATATTCCTAGATTTTGAGACCTGGGCTGAGTCTTTTATTTTACCTTTCAGCCACTGTCATAACCACCCAGGCAATTGTGGACTTGGTCTGGCGAAAGAGGCCACCGCGACGCCGTGTCGGATCCGTCTGATCCCCTACCCATTCGGACCGAGAACATGGAACATCCCACGAACGAGTCCGACTGCTATCTCCGAGGACATGAATCCAGTATTATAATGTCTCAGACAGTCGTTGATATCTTATTGTTGCTTTCTACTCTCCAATCGTGCAGTGGGGGGCTTGAAGTCCGACGACACGGACGACTCCCGTCGTTCCCCGCCCCCGCGACTCACTTCCGCAGCGGCCGAATTGCATACGACGGATGCACCAATTCGTACGTCCTTGACCATATGGTAAGTAACACATAAGCAGGACCCTCCGCAGTCCTCGACGTAAGCTCCGAGACGGAGATGAAGTTACTTCTGGATCCTCTGTGGGCTGCGAATACCTTCGCCCTCTGGATTCGTCGCTGATGCAGGGTGCCGTAGAGTGCGATCTCGATGATGCTGTCACTCTGATCAAAGCTGAAAAGCCACGCCCCATGTCCTCCGGGCGGTGTCAGCGAGAGACATCTGTTGACACACGTTCTCACTCACCACCGTCCAAAGTCATCTGCTGTCCCTACGTCCTCTAAAGACTCCAACAATCTCAGAGTCTTTCCAGAGGCAGATCAGAGTAGGTAGCCCAAGACGGAAGGAGGTTGATGGAAAGGTGCTAGCTTTGCCGCTTCATCCGAAGACGTGTGTTGGTCGTTGGCTGTTGGTTGTTGGCTGATGGGAAGCGACCGACTTTTCGTATTCGGCCCATCTTCCGACCTTACCGTACAACGATGCGCCGTTTCCTATGTAAGGTAGTCGGCATACAGCCTGACAATATGTAGAAATATCACGCATCCTCTGATATCGTCCAAGCCCCGACACCCCAAACCTCACGAGAGACCCCATACCAACCGAGTATGCTCTGCACACCCCTCATAACCATGCTCCTCAGTCCCTCCTGGCCATGCGACGGCACTCCAACCATTCAAGAAGAATACCGCGGCATCTACGTCCCAAACTTCATCGAAGCCTGGCACGGTCCGCAGATCGTGGCGCCGGATACCCCCTACGTCGCAGCGGCGGGCAAGAACAGCTTGTACTTCATCGACACCCGGTTTGAAGCCAGCGTCGCGGAGCACATAAAAGCGCATATCGAGTGGGCGACTGTGATGGTAGGGCCGGAGGAGGTCATCGCTATCGACGAGATGGAAGCGACGGCGGAAGTGAGGAATAGCGTGACGGGGGAGACGTTGTTTGTGTTTGATCCGGCGTACGCGAGGGTGCTGTTCGCGAGGGGTATTAATAGGAGGAATCCGGAAATTAAGCTGCCTGAGCTTGACTTTGCTGGGGACTGGTTGGTGACTTATGAGAGTGGTCTAACGAAGATGGAGGACATCTGAATATGGTTGTTGACTGCTGATCTAAGAGAGAGATAGAGGAAGAGTCACTTCCAGGTGAGAGAATTCTTGTCGTTTGAATTCATTCTACCAACTCAGTGATGATGATGATGATAGTTGGACATTATGTATGGACGGTGCTGGGAATACGGTTGAGGACCGACTCCACGCTAGGCATCACATCTAGTTTTCCAAAGAGAACCACGCTGTTTCCCACGTATGTCAGAACTGTGAATGGTTCAGACCTAGAAATCGATGTTGTCATGGTAGCTATGAATCCATTCGGGTTCTAAGAACAGGCTATCTCGTCCTCCAAGGAACTTTGGACGTAGTCTCTCTTGGCGAAAGGTTTGAGTTGGACCTTTTGTACAGCTGAAGTCGAAGGATTGATCTTTTGTCTAGCTCGCAGTAGTAGAGTGGATAGCAACTTGGGATTTATGGTCGGCCGCCAAGACCGCCCACATACCACGTAGCTAGGCGGCAAAGTTCTCATCCTCGATAGACTCTGTTGATTGGGCAGCTTGGACATGAAGTACCGGGTCGCGAGTTGGGAAGTACCGGGGTAGTGATCTTATCTGATGATCAGTCGTGATGCGTGGTCATCGCGAGGCTGAAGGAGTGGATCGGGACTATTATATGTTTGAATACAGCAGAGATTTGCAATACCATGGGGTGACTTTGTCTCTTACGCCAAGAGGCGTTCATTTTGGCGAGCAATATTGAGAATGCCAAGAGGTCATGCGTGATCCTTTGGCTTGGGGTGAGGGAAATTTGCGAGGACTGATTGCGACGTGACTGAATATCCCAAGTCACCAGATTATTCGAGGGCGACAAATAATCCATATGAAAGGTCGAAGGGCAGTGTGAGTATAAATAAGAGTTCTAGTTCCTCCCCAGCAATACCTTGCTTTTTGGCATCAGCAACAGACTCGTCTTGGACTCTACATCAACCAAGCTCCAAATACTCTTGAGACAAATCACCCAATATGCTGTTCACCAAGTCCTTCCTCTTTGTCACGGCCATGGTGGCCCCCACGGTCCTCGCTGCCTGCACTGGAGCACCGTTCCAGGGAACCTGCAACAACTGCGTTGTCGAGTGCCACGATAGTGAGTCTTCTCTAGAAAAAACAGTTGAGATGTGCATATTTCTGACAAGAGTATAGCCTACAACGGACCCGGCAGACAGGAGTCTCTTCAGCGGGCCAGCTGTCAGTTTGCCTGCCTCGCGTTCTGCGACGACTGCGACTAAGTCCGAATGGTGATGCCTGCAGGCTTCTATGTAGATTCTGGTCATCATGAGCAAGAAGCTGTACTAAAGGCAACTTCCATAGACGGTGCCAGCAGCAGCGACATGGAGATAGGATGTGCCCTTGATGTGGTGCCAGATTCACCGGACAGCAGGCCGGGATGCAAAGTTCAGTTCAAGGGGCCAATCCAAGAATTTAATTGCATCTTTTACTTTCGATTGAATCCCTCCGAGGTGTCTAGATGATGTCCTTCTTCCTTGGATGTGGTGTGTAAGCCGAGTGGTGTCACATTAGACATAAAGTTGCCTAAGGTACTTGATCATAACTGAGGCTACACCAACTCTTGAGCCAGAGTCCCGGAAGACATATCCAGCCACCTTATAGTCTCTCGGCCTTTACAGAATATTACTACAAAGTAAAGTAAAATCCTAGCTGTAGTCAGAAGTACCTTATGGAAGTTTCGTCGGACATTGGGTGGCTTAACTTTGGGTTTCGTGGTGGCCGTCACAGTGGATATACCTGTATCTATAGGGCGCTTAGGCCGCTGGTTCGGAGTGACAGCGGCATGACCCCACCTGTACTTCGGCCCCGCAAATGCCCGCCGCTGCTTAGACGCCCGCTGCAAATCGCCCC